>VXAL01010007.1:8551-24933 GCA_013399475.1 Chauna torquata
AGAATGACCCATGTTGTCATGTTACTTGTCCTTTATAAATCTCCACACAGAATAATGATCTTAATTTTTTTAAAGTAATTTTCTGTAACTAGTACCTGGTAGAATACTTTACCAGCAGCTGAAAAACTTGCATTTCTTTTATGTAATCTATTCAGAAAGTTTCAAGTTGTTCCCTGTGAGCTCATAACTTAAATTTGGAGATAGTTGTCCCTTACATTGTGTAACTGCCCTTCAGATTCTTGTATTCTTCACAAATGTGTATTATTTTCATTTGTATTAAGTACTAAAAAACATTTTATTGATTCTTCAAATAAAGACTGCTAGTCTTCACTATGCCATTTAACAAGAAGTGAAGGCCAAATTCAGTAACAGTTCATTATGAATATTTACACACTTCTGTATATGTAAATGAACCTTTTCCAGCATTTTTGAGCGGGGCTTTATTTTCTAATATGGTTAAAACATTTTAGCACTTGAAATAACTGAACAGATAAAAAAAAATTATTACAGTTTGGACCTTTGCCACCTTGTAAGAACATTGTTATTTTTCAAAATTAATGTAAAACTATCTGTATACTGCTACTTGATCTCATGTCTTTTATTTAACTTAGTATTTAATTTCTGTAGGGAAATGCCATTTGTTTTGTTTGAGATTTTTTTCTTCTCCAAATAGGAATGTAAAGCGTGAAGTAAAAGAACTTGCGAGACTTGAACATGAAAACATAGTGCGGTATTATTGTAGCTGGGAAGGGTTTGACTATGTGACTTTTCCAGACTCAAGGTAACTACAAGACAGTAGTTTGCACTCACAAACTTCTTTGCCATAGTGAATTTTGTGTTTTAAAAAGAAAAGATTATGATTGTTTATACATCATTACACAAATATAAATGCATACACGTACTTACTGTTAGGAAAAAAGGCACAGTACTCTTGAGCAGCAGGTGGTTTATACTTAAATACCTTCCTGATGAATACTACAAATTTTGTAATTTTATCTTTCTCCTCTCTGTTAATATATAGAACTTGCTGAATCTATAGAAGAGTGTAAGAATGCAGAACTCAAAATATGGGTCTAGAATTAACATAAACTAAAAATTGTCTGCCAAATTTCTGATTGGAAGATTCCTCTTTTTTTTTTTTTTTTTAAAAAGTACTGGTCATCCAGTAACTTTCATAGATTTAGTTATTTCTCTAAATTAGCATTTTAACTGTGATGTCTGATACAGTTTTGAAATGCTCTTTCATTAGAGGTAGTCTTCCAGCACTAAGAGTTCTGGCAAGACAGCGGTGAGAATTTTACTGATAAGTTAGGTTATTAAATTTTCAGAGGTTCTATGGTAAGCCTTTTTCATAGCAAGAAATTCACGTTCTTCAGGTAGGTTGCCACAGTTACCTAAAGCCATAAAATATTAATGGATTCAGAATTATGGTTGGAACAATATCTGTTCAGTGTGTTCAGAAAAAGAGGAATCAAATAGGCAAAAAAAAAAAAAGTTTCGTGAAAACCCAGCCATTAGTATGTTGGAGTCTCAGTATCACTTATGCATTTTATATTGAACAGCTGCTGGATAAAAGACAGCAAAAAATCCTCAAGGCTGAAGTCCCAGCCTAGAATTCCACTTAGTGCCCTGACCTCAAGACTGAGAGTCCTGAGCCACTTAATGCTTGTTCTTTCAGTACATTAGAAGGCTTTATTCCAGGGCACTGAGATCATACAGTGCAAATCAGAAAAGTAAATGGTGCTTCCTCCTCTTCATAGTGTCTTCTCCTTCCTCAGCCTGTTCTATGGACTGATGATGAGGGAACTCTTCTGAAAAGTGTGAGGCTGTCAGCTTGGTGAATATATTTCATTTAGACTTCTGTCTTTCAGAGTAGTTCTCTGACTCACAGATTTATCATATAATCAATCACGGAATGGTTTGGGTTGGAAGGGACCCTTAACGATCATCTAGTCCAACCGCCCTGCCATGGGCAGGGACACCTTTCACTAGACCAGGTTGCTGAAAGCCCTGTCCAACCTGACTTTGAACACTTCCCATGCATGTAAAAGACAGTCACCACACTACCTTCTTTAAGGAACAAAGGTTAAAAGAATATCATCATTTTAGGTAGGACAGGAAGGCTAATGGTGTGTTTGTTGAGCACAATAGAGAATACCTGCCAGGGTTTTGCAGTAGTTCCTAGAGGGCAAGATGGGACCCAAGTACTGTGCTATTTCTTCCTCTGTAGGACATGCCTCTAGATATGAGAAGAATTTGGGCACTCAGAAAATTTTCAGTGTGAACAAGGAGGCAAACAAAATGTTAAGAATCTTCCAGGGGTATGTAGCAACTGAGCAGAGATTGTTTGGAGTGTTATTTATTTAGATCTACTACATAGTGGTGTAAGGCCTTTAAAATCAAGAAACTTGCAGACTTTGTTTTGGGAAAGTCCAAAAAGAATAATAATTAAAAAAAAAAAAAAAAAACCCACAACTTTTTACAGAAGAGGAACCTGAGAATCATTGATGGAGTGGCTTGGGAGGAATTGTATCTTACCAATTTTAACATGGTATATAATTTCTTTTTCAGGCAGAAGTCACCCATGCAGTGTCGTTGCCTTTTCATCCAAATGGAATTATGTGAACAAGGGCCATTGGAAAACTGGATTGAAAATAATAGACAAAAGCGAAACTACCATGAGATGGCACAAAATAAATTTGTACAAATACTGAAAGGAGTGGACTATATTCATTCTAAAGGGTTAATTCATCGAGACCTCAAGGTAAGTAGAATAGGTATTTTTTTTAAATAATTTTAAAATTTTTAGATAAAAGTACTGCTTACTGGAAGTTCAGAAGATGTTAATTGTTCTAGTCTTTGTTTATTCTATTATGTATCCTAGTAGTGTGCCTCTTCTGATATTACAGTGATTTTTTTTTTTCCAGCAGCTGGCTGGACTTCATTCTAAAATCAGGAGGTGAACTAAAGGACCTCAGAATGCAATAGTTCAAAAAAACCCAACCAAACCAACAAATAAACACACAAAAAAAACCAGTAGTCATCAGTTAGCAGGCACTTGCAGTGTATTATGTGTTACTGGGTGACAAGACAGCCTATTGGAAAAAGGAATACTAACCTTCTTTGGTAATAAAACAATTAAAAGAAAGAAGGTGAAAAGTCGAGTCTAGGAAGTTTACTCCTATTGTAAGGGCATAGTCTATCCTAGTACATATATCATTTGATAACAACTGTAGTTGTTCTTGTACCATGTACACGTACAAATACTTGAATGCTACTTTTTTGGATAGAATTTCAGTCTCCACAAGTGCATATAATCATACAATCTTTATATTGAGATAAAATATTTTTAAAGGACAAAATTGCAAGCCTTCAATGTTTATATGCCAGCTATAATGTTGCTGATGGTTTGAAAACAGTTACTCTGTGAACAAGTCATTAGTGTGGTGGCGTTCCTAAAAACTAAAAATGGCTGCAGTGTGTCACATTAAATGTTAATTCAGGATGTTGTCCTCCTCATAGTCTGTTCCCAAATACCTAGAGAGTATTAGAGCCGAGATGTGATACAGGGATGCTGACCTTGATGCATGTTCCCCTCCTCTCAAGACCTCCAGTAACCTGAAGTTTATAGACTTGTTGAACCAGAGGTTGAAATCTTTTGTGTTTTGCATTCACAGTGTGGTTCCAGATCACGTTCACTGCCCACTCTTAGAATCTTGTCTTATGGGCAGATACATTCATATCTCCCAGAGCTCTTCTGTGAGGCTTATTGCTATGATATGAGAGTGAACCACAAATACACATTCGTTTACTTAGATATCTGGGAAAAAGAGGTGTGATAAATGCCTTCTCTCCCCAACCTGTTAATTCTTACCTCTTCCCATTCTGCAGGGCTTTGTATTTTCTTGCTCCTTCAGTCCCATTTTATTTTCATCTCAGCTCAATCTCCTACTTTTCTATGTTGCTATCAATCTGCTGCCCCAGTCTCTCATCTATGTAAACTAGCTGTAATCTTCTTCCAAGTCCTATTGCGAACTTGTCTGTCTGCATTTTAATTTAGGAACGTCTTTATCCCCACTTTGATCTGTCAGCTTAGGTGCTTGGCCATCTGAGATCTCCATGTTCCAGAATCACAGCTGCAGGATAGGTTCAAGCTCTCTTCATTCTGAGATCAATGTCCTTTTGTGCCTGGTATGAACGGAGTCTTCAAATAGTGTAGCGGTGAGGCACTGTAGGTACTGTTATTAAATGTGGGTGGACTTGGTCATACTTGAACAGAAGAACTGTGTTGGGCATTCTTGACACAAAGATTGCTTCCTGTAAAATCTTAAGTCTCTCCTGGCCTTATAATCTGCTGGATCTTCCTTGAGTAAAAGATAGGATGAAGCTGTTTGGTTTTAATAACATTCAGAAATGTAGTTTCTTGTATCTTCTTTGGAATGATAGATGGTTTGGAAAGCTTCATCCAAACATACACAATTCTATTTTAGTTGCTGGTGACTGTCAAATTTCAAAATGCTAAGGTCAGTGAAAACTTAAAGTGATACCGTGAGATGCCTGTAGTAAGCCCCAACTCTGCAATTGACTTAGTACAGATAATCCTACTGTGCCTAGAAGAAACTATAGTTTGAGTGGAATTCCATGTGAGCCTAAATGCTTTGCCAAAGTGCATCAAATCCCAGGACTAGGGTTGAAGATGAAAAAGCATTTTTGGATATTAAATGTTATATGGCTTGTATTTGAAAAACAATAATGCATGATACAGTCATGACAGCTAGTAAAAGTTACGGTTGCTGTGGCATATGCTATTTTAAATTTAGTTTGTGTATTTAAAAATGAAGTTAATTGAACTTTCTTCTGTTTCCCACTCCCCATCAGTTTCTTAATGCTAATTTCTGTGAACAATTGCCAAATTTTATGGGGAGCACTTGTGGCTGATTATGCTTGATGATAAACCTTGGTCACACAAGTGGTTTACTGATTTACTTTTTTCTTTTTAAACATATATATAGCCTCAGAATATATTCATATCGCATGAAGGTAAAATAAAAATAGGTGACTTTGGTCTCGTGACTTCTGTGGAATATGAGACTCTGACTGAGAACCGAGGAACAAAATCATATATGGCACCAGAACAGGTAATTTTCTTGCCATATTACTGTGTGTATTTGCATTTGCATTATTTGTGTGCATTCTGCATTATAAACTCAGCATTGGTTGTTCAACCCTAATTTCAATACTAAACCAAGTTGCTTGAAGTTCCCTGATATGACTGTATATGAGGATAACCTTATTCTGGAGAAAGAAGTCTGCAAGTGTGGTGATTTTATTCAGTTGTCCTAACCTACAAGGTCTGACACCAGCGCATGCTGTAAGGAATGCTCTTGCGAAACAGGCTGCCAACCACATATTTCAGTTTGAATTTAGGTAACTTAGGACCTCTGTTAACTGTGGCATTAGAGTTCCTGTTTGTTTCATTATTTGTTACAAAGAGACATTGGCATGTCTTAACTATATAGTTTTGTAGAAGTCTTAATTTCAGTGTATTTAATGACATCACAGTCAATATTTAACAAGGCTGTAGCAGAAAGGGTTACAAACTAATACAAAGATCAAGTAATGCCAGTCCAGTAGCTTTCAGGTGACAATTTCTACTGATTACAAATTTTGCCTTCAGAAGTGCTGTCCAGTTGGATTTGACGCCTATATTGTTCTTCTTGTGATCTTTGTAGTTCGGGGACAAATATGGAAGGGAAGTAGATATTTATGCACTGGGATTAATTTGGTTTGAAATTCTTTCGGCATTGGTCAGTCGTCATGAGAAAACGAAGGTATGGAATCTTTAAATTAAAAAAGTTTCTCATTATGTCATTGTTTTGCCTTACTGCTGGTATCTTATGCCAATTACATGCCAGGAGGAATCTGTAAATCAACAGTACAGTCTCTATTTACATTTTCCCCTTGATTCATGTCTGTAAGGTCCATAAGTCCCTCACAGTTCAGTTAAAATGTAACAACTGAAGAAACATTACTGTTTTTATTTTACTTATGTCCTACTGACATACAAACAGATTAAAGCCTGACTACCCCTAGTACATGTACATGTATCTATAGGGAAGCGAGTCAAAAGGCTAGAAAATATCTACTGAAAAAGATTTCAAATTTCTGATAAATCTTTTTGTTTGATCAGAGTATTGGAAAGGAATATTTTTGTAATTTTAGAAAATAAAAATTAAGAATGGGAGAGTTTAGTCTCTGCCATGCTCTCTTTGTCCCTGCAGAGAGGAGCAAGAACAAAGTTTCCATCGAGCTGAAACATTCACAGTTTTTCAAAATGAAAACAAAAATGATTTGGAACATATGGCTTTGTTTCAATTGAAAAAATGGTACTTCAAAAAGAAACCAGCATTACTTAAACTTTGCTTGAAAAGATATCTTTTTATGTCTTTCATATTTTTCTTTGCACGTTGGTAGAATAACAGCTTGAATGCTCAAACCTGTATATTTGTAGGATAGGGATGTAGATGCAGAGTACTGTGTCCAAAGTCATTATTTTGTAAGATATACGTACATGGTTGGACCCAGAAGCTCTTGGACACTGTTAGCTTGACCCTTTGCCAAGATGAGCAAACCGTATCAAAGCGTCTGTCTGACTCACGGCCTCGACTTGACTCTGATTGGCTACCTTGTAGTATTTTCTAAAGACATCTTGTTCCTGCTCACAGCCAACTGTGCAAATGTGGTTTAGCACCGGCAGGCAGCTCAGTACCACACAGCCGCTTGCTCACTCTCCCCAGGTGGGATGGGGAGAGAATCAGAAAGGTAAAAGTGCCAGAACTCATGGGCTGAGATGAAGGCAGTTTACCAGGTAAAGCAAAAGCCACGCACACAAGCAAAGCAAAACAAGGAATCCATTCGCTGCTTCCCATGGGCAGGCAGGTGTTCAGCCACTGCCAGGACAGCAGGGCTCATCACGCGTAATGGTTTCTTGGGAAGACAAACGCCATCACTCCCAATGTCCGCCCCTTCCTCCTTCTTTCCCCCAGCTGTTATTGCTGAGCATGGTGCCATAAGGTGTGGGACATCCCTTTGGTCAGTCTGGGTCACCTCTGCTGGCTGTGTCCCCTCCCAGCTCCTTGTGCACCCCCAGCCTGCTCGCTGACAGGGCAGCACAAGAAGCAAAAAAGTCCTTGGCTCTGTGTAAACACTGCTCTGCAACCACTAAAAAATTGGCATGTTATCACCACTATTTTCATCAAAAGTCCAAAACACAGCATTATGTGAGTCTCTACAAAGAAAATTAACTCTGTCCCAGCCAAAACCATGACAGCAAAACATGCCCACAGTCCCACAGTGTTCAAAGTTAAAAGGGTAAGACCAACTGAAAACCATCATGTGAAAAAAGCAGATGTTACCCAGCACAGGTGCTTGGCTTACAAATAATAACATCCAAATGTTGTCTAAATAGGAAACTTAGTCTTCTCACATTGGTTTTGTTTTGTTTTTTGTTTTTTTAATGTAGCAAGAAGACACAAAACCATTACTTTTAAACTGAGGATAATCATTATGAAATAGGTTTGCCAAAACAAACACATCACTGTAGACTGTGAACCTTTTAAGCTTCAAAAGGGACACAGTTTCTAAAAAATATCATAAAAACAAAACAAAGTACAACTAAATGAAAAACTTTCAAACTTCTATAGTTACTTTCTTTTAGAAGCCTTACCTTTTCTGAAGCTTTGTACTGTCCTAATCACTTCAGTATATTATATGGGTTGTAAAACGAGATGCAAAATTTAATGAAGGAAAGCATAGTGAAACTGTTTATCTTATACGAATTTCAGGTGTGGTATGATGTTAGAGATGGTGAACTTCCACAGGACTTCACTGAGCAATTTAAAACACAGGTATAGTATTTTAATACATTATTTCAGTTACTTTCCTTTATTTACTTGTTTAAAAAAGATTATTCAAATTTAATTTCTTTTGCAGGTACCCATAATCAAAAGGATGCTTTCAAGGGACTCCTCAAGAAGATACTCTGCATCTCAAATACTTGACTTGTTGAAGTCTGTTGATAAACATAACGTGCATAAAGCTCATACTCACTAAATAATGCTATCAACAGGCTTTCAGACTGTGCTTAAATCCAGAGTTTGATGTCTGTTGAAACTTTATAGTTAATGTATCAGAAGCAACAGCAAGACTTAAGATACATCTTTTCCATGGAGTTTAGCCTTCCTGCCACTGAGAAGCTTGTTGGCCAAAATGGTCACATCAGCTTTCGCTCCCATCAGTTGCAGCTCAGAACAGCGTACATCTGCAAGCAATCCATTACTTGCAGTTCTTATGTGGAAACACAGGTTGTGGATGAGCCGAACTATATTATACTATAAGTACAGGAACCTAGTCCTTGTCTCCTGTAAGACTGTGTTGATGTGGTGCTCAGTGGCCTGTGGCAACTCCCTGTATGTGTGCTCTCCATCCATTATCAGCTGAGGTGGAAAAAAATGCTGTCTTGTGGCATGTGAATCAAACCTTTCCGATTTTTCATAGTGATATTTATATTAATTACTAGACTACCCCCTTTAAGACCAGAGGAGGTAGTGTGCTGAATTGGAAACACTGATTTTGGTAGAATACTAGAAATAGGTGTGGGTTATTCTTTACTGAATTTCAGTTCTTTAAAGTGAACTTTCTTCTCACTATATACCCATCGAAACACCTACAACCTTCAGTGCTCTAAAATTTAAATATACTTACTCTTTTAAAGTAGGTGTTCCTTAAGCATTTAAATGTTAAAGATTCAGCTTCAAGGAAATCTAGTTGAAAGAGAATTTTTCTAAACTTTTGAAAACCTCAGGGTTTTTTGTTTTGTTTTTCTGAAAGGAACAGTTAGGATGCTCTTAATATGGAAAAACTCTCCAGAATTTTCTCAGTAGTAACCATTTTAAATCCTTTGTTGAGAGAACACAAATATCCTCTCCCCCACTGCTAAGTTTTAATCACTTATTGTAGTACTGAGGCATGTCTAACAGATAATGGGTGTACTGAACACCTCTGGTGGCCTTACTGTGAGCTCCACAAAAGGTAACAGCAGATTGCCTGTTACTATTTGGTTAGGTATGTCAAACATTTAAGGTTTGGCAGAATAGGAAGAATTGTGCAGGGGAGAAAAGGGACACAAATTAGTCTTTGTGATGCTCAACTTTGAATACTTTGAAAAGTTGCAGTTCATTGCTGTGGAACTCTCATAACTCCATAAAGGCAAATGCACAGAGACTTCTAAGCAGGAAAATAAGTATGGTGTGTAGTAAAGTGCTGTATGATTTTTCTGAAACATTAAACAGGTTAAAGGCGGGGGAGTGTTTGATTAAAAGGAATAATAGAAATGAATGACTATAAAAATAGTCATTTTTATACTTTTATGGAAATTTATTGCTGGTCTGCCTTAAGTGTTGCTAAATAAAAATGTAAATCTGATTTTATCTCCTTTTGTAAGAACTGAAAAGTTTTTTTTTTCCCCTTCTTATAACAGATGTTATTCTTCATAAATACAGCTTTCTATTATTTTGGAGTAATTCATATTTCCTTGCAGTACTCAAGGTCTGGGAAAAATGGCATCCTGACACAGACAAAATACCACTAGTTCCACTTCCCTCTCACCCATAAAACTACCCTTACAATAGGAAAATTGATATGTGACAATCTTCAGCTGAATATCCTTTACAGTTCTTGGACAGAGCACCTGTAACACCATTACTTTCTTACTGTTAAGTAATATTTAGCTTGTTCCAGTAGTTTTTGATAGATTTTTAATTTTTGTGCTATTTGTATACTTCAATAGTACCCTTCTATTAGTGGGTGTTTACAGGAGCAATTGTGGCTCCAAGAATAAGAAGTCTATTGAAATGTCTTTATTTAAAAAAAAATTGAACATGCCCCATGATCTGGTAAATACGCACCTTTACATGTAACAGAATATTAGTTTTAAATAATGTCACTGTAACATTTCAAAAGCTTCCCCCCACCCCCCAGCTCTAAAATAGTAAGGAAAAAAACTCTGACATATAGTCATCCTTGTAAAGATGGAGGAAAAAAAAAAGCACCACCTGTTTAACATACTATACAACAGAGTAACTAGTCAATATTTATAGCCTTATTCAAACTTGAATTTTATTATCAGCTGATCTTGCTCAATTGGGTAGGGCATAATGAAAGATTGTGGAAGTCCTACCTCCCTTGAAATAACAGTAATTCAACAATAAATGTAAAGTTTTAATTCCTAACAGATTGTGCATCAAGCAGAAAAAACATAGAATGCTTCAGAAATGTGCAGTTTAGCCTGTAAACATTATTTTTCTACTGCATACTTTGATGTGAATTCTGGCACAGCACTGAACCTTCTGAAAAGAAATTGTCAGCATATATCAGCTATACGTACTTGTCTAGAACTCCTTTCTTTAGAAAGGCTTTAGTCATGATCTGCAGCACTGTCTCCAGGGCAGTTTGAAGACAAATCTTCAGAATCTATGGGATAAGCAGAGAAAAAGTGAGTAAATAATTCCAGCTCAGAAGAGCGGAAAAAAAAAAAATTGCCAGAATTATTTGAAGAAACCATGTAAAAACATGTTAAATAGAATTCAAGGTTTGCAAGTTATTAATTCCAAACTGTGTTTTAGAACACTGAACACAAATGACAACACAAATTCTACCCTCTTTGGTGCAGTGAAACTGGAAAAAGTGTTCTAGTGGTTCCAGAAACACCTGCAAGATTTCATTTGTTTTTTATTGTACTAGTTTTAATATCTGAATTTTGTTTACTCAAAACAAAATGAATATTAATACCAATTCAAATAAGTGCCAGTATGTTTGTGCATATAAACACCTCAAAATTGGCTTACAATGAAAACCTACCAAGCTTTTTTGCAAAACAGCAGCTTAGAAGGAAAACTTGCTATGTATATTTGAAAGACTTCAGTAACAGAAACAAAGTATATGCTCTGACAAACCCATAGTTTTAATTTCTCTCACAAAACAGGGTGGCCTGGATGAGGGGTAAGTGCACAGCTATCGGAGCAAGTACTAGCTTGCAGAAAGAAAACATGGGCTGATACGAACTCTCTCCTAGGAAAGCTTCAACATTACCAGAGGCGCTATCTAGTATTGGCCATCTGCACTGTGGTAAATGGAAGATGTCTAATGAAATGGGGTCAGACCCCACGTCAAAAAGCTGATAGTATTTGATTCTGGACGTTGGAAGAGGAAAAGCGAGTGGAAAGAACAACTTGCACATGAAGCATGGGCATAGTTTTTATAGCACTGTCCTCGATGAAAGCACGTGACAGGGTAAAGAGTGAATACATATTTTATTGTTTGAGTCTAGCTGCACAAGCAAAGTAAAACACATACATGACAGGTTTACTCTCACCTTCATAGGTTGTTCCACACCAAATGCAATAAAAGTGTTCTTCTCTTAAATACGCAGTCAGGATTTGTAGCTTTTCTGATACCTAGAGGTATGTACAAGGATGCAATGATTAGGGGCTTACATGATGTAAAACAGTTTGAGCTACTGGCTTTGCTAAAACAGATTGTTTAACCTTTTTCTATGGAAAAGCTACTGTAACTCAGTAAGGCACGAAGTACCCTCAATTTGTGGCCTACAGCACAAGAATCCATGATCTCTAGAAAGCTCATGGCTGTTGTTTGCTCATTGTTCTTTCCAGCTATGAAAGCTGCACTGAACATATAGCTAAAAGTATTGCTTAGCTACCATATATCAAGTATATGGTATTTTTGGTGGAATTTTTCACACTTCATTTCTGCAACTCAAGTTAGTTAAGCTAACAACAGAGGTGTAATCTCATTCCCAGAAAACATGAATTTCTGGTGTCCAGCTCAAGATCATCTGTGAAGCACTTTCAGAAATTACTTAGCCATTCTAAAGTTCAGCCTATGACATTATTATTATAAATTAATTAAAATTAAAACTTAAAAGCAAATTTTACATTGATCAATGATCTTGCATATCTTGGCTAAGACACAAAAATGTTTAGAGTTTCATTTCTACTACTTTTTCCCAAGATTAGTTTCAAAACAGATGAGCAATAAATCAGTGCTTTAATGTTTTATATTTTATCATATAATTGCTATAAAAATCATTGTTTTAAGATGCCAAGAGGTCACTTTATACAGCTTTGAAAATGATGAATACATATATACTTTTTTAAAGGAACACTAAATTTCATTGTGAATCAAGCCATTCATTTAGTTGCAAAGCTTACACTTAAGTCTGAGCTTGTGCATTCATCATCCTTGTCTTCTTCATCCTTTTTGTCTTCCTCTTCAGGTTCTAGCCAATACCAAATCTCCTTGGGAACATCAATATCCTTAAATAATGAAGGATTTAAATGAAAGTTATCTGCCTCTGTGGGTTTATTTTTAAGATGCTGGATAAAAACAATTTCTAATAGTTGAGATGTTAAGTCTTAACTTTCCTGGATACTATAATCAAGAATTACTGAAGCTGTAGTGGGAAAATAAGTACAGTGGTCCACAAAAAGGATTATTCACTTTTTTAAAACACATGTAAGTGCGTGTTTTAACATTAAATTTTATTCCATCTACGTTTGCAATGTGTAAGGCTACACAGCAACATAATCTCACACCAAGGCTGTGAACAGACACCCTTTTCCAGATCCAGATTTATCAGTTGAAGACATACTGCCGCAAGACTTTTTATCACAAGACCAGGCGGTCCTTCTTAATTCACCTTGGATGAAGTTAATTTGAAGGAAGAGTCAAAGATGATCTACGTTAATTCAGCTGACTTTCTTTGTTTGATGCTCCCTAGTCTGCTTCAATCTCAGCAGGACTCATGGGACAGTATTAATGTCTAGTAGGTTAATAGAAAATGGAAAAAAATACTTTGTTTGTTTTCAAGTGTTAAACTTTTCAAGTGGCAAAATTTTACAGTAGTTCACTGCTGTTATCCATGTTATTCCTTGCAGGTGGAAAGTGTTTTTGTTTTTCTAAATGCTTTTTTGGTGAATCTGCTGATTCCCTCAGTGATGATCCCCATCCTTTGAGATACTCAAAAGCTGTCTAGACATGGTCCTGGGCAACCTGCTTTTGGTGATCCTGCTTGAGCAGAAGGATTGGACAAGATGACTTTCAGAGGTCCCTTCCAGCCTCAACCATCCTGTGATGATGTTGCTTCCTCACCTGAGGCAAACAGTCATTTAGAACAGCCTAACACTGGCTACTGCAAGATACGCAAACAGCGCAAAAGTAACAAAAAAGCAGGAGCAAACACGGGCAAACTCCGATGATGTAAACGAACATGAGTCCTCACATAAATTACCAAGAGATTGGCGTCTTAAACACCTTCAAATATCGTAATGGTGTGAATGCCTACTTTGAAACATTTTGAGAGGACTGAAGTGTAGCCAGACACCAAGACTTTAGTCTAGTTATCCTGCAGTTCTAGAGAACTTCCAAGAACTGAATCACTACTTTGTAGCCTGTGTCTCTAAACTTTAAATCTTCCTTCCAACCCAAAGAAATACATGTCTCACTTTTTGCATATCTAACTGCTGGCAGGCCCTCTGGCTTTTCCGAAGGTCTCCTTCCATCTTACGTTCTTCTTGTTTGTTTTTGAATCTTATTCTGTTAAGATAAAGTAGATAGCTAAAATAAGTAGGTAGACAAACAGTGAGATGCATTACAATCAATAGCTTTTCTAAAATAGAAAATCTGCTAAGATTCTAGTCCTACCAATTCCCTCCAACAACGTGGACCAGAGAAGACCACAATAACCAGGACGCTGTTAAGAAGTCCCTTCCGACATTGTTTTTGTAGGAGCACCATATATTTTGGGGGAAATATACCTTTCATTTATAGCTTCAGGACAGAGCCTTGATGACACTACACTCTGAATACTGTTTTTCCACCCTGTTTCCGTAATATGTGAAAAAGTGGTTCACGAAACATTGCAAAAGATTGCTACCTTCCCTAGCCTTTCGAATAAGCAAATCAGGAGAAAATAAAAACAACAAAACCCCCAACATTTACCCTGAGTTTTAATTCATTGCAAATGAAAACCACTGTAGCAACACTGCTCCAGATTATCCGTGAACTTTAGATTTGAAAAGATGACATGGTTCTCTGATTTAAAATGTTGCAAGTGACTTGAGAATGAGTATGCATGTTGTTTACATTATTAACATTTATAAAAATAAATGATGCCGCATACACTTTTAGCATTACAGTGTTCACCTGTTCTTGCTTTAGAACTGAGAAGCAATTACGTTTCAACTCATACCTCCTCTTCAAACAACATGCTGAATTACTAACACGCTAAAAGAAAAACCAAACCTAACGCGTAAAAACAACGGCCATTTAGACATTGCTTGGAATATCATTTACGTCATTTTACCTGAACTGATCTGCAGCTTGCTCATTTGCTTGTTTTTTCATGTGGAGTTTCTGTCTATAGTTTTCTAGTTTTTCTTCAGCTTTTCGCTTTTTGAATTCCTCATGACCAAGCCCACTTCTACCTATGTAAGTTTAAAACATGAATGTAAGCAGCTGAGAAGCTCTGATATCTAACTAAGTAAATTAGGAAGCATCACAAACCTGTTTTTATGTTCAGAGGAATAGGTTCAACAATGCCTTCTCCTGTAAGGAGAAAAAATAAGCCAATTTAAGAAAACAGTTCTTTCTCAAACTATGGTTTGTGTGGTATATTCAAGTAGGTAAGCTGCTTTTGCCACTAGTATGTAAATTTTCTTGCAATTTTGTTTTCTGGAAATAGAAAAATCTGATATCAATGTACATTTAGTGCATTACAAATGACCCAGCTGAACTGGAACCCTCTTTCTTTTTTACCTTGTCTGCTGAACTGCTGTGTGCTTTCTTCAGGACACAACCCAATGGAACAAAAATGACGTCAATTTGATAGCTATAACATACCTGTGATGAAGATTGCTTTGCTACAGTCTTCTGGGGCATTTTTTATTCTAGAATTTCACAACTTGATAAAGATGAAGAATAATGAGAATCTCTCTAGGCCAGTTCGTTTGCTGATCATATGCTAGAGATGCACTGAATTGGCATAACAATTACTGATGTTTTGCTTCACTGACTTTACTTCGTCTATCAAGTCTTCATGGCATGCACCATTTCTTTAACAGAATCCAACTATGAATCCAAAGAGGGGGCTGACTTATTTTTCTTTTTGGAGCAGTTAGCTTTCCACGACCATCAAAATAACTTCTTAGCGCAATTCCTGTAGACATGCACATATGGAAGCGCATTTAGCGAGCAGCAAGTACTACTGCTTCCCTCACATCTCTCAACAGTCACTTTTATTTTTGTTTTAGAAATTTGCTCTCATCTTTTGTTCTGCCATAACACGATGACAGCTCAGTAACGGTAGAGCTCTCAGAAAGGCATCTATTGACCCTGTCTATAAATGAAGTAGCAGGTGCAGTCCATAAAATACAAGGGCACACCTGAAAATAGCACGCAGTCCTACAAAGTGACAAACTTACCACTTTTGCCAAGTGCCTGGCCACTCTTGTAGCCCATCTTCTGGAGCAAAGCAAAGCCTTTGTTCTCATTGCCTAAGGCACTTTTCAACACCAAGTCACGCCGCTCTTTTTCTTCTTCTTTTACGCTCTTTTGTCTGTTTTTCTCGTTAGCTTCTTTTTGCTTTTCTTCTTTCTGAATAGCTTCTTTCATTCGCCGCACCATAGGCAAGCCTGGCCTTACATCCTGTCTAAGAATTAACAATCCCAACAAATATTAGCCCTTTTTTTTTTATATATATACTTACAATCACTTAAGAGGAAAAAAATGACCCCTACTTACTTAATAAATAAATCAGACATGTAATCTTCCTCTTCATCTTCCTCCATGTTTAGCACACATGTCCTGCTCAGACCCCCTTTCGTACTGATCCTGTAAATAAGGTTTACAGTGCACGTTATTTTTCTGCAGGTTACCTGAAACGCAGAACCCTTTTTCAGACCGAGAAACACTCGCCGCTCAGTACGCGGCCGGTGTTAATCGGTGGCGGCGCGGCGGCTGCACACCCTTGGTCTTGGTGTGAGAGAGGATGCAGCGGGTGGCCCCAGCCGCCGGGGCCGCCACGATGCCTCCCTCACGCGTGTTTCGGGGCTCCTTTCCCGAACGCCGCCCGCAGCGCCTCTCGACCTCCGGAAGCCTCGGCCGCTCACGGCCACTGCCTCGCCCCGCGGAGGCGCCCCCTCCCTGCCCCCCTCAGCCCCCCGCGCTGCCCAGACGCCCGCCACGCCGCAGCGGACGGGGCCGAGGAGCGTCCCGAGCCCCTCGCAACGAGCCCTGCACTCACCACC
>VXAL01010007.1:50345-67922 GCA_013399475.1 Chauna torquata
ATTACAGTTAGATTTAAAGCCTCTTTTTCTCCCTCTGCCCTGCCTGCCCTCTTTCCCCTGGGCTATCCTGTGTAAATCTTGCTCAGATTGAGTAGCACTGGGGTGCATGTAGCACTATGACGCATTTGATAACAAAGACTGGTGTAACAAGTCTTTCCTATATGTGAAATAGGTAGAGTGTCGGCAAAGATGAGACCAAGTGTGTTATTGATTTTGAGTTTTAAATATTTTCAACCAGTATATTTTAGGAGAAAATGATCACAAAGTTTAAACAAAAGTAAAGATGCGTCATTTGTAATTGGAATTCTTGCATATAGTAGTGTTGCTCTTCCCTTTCTCCCCTGCTTTGGAATGTTTTTTCATATTTTTTCATGTAGGGTTTAGCTGAGAACAAAAGCACATTAGGACCAGAAGAAGTTCGCAAATCTGCTCTGACGCTGGTAATGGGTGCCCTTGATAATCCTAACCCTATTCTGAGATGTGCAGCAGGAGAAGCTCTTGGCAGAATGGCTCAAGTGGTTGGAGAAGCCACTTTCATCGCTAGAATGGCTCAGTACAGTTTTGATAAGTAAGTTGGCTTTGATTTAGAAAAGGAAATAAAATATCGTTTGGAAAATACTTCTACTAAATAGTATACTGATTACACTTTCTCCTCATGCTTTATTATTATGACTATATAGCTGCAACAGATCTTCAAACAAAGTCTTCAAATTTTGATTTATTTCCTGTGATTCTTCCAGGAATAAAAGCTCACTTGTTAATTACTTGGAATTCAGCATGATACAAATGAAGAGTTTTTGATGGGTTACTTAAAGGTGACTAAACTGCTTCAGATAGATAAACTCATCTTACGCTAAGTATGTCTGTAGCGTGAATAGTATGATAGTGGTTCTATTTCATGAAAACATCCTCTTTACATATCAATTATGTGTCAGTAGATAAGTTAAATTTTTTTTTCCATATTCTGACATTAATCTCAGGTCTTTAGAAAGATACCTGATAGGTACAACAAGACAACATATTTCCTAATTTTCAGCTTAAATTTAAGACATCAGCCAGTGTGTGGATCTGAATGCACCTGCCTCAGGGCTGCAGCACTGGCTTTTGTCTAACCATGCTGCATGTGCGTAGTCTCCTACCTCTGAGTAATTTAATGTTTCCCCATTATTTCATCATGTGATACTGTATATCATCTTCATGGTCTTTCCTTGAATTTCTATTATTGGTACTATTTCCTTGGTTTCTTATGCAGGACTCAAGTTAACAATGGTTGACAGTCTGTTGACACTGTCAAGCCATTTTTGCATATTTGAGATTTGCATTTACTTTCTTGCTGTTGTTTAATAATAACTATGCGCATTCTTGTCTGACGTATAGACCAGCAAGAAGAAATAATCTTGCTTCTAACTAGGATATCCTTCCTTTTTTTTTTCTTCTCTTCCTGGAGAGGGTTTTAATTAAAGTTGACATGTATCTGACTTGCATTCAGAGCTGAAGGATTGTGGGAAATACTCAACAAGTCGCTGCTTCATACATCTAGGTCATTCAGAAAGCTATTCATTGTGTTTTAATTTCATTAATAAAAATACTATTAAAAGAAGCTATGGGAAGTGTCACAGAACTCAGCTGTAGAAGAGAACAGCTGTATTAAAAAGTTACTAGGTTGACTGCAGCGGAAGATGAGGCTGTGGATTCCTTTGTCATTTCTCTGTATGTGTTGTCATTTTTATGTTATTTTCACTGCTGTGGTCTTGCAGAGACTCTTCTGATTATTAAATTAGTCTACTGTGAAACATTGGTAGACACTAGACTCTTTTCCTATATTGTTTCACTTCCAAAACACTTCTTTATCTAAAATGTCAAGTTCTGAACAGGGAGAAAGAAAATAAATATTAATATTTTTTTAAATTGACTTGCTCTATATGTAATCCAGTTTAATAGCAGTATAGGTTAAATACATTGTTTTAGCTGTTGTTGTTAAGGCTTCTTCTCAAGATCTTGTAAGGTGGCCAGCAAAATTCTGTTAGAAGCAGAATCATTTGCACAGTTAAGGTACTTGAAGTTTTTTTTGTAGCAAATTTACTGATTTACATGATTTCTTTTTATTTGAATGTTGATAGGTTAAAATCTGCTCGAGATGTTGTATCAAGAACGGGCCATTCTTTGGCTCTGGGTTGCCTCCATCGGTATGTTGGTGGAATAGGTTCTGGACAGCATCTGAAAACCAGTGTCAGTATCCTCTTGGCTTTGGCACAAGACGGAACTTCTCCTGAAGTCCAGGTAAAAAACGTGATCACCGCAGAATTGTTTTAAAATATTCAGGATTAAAACTCAAAGTGAAATCACCTGCTTAGGTGCTCTTTAATAGAGATGGTCACATATAAACCAAATCATATGGACATAGCATGTGCTAGGGAATGTTAAGAAAGCAGAATTTTCCTTAGAAATTCCTACAGTACAGACTCCCAAATATCTACTGCAATTAAAATGTAACCTAACTGTAAGCTTTTAATTAGGGGGTCAGTTGCAAAAGGTCGTGTTAATTCAGACTGATAAGTTTCTGCTTGTCGGCTGAGCCAGAGTAATTCACTGGGCATAGTCCGAACCAACTGTAATTGTAAAGCAAAATGTGTTAGTTGTAACTTAGTTGCCTATACTGAAGTTTTAGTAACTGGTTAATGGTCAACATATCATCAGCTATTGGGTANNNNTAGTCAGGTGATGAGCGGTAATTTTCTTTGCCAAGTAATTTCCATTTGTGTGCTACTATGAACACAGTATGGCAATATATCTTCCTAGGGCGGTTATATTATGACAACAGAAATTTGAAATCTGTTGCAAGATAGACTAGAATTTCTGTTTGCAGTTAGGATAAGGAGAGGAACTAGTAGGAACCAGGTCCAAGACAAGACAAAGACAGGGTGGGGGGGGGAGGTTTCCATAATAGAGTTTCTGTCTGTGGATTATAGACACATGGAAAGTCTCCCAAGGGGACAATTTGACTGCTACAAGTTGCTGGTAGGGTAAGAGGGGAATAGACATACTGCTGAAAGAGCAGTGCCTTTGGGGTTACTGAATATATATAAATGCTGTGTCATTCAGAAAGCTTCCTAAGCTGAAAATATTTGGAAATTAGGAGAATACGCTATGTCTTTATTCTTCCAGGAGAAATTTGAGGGGGGCAGTGTCTTATTCTGTCTTTACTGTCCCTTAGTTGTTTGTTTGTGGCTGCTGCTGTAAAAAGAAGAGTGGACTAGATGGACCAGTATGCCAGTCTTGACATTAAGAAGTTGAATGTTAGAAGGAAAAATGCTGAATCTTTCATTTTCTTCAGCAATGAAATCTATCAAAGCACTAGAATAAAATAATTACTAAAGGTTTTGGGGGGAAGGAAACCTCTTTTTTTGAGTAAAAGCAAGTGTCTTGTCTGTAATTGTTGTTCTTCAAAGATCATGGTGTAGTTGTACCACATAGGTAACTTGCAGTCATTCTTTTCTCAAGTTAATGCAAGGAAATGATTATCTGGGATAGTAAGTGACTGCTATGCTTTAGCAGCAGGAAACTGTGCCACCCGTAAGTGGGGGCACTTTGTACCCACAGGTCGAGAGGGTAAAGCCCACAGTAACTACATGGAGTCATACATCCACATCCACCTAGGTTTAATTTATTAACTTAACAGAACAAAAAATAGAGTATTCTCCCTCCCCCCTCCCCGGCAATGAAAAAATAACCAAGGCTTTTGTAGCTTGTTTCTTGGGAAAACAAGACTAGTTTTGTTTGGAGATAGTTGTTAAAGAATCTGTAAATGCAGTTTAAAGTCACTTTTAAATTTCCTTAGTTTGTTTAAGGTAAGACAAACTTCAGTTTGCATATATAACCTTGCTTTGTTTATGAGTAAATAATTTTTGAAGCATATACTTGTTTACCATTCATCTCAAAACAAAATGGGAAGGGTTACTGCTTTATGAAAAATGTGACTCATAAAGGGGCAGGATTTAGAAGCCCAGGTGGAATTTGTGCCTACCTTGTTTATTTTCTATTGAGAGTATGGCAACAGGGCAACTGTGAAGAGTTAAGCTTTTAGATTTCATCTCTCAGTAAGTCAGTGTAGGTACCCAGGAACTGTATGCGAACACGAGCAATGGAAGCTCACAAGAATGAGAGGACCATGGGTAGCTGTAATGTGCTACCCATGTGCTTAGGACTGCAGAAGTAGTCACTGCATGTGATTGCTAGTGCTAATGGTTTTTAGATTGCATCAGAGAGGACCAAAAAGGAGCAGTTTTAAAGGAAGTTTTCCAGCTGACTCCCAAGAGCCTAGCTCTGTAACTGTAATATTCTTTTACCATCTCTTCAGTGCAATTTCATCACATTTTAATTGAAGACAATTCTGAAATAAGATCATTAATAGGATATTTTGGAGAGATACCTAATGCTTTCAGATCTGTCAGGGAAGGTGATTTCCTATGAAGCTTTAGTGACCAAAAAAAATCTGTTTCCCCTTCCACTTCTTGCTTTGACAATTGCAATAAATTATTTTGCTCTTTTGTTATTTACTTATCTGTAACTGAGTAGGCTGATCTGTCACCAATTTTTTCCCATCCTGTAGTATACTGACTGTATGTGTACAGTGCTGCTTTCTTCTGCCCCATCTAAAAAGAAAAATCATTGGAAAATACATGCGAACCTTTCAGCTTGTCATGAAAATCAGTTTCTACGTATAATGTCAAAGGCACTCCCCTCTAAGAACTTTGTCAACTGTCTGCTTTGGAATCTACATCCAGTTTTACAGCAGAAATGATTCTTTTTTCCATCTTAATGGTCACTTTTCTGTTTTCCTTTTTTTAAGTGGATGTGTTGTTTGTGTTTCTATTTTTCTTTCTCAAAGTGCTTAGCCATTTCTTGCTCAAATTCTTTGTCATCTTCATTATCCACGAAAGTACAGGCAGCCAAACAGCACACTAGAAATATCTCAACTCCCAGGTGATTGCTTGAGATTCTGGGACCTTTGAAACACTTCTGGGGTCAGAGAAGCTAACTAGACCTGTGTAAGCAAGGATGTACAGAGCTAGGCTCAGTCTACATACATATTTGTATAAATTTTGTAAATACATTACTCAATCTTTTTTTTTTTTTTCTCGGTAGACCTGGTCTCTCCATTCACTTGCCTTGATAGTAGATTCTAGTGGACCAATGTACCGTGGATATGTGGAGCCAACACTGTCTCTAGTTCTTACTCTGCTCTTAACTGTTCCACCATCGCATACAGAAGTACATCAATGCTTAGGCCGATGTCTTGGAGCTATAATAACTACTGTTGGGCCTGAGCTGCAAGGTTAGTGTGAATTTGAAGAGGAAAAAAAAATTAACGTATATAAAGCCAATACATCACAGCCTTAAATGGAAGAAGATCAATTTTTGTCTATTGCAGTTGTGGGGAGTAGGGGGGGGATTTGACAAATCCTGGAAGAAACCTCAATTCTGATCCTATTTACATCTACTTGGTGGTTCCTTTTTTTTTTTGCTTCAGTTTGAGGTCTGTATAAAGAAGTTACAGTGATGTATGGTGTTCTGGCTAAAACACCCTTGCTGCATATGTTTTGTGTAGGGCAAGAGGCAAAATTTTTCCTTCACTTCTTCAACACAATGGTAGTTTTATTTTTGACTGATGGCAAGAGCTTAAGTTCAACATTATAGATAATGTTGTGAACAATAACTCATCTCCATTTATTTTTGTTACTCTTATATCATGGTACCTTACATAGAGAATAAGGTCTTGTCATGCCAAACACCATATTTAAAGTTCTGTGGCTCAGATGGCAAAAACATGGATTAGTAACTTTGTCTTAGTGGGATTTTTTAGGAAGATTTATAGGCAGTGTCAGGGAGCCAGCCACTGCTAAAATTTTAATTCTAAATAATTGGACTTATGTTTCTATTTTAGAAAGGTTTCTAGATGGTTTAATTTAACTTGCATATCTGGTTGCTGTGTATTAAGATTTTGATTTGGAGTGTCATGAACTTTTTTAGTGAACACCATACTGATGTAGAATGTCTTCTGCAGGTTACATTTTGCTGTAATTCAGATTGTTTTTCTTATAAACATGGTGCTGGTTAATTCTTAAGGTATGGAATGGAATTATTTTTTAGATTAAGTTCTGTTCTTTCAAATGTGTGTCCTGTTAGAGCAGTGTGACTCATCTGATGGAGCTAACCAAAATTACCTGCAGACATGTATGCTAGCTTAAGCATCGTCTGATATCTTAGGAAATGGTTCTGTGTGTGAAATGTTGCCCATACATATAGAATGAAAAAGATGTTCAAAACTGAAATTCAGATAACTTTACTGATTTCGTGTCCTGGGAAGATATTCTCGAAATATTTCCAATTGAAGATCATTGATCCAGGATTTCATTTGGACAGAATATTGTTTAACTGAGCTAAAATAGAGATAATGAAACACACTGTAGTGATTCTTTCAAGTTGTATGGATTCTGTTTTGCAGAAGGAATTCAGAAAAGTTGCATGTAATTCTGTGAACTTTGACGCATTAAATTTGTTTGTCGAAGGTTTAAAATCTAGAGCTGTCAAAAAAAAGCCTGCTGTGTTAAGGATATCATATTATATCATTAGGTAACGGAGCTACAATTTCAACGATCCGTTCGTCCTGTTTGGTGGGATGTGCAATCACACAAGACCATTCAGACTCGCTTGTTCAGGCAGCGGCCATATCCTGCCTTCAGCAGCTTCATATGTTTGCACCACGGCATGTCAACCTGTCCAGTCTGGTTCCCAGTCTTTGTGTGAGTACAAAACGCATACCTTCTGTTCCTCAAAGTTTTATGTATGTGCCTAGCAGAGGGCACAGGAGAAGCGCTTAGCAAGATGCCAAGGATACTCATATGTAACAAGCCATGTTTGCAAAACATTGGAATGCAATAAAGGGGCATCTGTCCCCCAGCCATTGTAGACACTTTTCAGAATGCTGCCCAAATTAAAGTCATAGGGCTGGATTCTGTTTCACCCTAGGGAGCACAAGGAAGTAAGCATTTATATAATATCACTCAATAAAAAGATGCTGAAATGCCCTTTTCCTTCCAACTCACTGCATGCATGGAGGGAAGCAGGTGAGTTGGGAAAAGGTAGGAGATCTTGCATTTGTTTTACCACTATCAGCATAGTCGGTGATGACACTCAAATTCTTGTGCTGCTATTTTGATCAGCATTGCTTCCCCCTTCTCTTAGTGTTCTGTCAGCAAATCCTGGCTTAAGCCAGGAAATGAGACAGAGGCTGGAACCCAAAACATACAAAATACAACTATAACAGGAAAGGTGGTGGGTGTGTTTTCATTTGTTTCTTTATTACTATTGTTTATTTTTTAATTATTTTAAGAGGGTTTAGCAGTCAAACACTAAGAAATTTGGAAAGCTTCTACCTGAAGTATGTTGGATGTTTTGTAAAGTTCATTGTATCATTCACTGTGGAACTGGTGGTTCTGTTACCTGAAAGAATAGGATCCTACTTATGTCAACGTTGGAACTTTTTCTTAGTCTCCCTTCTGGACTTTCCCTAGGGTGTCTTCTCATTGTTACATGCTTCTCCCCCCACACATACTCTTACTTCCCCCCACACTCTGGAACACTACTGTGCAGTGTGTTCCCAGAGTCTGTCAGTTGTCCTTGCAAAAAATTTTGTATGACAGATGCAACATACCCAGAAGTAGCTAGGCCCTGTTGTATAAATAGTGTGCACAATGTGACAATCTCTCTAGCCGTTTACTCCGTAAGTACAAGTGGAAAATTTTATTACGGAGAATGAAGTTAATGCAGGCGTGACTAGTGCTGTTCTGAAATCCTTTTCCAGGCTTTTCTGCTGTCCCTTTCATGTTAAAGGACCTTAATGGTCCTTTACTAAACAAAAGCTATTTTCCTTCTCTTTTTATATCCCTTATCAAACTACATGTGACTTGGGAGTATGTTTTCCTCTGAATTGTCTTATGCATTTCTTTGTACTGCAAACTTAGATATGTAGGCAAAGTCTGTATTACCCTGCCCCATTAAACTTTTCATTACTTTCTAACTTGCTTGTGTACGCAATTAATGCCAGGTATCAAAATTAAATTACAGAGTTCCACAATCTAGTTTCCTTTCTGCCTTTGTGCATTGGCATCATAACAAAATAGTTTTGTTTTGTAACTAAAAACAGGAAAAGCTCTTTCCATTAATTAAATTGCCTAAATGTTCTGTGTTTTATTTCCATTCAAACAACCTCAGTGTGATATTTAGAGGATTGTATAAAGCATGTTTGTTTTTTCAGGACAGAAATCTTGTTTATTCATATACAGAATAAAGATCTACTGTTAAAGTGCTTTATAAACTATACAGCCCTTTCATTTAGGGTTGCAATTTCCATCCGCATAATAACCTAATACTGAGAAAGCAAATGTGTATTCACTTTATTAAAAACAATTTCCCCAGGGTAAATAAAGAATCAGTTTCTTAAAGAGCACTCCTCATTTCTTCCCCTGTGGAAAAGCATACAGTTCTCTGTGCAGCTACTGTCTCTCAAGAAAATAGGTACCATGCACAATTCTTCTGTAAGAAAAATATTTGCTTGTACTTGAGGTGATTCAAAAGGAATTGGAAGCCCAGTATTGGTTAGCAAAAAAATCTGAAGCTGTCTTCTTGACAGGCACTTAAAAATTCTCTGCTATAATTTATGGTACAAGCTTGAAATGGAAGTTTTTATGGTAGCTACATGCTGCAGCTGATGGTGGCTCTTTAAAAAAATAAAATAAAAAAATAGTGATTTATAGCTGTAGCGCAATAGGATGTGGAGTAGTATTCTAGAGTATAATAGATTGGAAAGTATAATTAGTCTGAAATCGTACTGGCATGGTAGTTCCAATATTTAAGGTCTTAACAGGTAACACCTTTCAGCTTTGTGTATGTCAGCTTTATTTTCAAATTTGTACATTATAAAAAGTACTTGTGAACTTTCAAGATCTTGCAAAAGCTTGGTACCTTGCATCTCACACAGGGGCGTATAAATCAAAAGTAGGATAGTGTTAGTCTTTAGCAGCACTTATTTACTGATATGAAGATGCAGCAGTTTACTCAGCTGTAATGGTTCTGATTTAGGTTCACTTGTGCAGCTCCCACTTGCTTCTTCGCCGGGCTGCAGTTGCATGTTTACGACAGCTTGCTCAGAGGGAAGCAGCGGAAGTATGTGAATATGCCATGAGTTTAGCAAAAAATGCTGGAGACAAAGAAAATAGTGGCATCAGTAAGTACTTCTTTCATGTGGTCTTTTTGTGACAGTTGAGTGCATGTATTCATGCATGTATGTGGTTTGCCTTCAGGACAGAAAAAAAAAACACTTGAAAACAATCTCTGCCAGCTCTAACAACTTCTCTTACCACCCCTGTGTACTGTAATTTAACTTAATTTCACTTGTAATTTAACTTTTTGTGAAGTTCAGACTTAATTTTTTCTGCCCTATTAAGAATGGCAAATAGGGAACACATTGTATATACAGTGGAAACCTTTTACAGTTTTTCTAGTATTTTAGGTGTTGGTCTTTTGAAAATTGACTTAATTGTATGTTGTTTGATTGAGATACCTAGGCATGTCGTATTCTTTTAGCAGCAAATCTACTAGCCTGTGGACTTTTCTCGTTGCTTCAATTCTTACACGCATCACTTTATTCTGAAAACGAGAGGCTCAGCAGTGTTTATCAGCACAGTTTTCTTCATATGAATGTAGAATCGTGGGCTTATTTAGTATTAAATTCCACCAGTGAAGTCTGTCTCTAGAAAGACTCTTCAGAGTCAAATAATATTAGGAGTTTTTACAAATTGATAGGGTGTGTACCTTGAAGAGACATAGATTTTTTTTTTTGGGGNGACTTTAATACAGCAATTCTTTAATTCTTTTTTTCTTATGTTAATTCAGAAGAAATGCAGTAACGTCATGGTGTATCATTGCCCAAACTATACACACATGAATGCACAATGTCCGATTCTCATTTGTTATTCCAATTTTAAAACCAAGTTACCGATTTCAGAAAAGATTTCTCATTATCATTTTGCAGATATTAATCCTTTTGCACCAGGAGCTGGTTCTCGGCGTGATGGTCATTCCCGGCATCAGGGGGTCAATATAACAGAGACAGGCCTTGAAGGTGTCCTTTTTGGTATGTTGGATCGGGAGACTGATCGGAAGTTGTGCTCAGATATCCATGATACTCTGGGACATATGCTTTCATCGCTGGCAGTAGAAAACCTTTCTCACTGGCTAATGCTCTGTAAGGATGTCCTTGCAGCTTCCAGTGGTAAGTGTTCTATAGTATTCACGTAAAAGATGGTGGGTCCTTAGTATTAGCATCTTCTAGCAGTATTTGTGCAGAGCTTGTCCTTTGTCCTAGTTAAGATATGTATTATAGCTTATATTGTACATAGAACTTTGGTTATTATGCATTAAAAGTACTGAGAGGAAATCATCAATGTTATGTTACATTTTAAGAAGTATGATTTCTTTTAAGATTAAAAAAGTAGCCGCCTCAAGTAGGATTTCCAATGGAGAAGCACTGTGATTATTGCCCTGACATTTCAGTATCTTAGTGAAAGCAGAGGCATGCTTTTTAGCCTTTATACGTCAGGGTCATACAGAAGGAACAGTGCTGTACGTGCTCTGAGCTTTCCTTTATGAGGCTTTGAGTTACTGATGTGAAGGTAGGTTACCATGGTGATGAAACTTTTTTTGCTCGTTGTTCAGCTTTGCAGCCTTGTTGCAAAGATCTTCTCTTCTGAGAACTTATTCCTGTTTTTCAGCTTGTAGGATGGTTGTGACGCAGATTCTGCTCATTTTCCTTACATTTATGCTTGTTTATTGGCATATTGTGAGTTCATCCTGAAGCTCTTTCTAAATGTTGCCAGCTTTACTTTTACCGATGAGTAATGCTACCAATGATTTCTTTATGCAATGTAGTTACCATATATCTACCCAGTGAGAAAGACCTCACTTCCTGAGTTTGACCTTGAGATGTTCTGTCCTTATTTTATGTGGGATGGGTTTTTAAAGTTTTTAACATGGTTGTCTGATCTCCTCTTTTTTTGGTAGGTGAAATAATCCCTGAGAGGTGATGTTTAAGTACATTTCTCTCAGTTGTGCTTAACTAAGCAAGCAACTTCTTTTTGTACTCTTTGATACCACTAACCTGGCATATGAACAAAATCTAGTTTGCTTTTTAAGCAGAGATTTGCAAATCAGCCACATAAGTTTTCCTGGATGCTTTCTCAAAACACTCCTGTTACGAATTGGCTTCATCCATGTTTGATTTGCCATAACACTTCTCTCTATTGAATGTTTTGGCTCTTCAGCTGCTTGAATTCAGACTTTCTAAGAAACATGCCCTAGCTGGAGTAAGTTACCCTTGCAATAACTTCTTCTCATTCTGTAATTACTGCCAGAGTAATTTTTGTCAGTATCTTGGCATTTTGCTGTTTTAGACCTTGTCATTGAGACTTTATGTTCTCATATCTGAACAGTAGAAGTGTCTATGCATCTTTGATGAGTTTGGTTTTTTTTTTTATTTTTAATGTGATCCCTGAAGTAATTTTGTTTTCTGAAATGAAGTCTCACAGCCATGCTTACAGAAAATAATTTTCTGAATGTTAAGCACATTTTTGGTTGCCATAAACTGCCTACTTGGCTGTATATCTGTCTCGTGGCGTGGAACTTTGTAGATATGTTTCAGTTTAATATGCACTCTAGATTTTACTTGAAAGAGGAGTTGAACAGTTAAAAGCCAAGCTGATTCATTGATTCTGAGCCTGGTGGTCTCCTTTTACCCTGTTTATTTGCAATTTAATAGGTTAATTTTCAAAGCTGAGTAGTTCAGATACGGGATTCAGGTATAGCTGGTATCTATGGAGATTAGAGGTGAAAAACTTTTACTGATATTCGTGTGCCTTTCTACATTTTTTAAATGTTGCAGTTTTGCCAGGAGAATTAGTGTGTTTTGAATCTGAGTATAAGGAAGTGTTTGAATATGTCCTTAGTCAGTCATCTTCTGTAGTTTGTCAGTGGGATTGTTTGTTTTAATTGTTCTCTGTTGTAGACATGAGTACTGCAGCTCCCTTGGGAGGAGGAAAGGATGAGGAATCAGAGAAGAAGGATGAGATGGATGATGATACAATGTTTACCACTCTGGGTGAAGAGGATAAAACCAAGCCTTCTGTAGCACCTCGTTGGGCAACTCGTGTATTTGCAGCTGACTGTCTGTGTCGAGTGATCATGCTGTGTGAGAATGCGAACAAGGCGCACTTTGATCTGGCACTGGCTCGTTCAGCCAGGCTTAAAAACCCAAAAAGTAATTATAGAATGTGCTTGATTTGTTTTGTTTCTTATTTTATTTTTGACACCTCTTTACAATTTAAGATTATACAACCAAGATAAAAATGTAAGCAGCTAAAAAGTGAACTTCCTTTTATTCATACAGTTAAAAACTAAGGAAATAAAAAGGCCAAAACTGTAGTTATGTAACCATTATAGTTACTGTGCTGTGGACGCAGAGTGATGTTTGCTGGAGGATAAGACTTCTGACAGACTGATCTGCTTGGGGGGAAAAAAAAAAAAAAGATTTGCAAACCCTTTTTTCTCCAGTTCAAAATGGAAGCAGTAAACTTCTAGCTACATGTAAGCTGGGAACAGTTTCTCTGAGTTTAACCTAAAGACAGCAATGAAATAGAATTCAGAGATTATATTAGCATCTCCACAGCAAATAAATGCTAGGAAAGGAGAAAAAAAAGAGAGAGATAAGGCCATAAATACTGCTGTAGCAGTGGTTGCGGGGCGTCTGATGTAGGAGGGACATGGACCCAGCTGCTTTATAAAGTTCATTCTTTTGGTATCTGTGAGAGTGACGAATATGAGTTTTAAAGCTCATGTTTTTAAGATACTTCTATGGCATGGAGGATCATAACTGAGAGGTCAGAGATGACAGTTATATTGTGAAAAATATGTTTCCAACTGGTAGCGGGAGGTTTCTGTCCTTCAGTTGTCCACATGTATTGGTTCTGGTGCATAGTGATTGTCTGCTTTCACCCATGTAGTGCAGCGTTCATGAGGAGTTTGTGTGCAGGTAGACTGAATATCATATATAAGCATCCTGGAATGCATAGGGTTTGTGGATTTTAGCACCTATGTTGTTAAGGGCATCTGTTCCGATATGGATGTTTACCAAATGTTTGCTTTTGTTGCTTTGATGCACTCTGGTTCCAGCACTGTGCATTGGTTTTGTGAGAATCGCGTTTCTGATTTGATTAGAGGCTGGGTCACTGTTTGAAGAGTGAGAGGGAAGATCTTTGGGAGAGTTTATTTTCGAAATGACATTGCATTGTAGCAGAAAATCATGAAATAACTGCTTTTTTGTAGGATCCTGCAGAGGATTGCATACAATAATCCGGAGAATTTACAAATCTCCAAATTTGTTTAAAGTGAACTTGATGTGTTTTGTATCATTATAAAAACAAAAGGTCAAGAAACCTCTGCCACAAAACTTCAACTAACAAAATACTTGAAGTTATCTGTGATAGTCTGAAGAAGTAATGACAGTCTTTACCACCTGATAATTTTTTTTTAAGTGATTTTCAGCCTTTCTTTACTGACATGGCTCTGAAAATTTCAGCTACATAAGAAACTTTTTTTTCTGCCTTGAGACTTGAAAACATCTAGAGCTTTAGTCATTTCTATGTTTTTCTTTTTTGTTAGCCACCTTGGATATTAAGTTTTTAAATTTATTTTCATATTAGTTGTACAACATCTGGTAATTTTAAATTGAGAGTAAGAAAAGAAATAAAAAGAATAAAAGTAGAGAAGAATAATTGTTTCAGAACTTTACTGAGTTATGTATTGCTCTTTTCTGCATGTTGTCTGCTACTTACTTATGGCCTTGGATGTGGCTTTTAAGAGTAGTAGTAGAAGGGTGTCACTCAGTTTTTAGGTGTTTAAATTTGACAAGGTTTTCTTTTATCAGCAGGGGTCACTATAAGCATATGACTCAGGAATTGCCTTGAAGATTTTCTGTAGATATTGGACAGGGGGGAATCACTAAAGTTAGTTTTACTTAATGTTCTAATCTCTTACAAGCTACTCAAACACATTTAAAATATTCTTTTAAATGCATTTTTTGTATATCTCCTTTTATTTTGTTTCAAAGCTGTGCTTAATTTTTAAGGTTGTCCTAAGAATAAAGGTCCTTGTGTCACTTGGGGGGTGTGTGGAATAAGTTAACATTCTTTCTGGCTTTCTTCCATACTCTAAATGTGTACCTTTGGTAAAGAATAAGTGAAATTTGTACATGTCAGTGAGGAAAATGTTACAAATATCTGTCATGTCGGCTATATTTTAAGTTACCAAATAATTCTTTTTTGTTCTGCTCTAAGATGACTTCTTGGTACTCCATCTCTCTGACCTTATTCGAATGGCATTCATGGCTGCAACTGATCACAGCAACCAGTTACGAATGGCGGGTCTTCAGGCTCTTGAAGACATTATCAAGAAGTTTGCATCAGTTCCTGAGCCAGAGTTTCCAGGCCATGTGATACTGGAGCAATACCAGGCTAATGTGAGACCTCCTTTATAACTTCACGAAACTGTATATTTATGCCAACATGCCAGTATTAGGTTTGAGAACATTTTGTAACGTCAAAAGACCTGTGAAGAGATTTTTTGTTTGAAAATGTACTGAAGAGACTGCTTTATTTACCTCTTCAAAATTTGTGCATCTCTTCCTATTTATTATAATTTATGAGCTGACAAAAATAAAAAATCAGTAGCTATTAATTCTTCAAAGCCAAATATTACAAATTACGCTTAATTTTTTTTTTGCAAGAATGGCATTTCATTTGTAGAATTAAGAATTTGAAAATAACACTGATTCAATTCCAAATTGAATCTAGTAAATATGTTTTCTTGGGAAGTAATGAATACACTTAATAAATAAACAATTTTTTGAATAAACAAAAATGACAAAAGTATAGGAATGAGAGGTGGGCAGCTGAAGATGTATTTTGGGGAATTATTGCTTTATTTTGTCGCATAGCTTAACTCTCACCTCTTCTGTCTACACTTTAAAAGTTCTCAATATATCATACCAATTTTCAATATCATACTGAAATGTCAATACTGCAGATTTGACTATTAGAAATATATAACCCATATAAAAGTAATCTCTCACCTGAGGTTTGATTGCAACAAAGAGTAAAGCTTAAGGCTAGTGTACTTTGAGGGGACGGTTTTTTCTTTGTTTCCTCTTACTGGTTTGCATCTACAATCAGTTTTGCTAGTTCTCTTGTTTAATTTGATAGATCTCAGCCTTGCAGACAATTGCATATGTGAATTGTCCCACTGACTTCAGTATTTACATTTATCACAAGATAAATGCTTGCAAGAACAAGTTTTCACTTGGTCAGGTTTCCTATTTCTGAGGGATGGGATCTTTCGCGCACTAAGAAATACAAGAGAGAAATTTTATGTAAAGTTGAAGCATCATAGTAAAATTTAAAAAATTATTTTAAAGCAATTGAATGTCATTTATTCTCCTGTTGGTCACTTTACTTTTTTACAATCAGCTGGAGATATTAATGGGGGTGTATTATGTGCAAAGAATATCGTATTATGAACCTTGTCGTTTTTCTGCTTAAATAACTGCTTTCACTGTATCATAGGTTTTTTGCTAGCAGTATTCACAATGTGATTGATCTCCTGTTGCTTTGGAAACAACAATGCTTGAAGTGACTGTTCTTTCAGTCTTATGGGAACATTGATGTCCACTTTTTATTTTACAGATGCAAAATTAGGTATATTTAGTCTGTCAGTCTTGTCTTCCTTGGAACATACTGGTTATATTTTGCTGATGTGTGCTGATCAATCTATAAAATCTTTAAATACATGTGGTTTCCAGACTACATTCCAACTTAAAAATAGTCTAGGATAGTGCACTGGTCCATAGAAGAATTTGTGTAGAAGTGACAAAATACTTCTGCCGATTCTTATGCAGAAACATCTGTTTGAGAAGGGACACTTAATATAAGCATTAGGAGGACGATATGGGCTGATAATTCTGTTACATATTGGAAATACATTAAAAAAGAAGATGAAGAGTAGTTGAGATAAAGGCGTTTTCTCCCTCCCTACTGGAGTGACTTGGCTAGCTCTGGAGTCACTCCTAGGATTGCACTGATTTCATCTAATCTTGTCAGGTTTTGCTGTCCTGTACCTTCTGTGCCTACTAGCTTTCTCTTGCCACCATTCCTTGCCTTTTTCCCACCTCAAGTTATCGTATCTGTCTTCCTCTGATCCTGCAGCTGTGTGTTCAGGATCTTCACAAGTACTTCTTAAAGACAGCCTTTCATCTTTTTCTCATCTTGTCTTTTTCTCCTTCCTTCTACATTGCTGTAACCATTGCTTTTGTCTCTTTGACTTGGTTCCTTTTGTTTCAGAAAAACAGTCTTAGAATGCCTGCCTGTCGTCTTTTTTTTTTTTGCATGTTTGTCATTTTGAGAACTTGATGCTAATCCAATCGTTATTATTATTCTGTTGGACCTCAAAAAGTCGTTGTCTTCTGGAGCCTTAGCATAACTTGCACTTGTAATAGTTTCATGTGTAAAAGGATACTCATTAACAGAAAAAAGGTAATGCCACATACTTGACAAAGGTAGTCGAGGCTTAAAAAGACAATAGGCCAGCAAGAGAAAACTGGTTCTTTGTTGTTGTTTAAAGAATACTATTGCAAATGTTTACTAGACAACAAGGATAAGTTTGGGGTATAACTACAACTGCCAAAATTGGCAGTCTTGTCTTGCTTGTTTTATGTATGTACCTGAACCTTAAACAAGATTAGATGAAGAATGTTGTGTCACTGTTGTTTTTAGTTGGATTTTTTTCCTCTTGTGAACAGGTTGGAGCTGCTCTGAGGCCAGCGTTTTCCCAAGATACACCGTCTGATATAACTGCAAAGGCCTGCCAGGTACCAGAGAAAATGTTCATAGTATAAGCCAAACTGAATACCTTTCATGCATTTAAATAGTAGATGGATATGACTTTTCTTCTCTTTGGAAGAGGAATGCAGAAGAGAAATAGTAGTAGATAGCTGGAAAAATTTGTAAACCTAAGCAATGATCTTTTTACAACATCTTTAGAGTCACCTAGTGATATAATTTGTTCCTCAGAAGTACAGAAGTCCTAGGGAGCTACATCAGAAAATATTTAGTCTTTCCAAAAGTAGTTATGTCTCCATGTCAATTCTGCATTTGTTACTAATTACAAAAAGAAAAAACAAACAAACAAAAACAGAAAAAAAACCACCTTGTCTAATGAGACCAGTGATGTATTCATTCAGATGTCTGTCTGATCAGATATACTGACTAATGATGATTTACCTTTAAACACTAAACTTTTATTCAGACTGTTTTAGATTTCAGAAGTTCTGAGCATTCTCTTTAGCGTTATAACAACAACTTCTCAGTAAACATACAGTGAAAGATTTTGTGTGTGTTTTTCTTCTTGTGTTTG
>VXAL01010007.1:68764-86135 GCA_013399475.1 Chauna torquata
CAGACATCTGAATGTTGTGTCACTGTTGTTTTTAGTTGGATTTTTTTCCTCTTGTGAACAGGTTGGAGCTGCTCTGAGGCCAGCGTTTTCCCAAGATACACCGTCTGATATAACTGCAAAGGCCTGCCAGGTACCAGAGAAAATGTTCATAGTATAAGCCAAACTGAATACCTTTCATGCATTTAAATAGTAGATGGATATGACTTTTCTTCTCTTTGGAAGAGGAATGCAGAAGAGAAATAGTAGTAGATAGCTGGAAAAATTTGTAAACCTAAGCAATGATCTTTTTACAACATCTTTAGAGTCACCTAGTGATATAATTTGTTCCTCAGAAGTACAGAAGTCCTAGGGAGCTACATCAGAAAATATTTAGTCTTTCCAAAAGTAGTTATGTCTCCATGTCAATTCTGCATTTGTTACTAATTACAAAAAGAAAAAACAAACAAACAAAAACAGAAAAAAAACCACCTTGTCTAATGAGACCAGTGATGTATTCATTCAGATGTCTGTCTGATCAGATATACTGACTAATGATGATTTACCTTTAAACACTAAACTTTTATTCAGACTGTTTTAGATTTCAGAAGTTCTGAGCATTCTCTTTAGCGTTATAACAACAACTTCTCAGTAAACATTCAGTGAAAGATTTTGTGTGTGTTTTTTTTCTTGTGTATGGTCCTGTGTTACTGTAGTTTAAAACAATTGTCTGAAGCAGAGCTGTAGTTGTATGCTGGGTGTAGTTTACAGCAGCTAAGCTACTGTAGTTTAAAGCAGGAGCTATGCAAACAACGGCTTTAATACAATAATTTTGTGTATGTGAGATTTACATAGTAAATCTTGGTCCAGCAGGACTGTTATTTTTGTAGTTGTTTTATACTCTTAATTACCACCAAAATTTATATGCATGGAACAAATGTGACATAACGTGGTATTTATACATACAAAAGAACATATTCATCTTACATTGCAGAAAGGTTTTGTTCATTTAAAGATGGATGTGAGAACATGTAAGAATCTTTGTAACTTGTCAAAAATCTTCTCTATTCAATCAAGGATCAAATGGGTTGGTGATTAAGTTTGGATATTGAACTCACTCTCCGAAGTAATATAGATAGAGATGAGCTGCACTGAGTGAGCCTGATGTTGTTATAGTTCTATGTTGTTACTGAAATAGCTGTTGACTTGCCCTGCAGCAGGAGTGAAGCCAGTCTTAGTCCTACTGTGAATGAATTATGAGTTTATGACAGATTTTCAGCAGCCTTGTCCTATCTACCTTCAGGACCAGTTTGTGTTTATTTTAAGCAAGTCCATCATTCCAGGCCCTTCTACAAAGGCTTTCAAGGAACTGCTTCTCTCAAAGCAAAATAAATAAATTGGAGATAGGACAAGACTGCCTTTAAAAAAAAGTTTGTGAACTCTTTTTTGGCCTCTTTTCCTCATCCTTGTAGAATCACCACCAGAATCAAGGCAGCTCTTTTGTATAAAGAAAAAATTTGTCCCTTATTTTTGGTATGAAAGCAGCTGCACCTGCACCAGAATTCTTATGTCTGGGCATGAATGTGTTTCAGAGGACGAATGCCACTGTATTCTAGAATGCGGTACTGTTCATTCCATATCAGAGCCCAGTTCAGATTTTTATATCACTCATTTCTAGGTGTTTTCTTGAAGTTGTTAATGACCCTGAAAGCCTCTCATTAGTATGGAGCCTTAATATGTAATTTGAGTTACAGGTTTTTAAAGATGTACCTTTATGGATTGCTGACCAATATGTTCTTCACAATAAATGTAAAGGCCTCTTAACTTGAGTGATTTGACCAGACAATTGCAAACAGAATAAAAACCTTATAGTTACCTATTTATGGAGGATTCCAAACTATTTTAAGTATTTCTCATGTATACTGAGTTTCATTGTAATAGACTTCATAAATACAGCCTTTGTAACATTCACCTGAGCAATTCTGTTATCATGGGTGGCAAAAAAAAAAAAAAGGAAAATCTCAGATTTTTAGATGTTAGGCAGGAAGAGACCTGCTGAGATTTTTTTTTTTTTTTAATAGATTTTTTTTTCCTTTTTAAGGTTGGGGGTTTGTCTTGCTAATGTAGAACAATTCTAAACTTTTTATTTAGGTATGTAGCGCATGGATAGGAAGTGGGGTTGTAAGTGACCTGAATGATCTCCGCCGAGTTCACAACCTTCTTGTGTCTTCCCTGGATAAAGTGCAAGCAGGAAAGGGATCTTCTAGCCAGCTTTACCGGGAGAGTGCCACTACTATGGAAAAACTTGCAGTTCTGAAAGCGTGGGCTGAGGTAAGCATTTACTATTAAATCTTTAGAAGTTTGAAAAATATTTTGCTTTATAATAGCAACATCACAGCCTACTGGCTGGTCAGCTAGCAATTGCACGTGCCATCCTCCTTACCTGCTGCAGTTCCACTCTTGATATGTTTTCATCTCTTTCTCCGTTCCTTTTTCTGCTATTTCATCTCTCCATATTTATAGTGAAGCTTGATTGTCCTTTCTTTGTTTTACTGCATTTTTTTTGTATTGAAGTATACTCTCATACCCTATCAGGTTTTGATTTTCCTCCCATCTTATTGCTCTTAAAAAAATAAAAAATTAAGTAAATACTTCGAATATATTCTAGTAAACTATTGCAGTTAATTAACTAGGAATTTCTCAAAGAGTTCATAATAAATTACAGGCTTAGTGTACATGTTGCTGCGGAATGGTTGGAATACCTGAAATCTTAATCTACAAAAGACAATCAGCAATACTTACGTTGCCTTGCTTCCTGAAATGTTACTTGCATGCTGTAGAGATTTGCATCTAATTATACAAATGTTATTTTGGTTTCTTCTAGTGTAGTGATTTAAGGACTTTTTCATTAAATTTTCTTGGAAATTACTTTTGAAGTTACAAAGAAAAGTATCAACAATTCAGCCGCGAAGTCATGTTTATCACCCCATGCTGTTATGTTCAGCTTTGATATGGAGCATCTGTCAGCAACTGTGAAGACAGTTATTTCTATTCTGTTTCATTTCTAATTCTAAAAATACTTATTTTTACTGTATTTTTCTGATACTTCTGCTTCTTCCTGTATTTGTTTGAAAATCTTTTCATCTTCTCATAGCATCTCTCAAAGACAAACATAAATGCTTTTGTATTCATGTAGCACACAAAAAGCCATTGTAATTTTTATTCTATGATACCTGATCTGCTCCCAGAAAGTGATTTATTCTAATTTATCTAGTAGTTCTTAATGTAGGTCAAAGAAATCTTTGCAAAGAGGATGCACTGATTTAATGAAATCAGTTATTTAAATCAATATATTGATATTAAGCAGGATTATTCTCCATTTTTAGGAGAACAATGTGTAGGTATATTGTTTTAAGAAAGTGCCACTTATGTCCCTAAATGTTATGTACTGGTAGAAATAAAGCCAAAAATCTTTTTTTTTTTTTTTTTTTANATTGTATTGCTTATTTTTTTCCCAGTCATTTTCCAGGTGACTTTCACGGACTTCATAACAACAACAAAAATCTAATAGTATTTGTGGCCCACAGGGGCTAAACTGTGAGTCATCTGTGTATGGAATCTTTTACATGGGAAAGGCTGCTGCTTTTTTCATATCTGTTTTTCTCCTAGGTATACGTTGTTGCTATGAAAATCAAGAAAGAAGCAGACACCAAACCAAAATGTGTTTTAAAGAGCACAGAGGAAGATGAGGATGATTTTGGTACTGTAGATGAGTTGCCACCAGACAGTTTGATAACACTTGTACAACCGGAGTTGCCTGCACTTAGCCGCCTCTGGTTAGCAGCACTGAAAGATTATGCCCTTTTAACTTTACCGGCTGAATTTGCTACTCAGCTTCCACCAGATGGTAAATACAGAAATTTCTTTGTGTTGTTTCGAAGAACAGAATAAAGCTCCTAGCTGAGATTTTAAAATTCTTCTTTAAATTGTTTGCAGGCATGTTTTTTCATCTCTTAAACAAAAGAATGCAAGCAATAAATTTCTGCCTTTGTGTAATAGCAGTGTATGTTGAAAGTTTGTGTGCTTTTTTTCTTCAATCTACAATGAAAATATTCTTTATCTGATTCACAGAGATGATTAAAACCATGTCTTTATAGAAATAGTAATACTTCTACACCTCTAATACTTTGACATCAAATGCAGAAAGGTGTTTACTGTAAGGAAACATAGTCAGTCCTTGAGGTTAGCGTGGATGCTATCTTATAATATTTAACTGAGTTAAGAATGAGTGTTCTGCATGAAGAATGCTGCAAGACCTGATGTCTTTGCCTGGCCCTCTTGTCTTTCTGCTTACTATTCTATCATGGCCATTGCACTTTCTTATGAGAGGTTCTAATGTTGTTTATTCACAAGGATAATTGGGATGCACTGTCACTAACAAGGATTACATCTCAATATTTGCATGATCAAACACACTCAGAGTAAATAACTAAGAAATTCGGAGTACTTGTTTTTTGTCTATTATTTGCAGAGAATTTCAGAATTGACCTTTGCTTTGCTAATTTAACAGGAGGAGCATTTTACACTCCAGAAACAATTGATACAGCTAGACTGCATTATCGAAACTCTTGGGCTCCTATACTGCATGCAGTGGCACTTTGGCTAAACAGTACAGGATTTAATGCTTCAGAGTCAACAGAAGAGACTGCTGCAGCAATGCCTAACTCACAGAAACGTGCTACATCTATTATGTTAAATCAGACACCCGGAACTCCTCCTACCACTAAATCTTTGCCAGAGTTGAACAAAGATCGAATGCACTTAATTTTGGGTAAGAGTTATGAGTTTGGAGTACAGTACCAGCACATTATGCTACTAAACAGTATGGAAATCAAAAAAGATACTTTGCTTGCAATCTAGGAAGTTTAAAATACATCAGTTGTCTGGAGAGTAATGTTTTGAAATCTCTCTCTCTCTATCTCCTGTGTTCTTCATAGCTTTGGCAGGGTATTTGTCAGCGTGGTTATTATGATTTTTATAGGGTAGTTGTGTATTTAGGTTATGTAATTGAAGTGAACATTCTTTTTTAATTATTGCTCTTTTCAGGTGTTAGTATACAGTTTCTCTGTTCCCCAAGACCTGAAGAGCCAGTTGAACATGTTACATCTTGTTTACAAGCACTTCATACCTTATTGGATTCCCCTTGTGCCAGGATCCATATTGCAGAGGATCAGGTATTGTACAAGCATGTTATGACAGTTAGCTTTCCTAGGTCTTGATCTTTCATTTGTGACTATTACAAAACCTGTAATTATTCTTGTGTAAGAGAAGTATTTGCTTGTTATAAGCAAGTTATGTAGCAATTGGGAATTGTTAAACCCTAATTATTTTTTTAATACATATTTTGTTTTACTGTAGCTCCTTGGTGTTGAACTCTTGAGTGTGCTTCACCGACTCCTCCTGACCTGGGATCCTCCTTCAGTCCAGCTGTTGGTTACAGGAGTTGTCCAGCAGATAGTAAGAGCAGCTCAAGATTATTTGCAGGAAAAAAGGAACACCCTAAGTAAGATTTTGAAAACACAGCTTGTTTTGCAGAGTAAAGCAACAGGTTTTCATATTGGGGAAAAAAACTCAAATGCATTAGAGTGGTTACACTGAGAAAGAAAATGCTGTGTATTCCACAAATACTGTAGATGTGTTCATAATCTTACCTGCTGATTTCTTAACTCTTGTAAGGTGTAGTTTTTCTTCCCCTAGTCATTCCAGCAGTCATTCTTTTCATGTCTCATTTTCTTCAACATGAGTGATGAAAATTACACCCAACACACCATTCTAAGGTCTTAATAAGATCTTGGTTGGTTTTGTTAATGTTTCTCTATTGACTGCATCTTAGCATTTCATTGACATTTTTTCTGAAGTTTAATGGTTCAGTCCCCCGGGTGGGGTCTTGTGGTGTATCTCTGGCAGAACTGGTAGGTGAGTGAACTGCTACTGGAACCAGTGTGAAAAGTTGCCTGCTAACCAGGTGATCTTGCCAGGAAGTGGATCAGACTTGCATCTGGATTCTTAACTGTCATGTAGGGTGTGTCACCAACCAGGAGCTCTGAGAACAGGTTGTGCAAACAGGAGCAAGGCAGTCAGTATGGAAAGACATGCTTGTGCAGCCCAGAAGTGCTTCTCAAGACTGTACAAGACTGCTAGAGTCAGCATAATGATGGCAGGGACATGCAGCAAGACACAGTCTGCTGATTGAGGAACTATCACCTCTGGCACATGAGAGATCTAATGATCCGCCTTGAAATTCCGATGAAACTCCAGGGCTGGTGATGGTGTTGGTCTTACCTGTGGGATGTGAAGGAAATGCGTATGACAGTAAGCAGACTGTGTTGTGTCAGGAAAGCCAAGTGGGAGAATGGCATATTCTTCACAGCGATCCTGTCAGGGCAGGAGCCTGAACCCCGTTTGTCACATACGGAGGGACAGCCACAGGCTATGCTGGAATAGGGCCCTGGAGTATGAGACTCCCGCAGTGGCAGAGGCTGCAAGGTTATGAGTTCCAAAAAGCTTTCTCTTATCTCCAGACATCTGGTTGGTGAACACTGTAGGACTGGCAAGAGGAGAACAACAACAAGGTGTTGGGGTGTAGGCATTTGGGCCATGCCTCTTTGACAAGTCAGAAGTGGTACTACTAAGAGGAATCGAAGGGTGATACACCGGTCAGGGACTCTCTTCTTGCTTGTCACAGACTGCTTAACCAAGAAGAGGAGGTGTATGTAGCTATTTTAAAACAACTGGAAGAAGCTTTCCAATCACTAGCCATGGGAGTCTCATGAAATCCTTTTACCATGCAGACATCTGTGGGAAGGGCAATGCTGCAGGGTGCCAGCAATCCAAGGCTTTCAGGAATGTGTAGAGGTCCAGGTTGGTTTTTGTTTTTGTTTTTCCCCATGGAAAAAAAAAGCCTTCCTATGGAAGCTAGACAGACCAAATAAAGGAGGTGCTCAGTGGATCTACTACTCACTAATACAGAAGAAATGGCTGGAATTATGAAGGTTAATGGCAGCTGTGGCTGCAGCAGCCATGAGATAGTGGAGTTCAAGATCCTGAGGGAGATAAAGAAGGCAAGTAGCAGAGCAAAAGCCTTGGGCAGACTTGAACTTGTGCAGGGAGCCTGCAGACAAGATCTTGTCGTAAGCTTCCCAGAAGGGCAAAGGAAAGAGATGGTTCATCTTTGTTGACAAAAAATAGCTCATCCCAAAGTGCAGGACACCAAACAAGAATGGCAGGAGACTGGCTTGTCTGAATGGGGAACTTCTGACTGAGCTCAAATGTGAAAAGGAAACGTATGGATGGTGGAAGTGGGGACAAACCACCCAGGAAGACTAATGAAGACATCTGCCTGGTTATGGAGGGGTGGAATTAGGAAAGCCACAATTTGTCTGGAGCTGAGACTGGTGATGACTGTCATGTGTGACAAGAAGGGCTTTTATAGATATGTTGACAACAAAAAGACCAAGGAAATTTGGACCCACCGCTGAAGGGCGTAACAAAGTACTTGGGAAAAACTGAAGCACTCATTACCTTTTTTGCTTGGTCTTCTCACGTTTGTTTGTCTAGTAAGAGAGTGTCAGGGAGTGAATTACTACCCACAGTGGGTGAGCATCAAGTTAGGGACCACTTCAGTAAAAGCTGGACATACTCTGGGACCAGATGGGATGCATCTAAGGGAGCTGGCTGGTGACATGCTAAGGCTGCTGCAGTCACTTTGTCTGTGGTGCTCAAGAAAGCTTTCCAGTGAATGGTAAAAATTAGATGTTAGTTCTAACTTTCAAAAAAGAAAAAAAAAAAAAAGGCATAAAGCAGGTTCTGGGATACTATGGGCCGGTAAGCCTGCCTTGTGTGTTGAAAGATTTTGGAGTAAATCCCCTTGGAAACCTTATCTGAGTACATGAAGTACAAGAATGTGACTGGGAAGAGTGAGCACAGACTTACTAAGGACAAATAATGCCTAATCACCTTCTGTGATGAAATAACTGACTTTGGATTAAGAGAGAGTGGTGGATGTTGTTTACCTTGACTTTTGCAAAACTCTTGACCCAGTATCCTATAGTATAATTGACAAATTGGAGAGGTGTGGGAGCGGATATGTGAATCTGTTGGTGTGCCAATGCAGTGCTGAAGACTCTGTTACTGGGCTGCATTAGAAGAACATGACCAGTAAATCAAAGGAAATGATTTTTCCTTTCAGCCTGAGCTTGTGAAGCTGTGTCTGGTACAGTGTCTGGTTTTAGCTCCTTCTTCCCCATCCTGAGCAAGAGATGTTGACAAACAAGAAGTCCAGTGGAGGTTCACTAAGCTGCTTAGAGGGATGTAGTATGACACAAGGAGAGGTTGAGCAAGCTGAACTTGTTTAGTCTACAGAAGAGAGTGTTAGTATGGGATGGAATAGCAATTCCCCCTTCTTAAAGGAGATTTAAAGAAAAGACCAAGCCAGATGCTTTTGAAAGGCACGTGATGAGAGGACAGCGCAATGGACATAAGTTGCAGCAGCAGCAGAAATCCAAGTGGGATCAAAGGAAAAAATTTGACAACATGGGAGTGGTGAAGCAGTAGAATGGGTGCCCAGAGATGTTGTAGTATCTCCATGTTTGGAGGTATTCAGAACTTGATCAGGCAAGACACTGAGCAACCAATTCTAGCTTTCAAGTTGGCCTTGTTTTGAGCGGGAGATTGGACTCAGATGACTAATGGAGGTCCCTTTCAGCTTAAATTTTTTTTTTTGAGGTTCCCTCTTCAGCTGTTGTACTTAAATCCTGTTCCTCTACTTTGCTTTTATTGGGCACCAGTGAAATTAATTCTCTTCTTTTATCCCCACTTCTTCTGGTGCAATATTTCAGCTTCTGATGTTTTGCTTAGGCTTTTCATCAGCAAATTGTTAGTTTGCTCCTAGTTTACATAAGAATACTCTTGATTAAGGGTATCAGTCCAAAAGCTGCTTTCTGAGGTACTTTTAGTAGCCTCTTCTTTTTACAGACAATTTCAATCATCCCTTTACCATTTCTTTAAAAATCACACATAAGATGTACTGTTGCCCATCTTTGCTGGGTAAATTGGTTTCCAAGTGGCAACATGCCAAATATTTATCGATATCTGGTTAGGTTAGGTCTGCTGTTTTTTATTTTACTTGAAAGTGGCAAAGTAAAACCCAAATGATATTTATCTTACTAAGGAAAACAGCTATCTGGGTCTGGCACAACAGACTGTTAGGAAGAAACTGTTAGCTTTTACCCATTTTCCAAGTAAAAACAGAGAGAGGATTTTGCTCAAACTTGAGGAACTAGCACAGCTAAAAATGCGAGCTCTGTTCTTTCATGTGAATTAATGGAATTGTTTACCGCAGGCCCAGTAAGTTTCATTTTTCGAATCAGTGAATGCGATAACACTAGCAATCATTTAAATTCATAGGGGCTCTGTAAGGGTAGTTCAGGCCAGCTTTGACTTGCTGAATCTCTGTTGCTGTTTAATGGGAGAAGGAAAGACTGCAGCTGGCTGAGATGTCATTCAAAAGAGAGACTTTCCAAATTGAATGCACTGAAATCATGAAGTTAGACATGGAATCCTACAGTGCTTTTCTGTTCTTTAATCAGCTTAGGCGGAAATAAGATTTGTCAATGTTGAACACTTAATTTATAGCCATTAAATTAAAAAATAGTGTAATGACCATTTATTTGGCAGTCATTGCTGTTAATTTTGCCATTTGATTTAAAAGGAAAAAAATTGCCACATTTTTAGTTTGTGTATTACTACTTTTTTTTCTAGTCCTGGATGGATTTTTAAAAAGTATTGCTGCAATCACAATAATTCTAAAGCATCTTAAACCCCTTGAAGTCCTTCTAACTAGAACATTTAGTTTGACATGAGCCATGTTTGTAGTATCTTATTGTGAAGCAACTTTTTCCTCTTGATTTTTAACTTTTTTTTTTTTTAGTGTTCATGTGAACTTTGGCATGGGATTTTCCTTTTTTTAACTGTCTCCTTCCTTTTTTCAGATGAAGATGATATCGAAGAAAAAGAAAATCCTCTTGCATTAGGAGAGGGAGGTGAGAGTGGTGGTCTTGTGCCTGGAAAATCTCTAGTATTTGCAGCCATGGAATTGCTCATGTTCATCCTAGTACGGCACATGCCCCATCTAAGTTCAAAAGTGTCAGATTCTCCAAGTCACGTTGCTGCCAAATCCCACCTCTCTGAGGAGAGTGCTCGTCTTGTGGCTGCCACTGTTACTATACTGTCTGACCTGCCTTCTCTTTGTTCTCCAGCAGGTAAAGTATTGACAAAGTACGTGTGAGTGGTTGCTGTAGGGGAAAGCGTAGTGAACATATGATGCTAAAACAAAACTGTAAATATATTTTTATGGGATACTTTAAGGCCATCTATTGAAAATGATGTTTATGTTCTAGAATAAACTAAGAACTCAGGCTTTTGCAGTGAGCCAACATTAGGAAAATGATTTGAAGTTTGCATGTGTGCTCTAAGTTTGCTGAGGAAATGAGCTCATTATGATTTTATTGTTTCTTTTTCCCCTCCTTTTCTACCTCTCATGATTTTGAAGCCTTTTGACCAATTTTAATCGTATTATACAAGAAAATAGACATCTCAGGGATAATTAAATTCCTGAGAAGTTCATGAGAAGCAGCAGCTGCATGAAAAAGAGAATCCTATTGAGAAAAAGCTAGCACGGTTCAGATGTTTTACACTTTGTTTTGCAGCTGTTGGCTGTCAGTCATCCCAAATATAATTCTAAACTAAATGGGGCTTTCTTCTGCCCAGGAAGACTGTCACAAAGTATATGTGTAAACTAGGGTAGTTGCACTGAGTGGAGTTCAGTGGTAAAAGGCACAAATACGTGGGAAGCTATGCTCTTTGAGTTTTGCTTTTCAGAGAACAAATTGTTTAGGAGTTGTATCATAGATTTCTGGGAATTTTCATGCACTGATGTAGATAAGACATTTTAAAGGTTGATCCCTTAGTTAGATGAATGGTAAATAACATATTTGGACAAAATCATGCTCAGAAAACAACATAGGCTGTCTTGAAACAGACAATTCATGCCCATAAATTCTTAATAAAAAATAAAATATAAAAATAAAAAGTCAAATTTTGAGGTGATCTGGAGTCCTGAACTGTATTGTATTTGATTCCTGGATCTTTTTCCTTTCTCCTTGTTTTTTTGGGCAAGAAGAATTCACACCTTGAATACTGTGTTCAGTTTTGGGCCCTCACTACAGGAAGGACATCGAGGTGCTGGAGCATGTCCAAAGAAGGGCAACAAAGCTGGTGCAAGGTCAGGAGAACAAGGCTGATGAGGAGTGGCTGAGGGAGCTGGGGTTGTTTAGCCTGGAGAAAAGGAGGCTCAGGAGAGACCTTATTGCGCTCTACAATGACCTTAAAGGAGGCATTAGCGAGGTGGGGGTAGGTCTCTTCTCCCAAGCAACGAGCGATAAGACAAGAGGAGATGGCCTCAAGTTACACCAAGGGAGGCTTAGGTTGGGCATTAGGAAAAAATTATTCACTGAAAGGGTTGTGAAGCATTGGAACAGGCTGCCCAGGGAAGTGGTTGAGTCTGGAGGTCTTCACAAAACGTTTAGATTCAGAGCTTAGTGACATGGTTTAATGGTGGACTTGGCAGTGCTAGGTTAAAGGTTGGACTGGATGATCTTGGAGGTCTTTTCCAACCTAAATGATTCCATGATTCTAAGAGTAACCATACTACTTCTGCGTTGAATGGAGTAAAGGCATGACTCCCAACATTTGGCAATGACCAGTGAAAGTAGAAACTATTGTTAGTCTATAGAGACTGTTAGAGTTGAGGTTTTTTTCATCCAGAAGATGTAGCCAGGTGGTAGCTGTAAGGAGGGAGGATAGTACATGCACAAACATTTGTGTTAATTGGGCCTTTGGAAGTAAGGGAAACTGTGAACAAAGAATTTATTACTAAGTGGTTTCTTTGTATTTCTTCTTCTTTTCTGGACAATCTGATCTAGAGGAACTGCTTTGAGAAGTGTGTTGGACCTCCAGCAGTCCCTTCTGATCATGATTATTCTACTTAGTGTATTTCTGCTCACAGGATTCCAGAAGTAGGAAAGTGGCAGGATTTGTGTTTCCACAGATGTGGAAAAATGAGGCATAGAAAAGATTAAGAATTAGGTATGGAAAGAGACTTAATCTGAAATGAGTTGTAGGTTGATATTGTGCACCTAAAACCAATAGTAACATTCTTTCAATTCTAGAGGTGCTTAGAGTCTACATACAGTACTGAAACTCCTTCTAATGAAGTTCCCATATGTCTAAAGCCAGGTTATATGTTATTTGACCAGTACTTCTTGAGTATGCCTAACTTATACAGGCAGGACTGGCTGCACAAAACTTGTAGGTAGCTGTTGATTTTTTTTCAGAAAAGCAGTGCTGTAGAAGGACGATCATTTTGTCTCCTTTATGGAGTAACCACATGGCTACAGCTTTTGCCCAGGATGTGAGACACCCAGACGAACTTCCTCATGTTGCTCTTGGGGCTTGTAACACACAGACACACACAGACACACACACACACCAGCTTCCTTGGAAAGTGCCCTAACTTGGCCACCTCTTTCCAGATGTATTATCTTGTTTCTTTTTTTTTATAGGACCCTAGACATATGCTGATCCTTTTTTAAGATACTTAACTCTCTCATGGATGTCTGGTAGGGCAAAACTTCAATAGCTGAATCATCATTCCTGAACTGATAGCAAGTGTTGGCTTCTATGACTTTGATTATGATATACTTCAGTAGTACTGGTGAATAAATTTGGTGGTAAAATACTGACCTTCACATATTACTTGTTAGCTGAATTGCAGTTTTTCTTGCCATATATAACCGTTTTGGGAAAGCTAAAGAGGTTATCTACCACACTGTTTGGAATTAACTTCAGAAATTCTACTTTGTCTTGTTTAGGTTGTATGACAGTCCTGCCCACTATCCTATTTCTGATTACAAGAGTATTGAAAGAAACAGCTATAAAATCAACAGATAATCAGGTCCCACCTCCAGTCAGTGCAGCACTTCAAGGGATAAAAGCTATTGTTACTCTTCCAACGGTCAAGACTGATGAAATTCAAAAACAGTGGGCAAGTCTTATCCGGAGTACTCTGGCGTCTATCTTGGAATACTCACAACCTGGTAAGTGGTTTCCCCGTGCAGGAATCTTAGAGAGTTGGGTTTTGCTTTAATGAAAAGGCAAGTATTGTGTCTGTCTATAACTTAACAGTTTGCATGTCTGAGGGCTGGGGATTAAACGTGATGGTGAATTGTGTGTAAAAGCGAAATGGCAGAAAGACCTGAGTGCACACAGCTTAACTAATAGAAGTTATGTGGTAGGTTGTGTTGAAGACGAACGTAATATTGGCTTTAAGAAAACACAGTTATATATTAGGAGTTTCCATCCCAGTTTTGTCCTTGTTGGTCTGTTTTCTTTGGCAATATTGATTATAAACTCCTATTAGAAATTTTGCCTTTTGCAGCTCATCTTGCAGCCCCTCTCTCTTCAGGTGCTTTCTTCAGAGTATTTTGCTGTACTAGTTCAGACTTTGCTCTTCCATTTTGAATCCCATTATGAAGTAATTATTTTGTGCTTTAGATTTTCATTTTGGCTAATCTTATCAGTCTTCATAGTTTCAGCTAGTGACTTGTTTCTGGAACTTGGAAATCTACCTTCTGATATTGATCAGTCTTTCTGACACCTGATGAATGTCCCGCAAGTAAAATCTGAAGGAGTTCCAAGCTGAATTCAATTCACTTCACTTCCTAGGCCATGCCTCAATTTCTGTGACTACTGGCAACTCTAGAGATGTTGGCAAAGCCTGAGCAAACTATTGTTTCCACCCCTCCTTCCTCTTTGCACAGAATACCTGCTAGCTTAAAGGAAAGGGGATTTTAGTTGCCAAAACAGTGTTTGTAGAGGAACTGATCTGCTTACTGAAACTAAAGTGCTTAAACTTAAATGCTTGCTGAGAGAATTTGTGTAGTCTTAATGACAAGGAGCGTTAAAGTGAATGAGTGTGAAGACAGCAAAGGATAATTGTGGCAAGGTTCATACTGGAGTAGGAAATTCACAATACCATTGCAGACTTTCAGTGGTTAGAAAAAAAACTACCCTTGCCAAAAAAAAAGTCTGTTACCCACCAGCAGGATGTCTGCTGTGTCTGTTTAGAGAACTACAGGCTACTTCGGCTGGTTCACATTTTTACTTTGCCTTGCTCTTCAAAAAGCAAAAAAGATGTACAGTTTCAGCTGCATCGTTGGCAAAAGAGAGACACAAAGATTTGTCATTTGCATAATGGCAGTTCAGCCAAAAAACATTCCCATTACATCCCCAAGGAACCATTTATAGAGTCTGAAGAGAAGCTTGAATGGAGTTACTCATGTAACGTGTAGGGAGTGAATAAGTAATTGCAAACAATCCTGAAAATGTGTGAAGGGGAAGGATCAGTGTATTTATGTTATCCAAGTCAAACTTATAATTTGATCTGTTGCATCAGCTCTTGTTTTCCAGCCTTTTGTTACTGGAAAGGTTTCCCAGTTCATCTTTCCACAAACATTACTGGCTTTAGGCTCTTTGCAGACTTCAGAAATATTTCTCGGTTCCTTGCAAGAGTGTAAATTTTCCTGTTCCTTTCCAGTCTTCTGTGGAGTTGGGCACATCACACAAGAGTCTAATCAAGGTCTACTGCATGCAATTTCAAGTCTCATAATTCAATAAAATCAAAAAACAAACAAAAAAACCACCACCACCAAACAAACCAAACCAAGCAAAAACACAAGAAAAAAAAAACACCACGCATTTGTCACTTAATGGTTGGAGTCATTTTCTGAAGTGAGTTTTCACATCACAGCTAAGCCAATTTAATGACTAGCTGACATCTGTAAAAGGATGTCATGCTCTCTTTGGTTTTGCTGACTGTATAGCTGTTGCTTCTTTGGTTCTGCTCTCCCTTGAGAGTCATAGCAATCTGGCCAATAAAACCAGCAGAGAAGTACTTAATTCTTTTTCCCCTGTTGATACAGCTTCATGAATGAGATCCATGAAGAGGCAGTGCAAGGAGAAGAATGATGATTGCAAATACAGGTGAATTTGAGAAGAAGGGAAGGTTAAAGTAGGACTACCCTTTTTGGTGGCAGAGAGCTGTCAGATCAGCTTGTCTGTTATGTAAAACCTCATATTAAGTGAAAGTTGTTGCTGTGCTGGTGATCAGTTTCTTACTCTGCTGTATCAGCTAAAGAGAACAAAAAAAAGGAATATATTTTTAATGGGGAAAAAATCAAAAATAGTTTTTTCCCCCATTGTTTACACATTGAAAACAAAAAAAAATGTGACTTCTTCAGAGAAGAAGTGTTGGTGATGCTTCTGGCTTGGTATTTGTTTCAGAAAGCTTGAATCGCGTTATTAAGACAGCTATTAGAAAAGAGTTGCTCACCTTTAAATTTTCAGTCATAATCAAATAATAAAAAAGTGATTCTGTAATGAGTAAATATGTATTTGTATGCAGTTGCAAGTCATTTCAAGTACATTTATTTCTTCTTTGTGAGTTTATCTGTGTTCACTGGGTTTAACTAAATAAATTCTAAACCCTTTTTGGAGTAAGTTGTTTGTTTTTGGTTTTTTTCAGAAGTCTCTAAGCCTATTCTTGATGAAGTAAGCATACTTACAGCTATTGCTCTCTTCCTTTGGTCAGCAAGCGCTGAAATAACTGGAGTGCAGTCTTTACAAAATGGATGCATAAACAGATTTAAAAATGCATTAAATTCCAGTGATCCTTGGGTAAGTTCATGATCTAGGAATGTGAATGGTATATAGCTGAGAAAAAGTAATTGTGATGTATTTACCATGTTTCCTGAATGTTTTGTGATGCCTTTACTTCAGAGACAGATACTTGTTATCAAAATAACCAGAATTTTCAACATTGCATTATAGAAACTCCTTAATGAGCAACACAACCCAAGCTAAGTGCTTTTAGTTAATGTCTGTTCATGGCCTTGTGCCAGGTTCCTGACTTACAGCTTTTTAAAAAGAAAAGTATCTTTGATATGTGAAAGTTTAGCAAATGAAAAAGTGTGGTCACCAGAGAGTAGTGACATTTTTACAGGAACCCTGATCTTTTGTAATACAAACTAAACCATGTTTTCTGCAGCTAAAATTACAGCTCATACTTCTGATGAACTTGTTTGTGCAAAACCTGTGCTTATTTTATATGTTCATACAAAACCCAGCTGAGAAAATGTAATTCTGTGATCACTGTCAAGGGCATCTACAAATTGTGAATTCATTTCTGTCCTTTGGTTTGTCGTTATGAATTGTCTTCTAGATTATTTTCTCACGAAGAGAGAAAACGGAAAGTTGTAGCCTGACTTTGCTCAAGCAGGCTAATGTGCTGTATAGTTAAGCTTAACTGTTCCAGCTATGTGTACATCAGTTTGGTTGCATGAGTATACAAATCTGCAGGTGGGAGCTAAAAAAGTGTTTCCGCAAGCAAGTACTGCAGAGATTCCTGAGAAGAAAAATACGCAGAAAATGCTGACGTGTTTAGGGTCACATCAAGGCATTTAGAATCCTACTCAGACTGAGACTTCTCTGCAGCAGGGCTGGCATTTTCCAGCGTGGACATAAAACTCAGTTGGTTCTTTGCTGAAGCCTAACCTTGGATGAAAAGCTGCTTAAGATTTTAGTATGTGAATGGAAGTGTCAGCTCTATCATGCAGAAACTTTTATGTCTTACTCTCAGCTTTGTGTAAACAAACAGAGAAGTACATCTTTGCCCACCCTGCTGGCAAACTGTCAGTGGGCTGGAACTTAACACTAATTCTGTAATTCACAGGGAATGCTTTGACAGCAGCCAGATTTTGTCCACTCTCCTTGCTGACATGCAGAGCACATACTCTGTAATGCTTGTTGTGTGTTCATTCTAGTTTTTTTAATATAAACCAGTCATTACTGGGGTTGGGGTCAGTTACTATACACATGTCTGTAATAAAAGCACTGAACTGATTACGGGGAAAAACAAAACTTTTCTATAGAAGTGCTGCTGCCTTATAAGAAATACAGGAATATTTTTTAAACTGCTACCACCTGCAGAAGTCTGAAAGGTTAGATATACTGTGTAATAACATCCTGAAGGCAAGTTCATTTTCTGGAATTATAGGCTCTCAGTTGAGAGACCCTTGTCTCTTAATGCTAATTGGTAAGTTTTACAGGAGAGTGTGCCTTACACCCTTTAAAGAAGCCCTGGCTTTACCTCACAGGAGTTTTTGCAGACTTCTGTGAATGTGGAATAGTCACAAGATTTACATATATATATATATATATA
>VXAL01010007.1:93793-319217 GCA_013399475.1 Chauna torquata
GGGCAGCGCGGGGCTCGCGGTTCACCGGCGGCGGGGCCGACGGGCTCGTGCCTGCGTTGGAGGAGCGATAGCGATCTCGCGGTTGCGGAGCTTGTGAACTGCTGGCCTGGAGCCATTACGGTCGGACGCTGCAGGGATGCGCGCGTTGCATCAACTCGGATAACGCAGCCGTCGCGGTCGTGCGTCTTTGGCTTTGTTTACGAGAAAATCTCGGCTAAAGCAGTTAAAATCCTGGCGGCCCACGTTACCGGTAGCCGCTGCTTGGTTCGCTGCTGGCCGTGCTCGGGACCGAAACGTGTCCCTGGGCTTCCTTTTCGGGTCTCCTCTCCTCGTCTCTAGCTTCCTGGCCGTCTCTTTTCTTTCTGTTTCTTTCCTTGAAAGTGCCGTCTTTGTTGAGAGAGTCTTGAGCCTGTTTAGCAACGTGAGCTGCTTCTCTGCTTTTTTGTGTGTTTTTCTTTTTTCTTTAATTAGTAGGAAAGTCATCTCCTTAACTGTACTTTCTGTGGTAACATCCAGCAAAACCGCTCTGAGAAGAGTGGCCGATGTAACATTCCTTGCCAAGGGTTGGTTCCCTTGTAGGAATTCAAAGGAAGTGGTCATGAGCACGAGAGAGATATATAATTTTTATTTTAACCTCAGCAATTCGATGAAAAACTCATTAGTAACAGAATCATGTTTCTATTCACCATATCCAATAATTATTATGTAGCAAGTGACTAGCTTAGATTCATATAACAAGAACATTGCATGTCTCCTACCGAGATATTTATGAGACTCCACTGGGTATTTTTTCATAGCTGATACAGATCTCACAAACTGCTCTGGAGAGCAACATCTGTTTTACAGGACCTAAGAAATTCTGCCAGTACTCTACTGGTAACAACACGCTGCATATTTATAGTGCCCTTCGAGAGGCAGGCATGCCATTCCTCCCCTTCCTCCCCCCGCCCTCCCAAGTATCCCTCAAAAGCTTGGTAATTATTACGGATGAGACAGCAGGAAAGAAGCGGAGTATTTGAACTGTGTGCCGAAGTCTTGTGTTCTCAGCAGTAGAACTGGGAGTATAACCCAGTTACAAGTTGTTTGCTTGAACTCCTTTGGCTCTTGCCAAAACGTCTCGATAAAGGTATAATTAGCTGTGACTGGCATTGCCACAAGCTGTAACAGCATTTATCTGCTGCAGAGTCATGTTCAGAAAGGTGCAAAATTCTTGGCTGTCGCTGCAGACATCAGACATGACGTCTGCTGTGACCATTTTCAGTTGAGTGTTCTTTGATCCATGTGAGAGGTTTGTGTGAGGGGTTCGGCAGCTACAGGAGGGCTTTTACAGACTGTACGTGTACAACCGAACGATGAGCAGTGTTAATTAAAAACAGAGTCCACGCTCCTTCTGAAGCCTTTCGTTGGCCTATATATTTGGAAGTGTTTAACAGGATAATGGAAATTTGAGGTCATGCAGTTTCTCTCTCTCGAGATAAAGATACAATGCTCCTGATTGTACTGCACTCATCTTCCGTCCAATGTAAATTAAATGTTAGATTGTCTGGAAGCTCTTTTGGAAGGCCGTGTGGCAGAGATCCTGTTTTGTATGGTGTTCTTAGTATCCCATACATTTTATCTCGAATTAATCTTGCTTCTTAGAGGTAGACTTTTTATCTCTAGTTTCTTACTGCTGTGATATTTAAATACTTCAGATATTACCCTGCTTGGCTGCTGCTGCTCTGCAGTCAATGATTAGTTAAGCTATGCTCTCTCCGAAAACCACCTCGTAAGTCAATCCAACTGTGATTTCCTGTCTTCCTTTTCTTCCCCTCTGGGCTTCTTTTTCTTTTTCTTTTTTTTTTTTCCCTTCTTGTAATTAGTTGTGTGGAATTAAATCTGATATTCAGCTAGTGTACCTTTCTGTTGAGTTGTTATGTGATGCTTATTCAGGTGACACACACCCTTTTGTGGAGTTTAGAGAAATATGTGAAGTGATACGTCAGGCAGCTTACTCTCTGTTCTTATTTATTGGTCTAATACTCCTTTTTCAAGGTTTTTCTTCCTATCAGGTGCCTATATTTTGCTTTCCCTGGCAAATATCCATGTTTACTCTGATTTTCTGATTCTTCTTCTTTAATCTTTAAAAATAGTTCTTGCCACTATTATATGATCTTCCTCATTCAGGCTGAAAGAAGACTTCGATATTTGTAGCTATGCAAGTATCATTAGTGAAGCTGTGTATTTCAATTCAAACTGAAAACAGTTTCGTACAGCGCTCCCCTAAATGCTTATCTGCTAATTATCTATTTCACTATTAATGCTTGCTTTGTGTTTACGGTACTTTGACATCTGCAGATTGAAAAATCATCCTAAGAATAAACTTTTATGATGCCTCGTGAAGTAATTCACTAGAAATAAATACTAACTTTACTCATTTTCTTTCTGGTATTCACAAACCATGTTTTATAGTTTTATCACTTATTTTCATATCTTTTCAGAAACGAGCAACTTTCTTAAGTTCTCTAGGAGCTGCTTGGGAGAGTTGACAAGGAAGGGTTTCCTGTTCTGCAAAAAGTTGAAGCTTCAAATTTTTTTTTATTCTGCATTTTTCTGGACCGTGTTTCCAAGGCATTTCAAAGTTGTCATTATGTATTGGACTAGCCCATCCCAAAATAGCCAACAGCTTGATCAACAGATGAAAGCGTGCACAGAACACTCACATTTTCGTCTTTCCTGGGGGCACGCGGGGTTTGTTCTGCCGTCATATTGGTGTCTGGCCTTAACTGTATGTCTTCTGACTGGCCGGGGGCGATTCCCTGTTGCTCTCCGTTGTTGATGGCATCTTTAGCAACGTGCCACGCTCAGTGGGAGCCATGGGGATTCGGCCCCCGCCAGGCGGGATCCTTGTGGCAGGGCCGTCCAGCCGCTGCTGCTCCCGCGGGTCGGCTGGGAGGGCTTCCCAGGGCACGGCTGTGGCTTTGTTCTGGCTAGAAACTTGGTCGCTGAAAGTAATGCCTGTGTTGCCGCGGAAAGTTTTGCTTTTGGCAAATTGGTGTCTTTCTGGAGAAGATGCTGAGCTGCAGAGTTTTGACTGGCATTTCTTGCATTTCACAAATGCTCTAAATTGCAGCAAACTGCTGTACTGTGTGTAGCTGTGTGTATGGACACTCCGTACCCTGCTAAGCAATTTTCTCGCTCCTGTCCTCTGCATTGATAGCTTTAATTCCTTCTGACTGATAACTGCTTCTCCAACGTGGTGGAATGGTTTGGAGTAGCAGACTCGATATGGTTATGCTGAAATTGTTTTGACTAGGTAAACCTTCCTTTGAGAAGGTTTACAAAGAAGTTGTGGAGAACAAGAGAATATACGTGGTTTGTCTTTCCACAGCTCTGTTGAAAATATTCCTTTTGTAAGACGGTGCCAAAAGGAGAAAGAGGAAGGAAAAAAAAAGATAGGGAAAGAGTTATGAGATGAGATAAAACGTGCTTAACTGATAGCAAACAACTGTAATAAAAGGAATGTGATGGAAATAACAGATAAACACTCGAGGCCGGTTGTGGAAGTCGGATTTAGTAATAGCAGCTCTCTCGGGGTCACTGGTGGTGATCTTCCCTCCTGCTGCTGCTTTTCTGAGGCAAAAGGCAGGCGGTGAGACCAGGCTTGCTAAATGGTAAGATTGTGTCCTTGGAGATAGACGAGCTAAAGTAATGAGGAGAAGGGGCAAATCAGACAGATGGCTCTGGCTATTTATAGTGTGTTTTAGGACATCGGTTACTTGATGCAGAAATGGTTGATATTTACTGTTAGTTGGCTTTTAGATCATGGTTGTCTTATTGAGTTAAGTTTCTAGTTAAAAATCATTCTGATAGTTGGACAATACGAAAATATCGCTCAGAGAAAAAGAAGTGAGCGCTGAGCTGGTGAGATCAGCTGTTTAGTTAAAGGAAAACTGAAGAGTTGCACGTGGTTTTGCCAATAAAATGGAAGATAAAATAGTGTTTGAAGAAGTTTTGTGTAAGATTTTCAAATATGAACATGTTACATCAAATCTCTGATATTCTCTGTGAAAAATGAATTGACAGAAGTGCTGTGGAAGTCTTTGATAAAATATTTCTTCTCATAAGGCAGATATTACAAAGAAAATAGTGATCAGTATTAAACTCCTCTCCACCCCAAAAGGACAACTTTAGTGTTTCAAATACATCAGATAAATCAAAAGAGAGGTGGATGAAAATAAATCACAAGACTGAGGCGTGTTTAGTTGGGAAGGATGATGCTAACTGGGTCTCGGTGACTATCAAATATTTTCTTTTGGTAACTTCTTTTAAAAAACTTTCTAGTTGCCAAATGCATGTGAAGCAAGGAGAAGCTTCTGTGCTCTTTTTTTTCCTGTTTGTTTGCTTACGTGCATGACTGCCAGCTAATCCCCATATTTTCATTGATAAGCTGTCATGACTTGTCTTATTCAAACCAGGAGGACTAGTGGGAGTAAATGCTGAGTGAGTAAAGAGCTACGTTATAGAAATTTATAGCTTTTGTAGAGAAATAGAATGTAAATACAAGCTAATGAGACCGGTTCTCTGCAGGTCTGTACTTGAGCTATAGAGACTTTAGGATTTTTTTTTTAATTGCATAAATGATCCTAGTGTTTCCAAACATGAGATTTTCACATTCTTCTTAAATCTATTAAAACCTGTATCTTAGTTTAAGCGTGTGAAAATGTTTCTTAAATGGGTCTAACTCTTTTAGGAAGGTGCTGTTGTAAATGCGAACATGAGATGAACAGACATAGAATTTTGCAAATGTGTAAAGGCTTCCCATTGTCTCCAAGCGGTCTTTAAAGCTTACAAACGTTTTTTCACAAAATGTTACACTTGAGAAAAATAAAGTATTTTCTGCTTTTCATGATTTGCTTTTGTAATTGTTGAATTAGTACTAAAGCAAAAATTAAATAATTTGTGTTGTTCTAGGTGCAAAACTTTGTTTTTCTGTGTCAGGTTAGCATATGGTGAAAGATCGCCCGTGTCTTTATGAATGCACGTTTCTAGTCTAGATTGGTATCTGTGTGCTACTCCAACTGTAGGCCTCGTTTTTCTGTTGAAGGTCTTGGCTCATGTCACTTATACTGCATAAGGGGTATGTAACTTTGCACTGTTTGAACAAGAAGTTAAAAATATAACTCACCCTTTATCTACATTTCAGTAGACGCTGAAAGTTTATTTACTAATTCTAGAACAGGCTCTGTAAAGTTCCCAAAGGAAGCTCACATGCAACTGAAGAGATTTTTGGCTCACCTTGATTTGATGCTGAAAGAAATAAAGCTATACAAATGCCAAGACTCAACTAAAATTGATATCTGTACACAGTTCTGTGAGAAAATAGATAGGTATTGGTCAGCAACCTACTCACATATTTGGCTTCGCAATGCTGCCAGGCCTTGTCAAGTCCTCCTTTCTAAGTTTGTTAGCTAAGAAGTGGCAGGAACTGACGTAGAAATAGGTGAGGGATTGCCATATTTTGTTTTTTAAGTGCTCACAAATGCTTAGATACTTGAAACAGCTCTTCGGAATCACTTTAGAGCGCTCAGGATCCAACCATTGCAGACAATACACTAGAAATAAAAATATTCTCATATGGGAGAATGAAGGTTTACTTTATTATAGTGACCTGTTTGGTGTGTGGCTATAGTTTGATTTGTCCAGAAGATTTCATTTTCCTATTTGAAAAGAGTTTGCTAATGCTAACCAATATTGAATATATTGAAAATAACCTGGCAACAAAGAAGTTAAATACAGGATTGCAGTGTGGGAAGATTGCATTTTTCTGCTCTTAGCCCGGGATGTTTCCTTTTAGGGCAGTCACATAGGGCAGCATTGCAAAAGCATCAAACGAAACCGGCATGCATGATGTTCATAACCATGCTTGTAAACAGGAGGTGAGAACAAAATTATCTGGTTTTGTATCTGTTCCGCTTGCCGCTGCATCAGTTCAGGGTGGTGGTGCATGCGTGAGTACACGGAGTGGCTGCTCCTGGCCGCAGCACGAAAACCAGTGGTGTGCCCGCTGCCTTTGCAGGTGCTCGCGTGGTTGTCTGGTTCACTCCTCTTTTTGTTACCAGAGCCGCTGCCTTTCCCCTTCAGATTTGTTGTCTTGCGATACCCGATTGATGCATTCAGACTGTGAACTTCCATTGTTTCAGTTTAGATGTGGGCCAGAATCTGTGTATCAGTCTTGGTGCTGATTGCTGTAGCTGCATTTCTGCCTTCCTGTGTCTGGGATCTTGTATGGCAAGTGGAAGGGAATTATATTTGAGCATCTGCAGTTAGGACTTCAGCTCATAATATACTGCTGTTCTGTGACAAGGCACCACAGGGTTGCCTACAGAGTTGCGTCATGCTTTAAATGTCGTCTCTTTGGTCTGTGTGGAGCATGATCCTGTGATTCAAAACGAAAAAAAGTTAGTGCTCAGCACTTACAGAAAGGACTGAAGGATTAAAGAATTTTTACTTCTGAAGAATGATTAAATAGACAAACAATATATATTCAGCTAAATTCAGCAAATATTTTAATGTTTGCAGTTGCTCGAATAGTGGAAGGCAGTACTGAAGAGTGGATAGAAGAGAGACTGGCTATCTGAAAAGAGATCTACATAGTAGAGCACTTCAAACTGCAGAAAGAAAAGTATTCCTGTTGGGTGAGATGCTTAGATTAGTAATCAAGGTATTGCCAGGAATAAATTACTAAATCATCTTTGATGCTGGGTGACCTACTAGGAGTTTTAAATTGACTGATAACGAGTTGTTTTTGAAACAGTTTTTTCAAAGAGATGAAGAACATAAACAAATGGCTTTTGCAGCATTCTTTTCTTACTGTAAGCTGTATCTTTGATCTCTCTTGGATGGTTTAACTTTTTCCGTGCTTAACTGTGATGGCAGTAATGGAGTAAACTGATATAATTTTCAGAGCAAAATCAAATCTTGAAATACAGTGCGGCAAGTGTATTTTAACCTGGTGATGGTTTAGCGGTTCAGACCTCGTGTGGTCAGCAGCATCACCTTGTGCTCTGCGACAGGAAGTGTTCAGAATCGGAACCTGTAGCTTGTTCCAGCCAGCGGTCCTACCACAGTTTTGCGTTATCTTAAATGACTGCAGGACGTTTAGAAGCATCTTAGCTTCTGCTTGCATGGAGGACTGGGAGCTGGAAACTTGTGGGTGTGAGTTTCAACATTTCTCAAGTATGACGCCTGAAAAATTGTTTGCCAGTGGTGCTACAGCACTGCTTATCCCCCTTCAGGTACATACTCAGGTATACTTGTTTTTTCTGTCGTCTTCTCCCCCTGACTCTTCAGGGTCACCTACACCTATTTACAAATATAGGGGATGTGTAGCACTTCCATGAGGCAACTATAATCTGAAATACTGAGCACACCTGACAGCCAGCAGAACTGTTCTGGTAGATCTTGGTAGACCGGTTAGGACAACTGTTGTAGGCTGATTCATCTGTATAGGTATTTAGTTATTTTAGCTATTTACATATTTTTACAATACTTTTCTCAGTGTTTTCCCACCCTTGCTCTTTCTCTCCAGCTGTTAAGACCTTGTTTAATTACAGAAGCAGTATATACAGGATCGTGTATCTTAATAGCTCTTACTTTGCCAGATGATGTCTGTTGACTTTCAAGTGCCCAAAAATTTGACGTGATACTTATTTTAAAATACGAAGAGAAATATTTTAAAGAAAAGAATGGAAAGGTTTTTAGTAGTTCTTGAGTCTTAATAATTAAAAAACCCACAACCTTTTAAATTAAAATAGCTGTAAATGTCATAAACAGATAGAAGTTGATAGTAAACGTGAATAATTTGTTTAGCAGCCATAGCATTTTCTTTGTAAATGTTTTCTGTTCAAGGTAAATTTTTTGTTAATCTTTTGCTTTACTGTAATGTCAAGATGTCAGTCTAAAAAGGTATGCAGGAATACTTTTTGACATCATTGTAATTGTGGGTGATGATTTCAGAAAGTGTACATTTCAGCTTACTTTTTTAAACATTGGTAAAAGCTAGATTTATTAAGATGCAGTGTAATTATTTCATCGTATTTTTATGGCTGTTAAACCTGCATTAGGAAGGCAACAGCTTTTAAAAAAATAATAACATAAAAAAAAAAAGTTTCTAGCCAAGTGCTAAGTAACATGCTGCTTCACCCTTTTGTCCACTTCACAATAAAGTGACCTTAGAGCCTTCTGGGGAATTGAAACAACAACGCACATGAGATTTTTTTTTTTCCTTCTTTTTTTTCTTTTAAACTTAAAAATGAACGCTATTTTTAAAATCTCATGGTGAAGAAGTGGAACAGCTAAGATAGCTGCAGTACCATTAATTTAGACCAGATGCACTTGAAACTTAAAACTTTTGTTGCAGTTGGTAATATCAAAAACTTTAATAGATGAAGTGGAGAAAAAAAAAATCAGACCGTACAGTAGTAGCTGAAACAAACTGTTCCAGGTATCCTAATACGTTTTTCTTTTTTTTTATCTCCTTCACCTGACTGCCTTGATTTTAATTTAACAGATTATCTATAATACAGTAACTCCTAGCATTTAGCCTGGAATAAACTGGAGGCTGACGCTGCTGTGATGCTTCATTGCTGAGCCAGCAGGGCTGGCTGTGTTGTAGAGATCTGTGCCGCACCCATAGGTCAAGAAACAGTATGGGTTTTTGCTTGATCCCCAAAGGCGGTTTTAGAGGTTTCTGATGACTAGTTTACAACTTGATGCATTTTAACCTTATGAGCTAGAAGGTCAGTTGCCGCAAAACCTGTTTGTTGGGCATAGTTGTGAATTCTTGACATTTTTGGCAAACCTTCCGAGGAGTGGCCGAAGCACAAGCATAAAGTAGTGAGTGTTATGGATTATTGAGAACTGAAGTGTTCTTCCTTTGCTCCGTAGCTGTCAGGTAGTTCCCACCTATGGTTTGGCTTGCACTAAAGCTGCAGCAGCGGGAAGTTGCCTGTGCGGTCCAAATGTATTTACAAAATTCTGCCATTTACTCTGGAATTATAAGAAAACTGTAGTTGTACAGTTCAGTTATACTTTTTGTCATGTCATCTCCCAGACCTCTTGCACTTGAAGTGTTTGCGCAGACATTTATACAGGTATTGGTTAAATATTTTGATCAGAAGTGATGAACTTAGACTTATAGCTGTTTTATGCTAGAGACTGATAAAATACTGCTCGATCTCATCATTTGTCATTTTAGATATGTAAATTCAGTATTATTTATATTACAAGTTTTCATTTATGGTATGAACATTTAGGTTCCTCTGTACGTTTTCAGTTAATTGCCAAACATTGTAAAGAAGGAAATATGCTTATGACATATGGACTGCTACAGTATTATGGTTAATGTAAGATTTCAGTTATTATTTTAATGCTATCCTCATGTTTATTACAATTTAACCTTAATATTTTCATTAAGAATTTCTTAACTAGTGACATAAAACTTTGTGTTTACATACATAAATAATGATTTAAGACTGACGTAATTGTAATTATCCTGTACGTGCGTAAATGGGGAATAAAGCTTGCTAATGCCTGGTGAGAAAGAGGGGAGGAATATTCTCCTCACTTTTTGTGTTATGAAAATAGCATGAAATGAAAGCCAAAGTTTGTGCAGAGCTGGAAAGGCAGCTTGTGGGTCTCTGATTCCAGCCTGTTGTTGTTTCTGTGTGCTTTTTGAGTAATAACTGTGAGGTTTTCTTGGAAGTCTAGGAACGAGAGAAGTTATAAGACATCAGTGACAGTGTTGGCGTACCCCTGACGGTAAAAGAGGTTCAAAGAATCAATTCACATTTCTTCGAACGGCCTTTCTTCACACATAATACGTGTGTTATGTACATAGCATGCTGGTGGCCCTGAGTAGGTATTGCGTGATCCTTTTCCTTCCTTTTGAATTTTAAAACATAGATGCTTCAGCTCCAGAGGTGGCTAGGAATGTTATTTACACTATTTTATGTGCTTGAGAAGCTTCTGGTAACAGTTTTAAATTTTGACTCTCAGACAATTAGTCAAGCCACAGAGCCTGGCCTGCCCTGTAGCAGTGCGTGCAGAGCTGAGCAGCTCTGCTCACTGTTACGTGAAGGAGGTGTGTAGTACAGTAGTTTCTAATCGAGTCCGCTTACGTTGCTCGTCTCAAGGCTGCGCAGAGGCCACATGTTTCCCTTGCCCAGGCTACTGCCAGCGGAGGAGGCGGCTGAGCTCCCTGCTGGGCCTGAGGTCACGAGGGCTGTGCCGGCCTGGCCCTGGCCTGACCATGCTGCCGCTGGCCAGCGTGCGAGCCGGGCCTGGGCGGGCTGTCGCTGGTCAGCCTGCGGGGACACGGGCTTCGTGCCCACGTGTTCGGCTCTTCCTGTGCTGGAAATCACCTGCAGGCGGCATGTCACGCCCTAGGTCGTTCCAGCATGTCGTGGTGTCATTGGGCAACCCTTTTCTTTCCGCACAAATACATATTTACATAATGTGCTACTTTTTTTTAAATGAGTATGCTTTGGTGTTATCTCACTTTCTTAGTTGGAACGGCACTTGTTTATTTCTGCTGGGACTGTTCGGACCGTGGAGAGGGAAGTTACTATCTGGGTGCATAACTCTATGCATTGTAACTGGGGGTCTGTACAGTTACTGCAAACTAAATTCTATGTGCTTAAGGTGTTTCTCCCATTGCTGAGAGGGATGGAGCTGAAATGGTCCTCGCAGAGTTAAAATTTTCACTGTAGGAAATAATGGCTCCTAAGCTAGTACTGTGACTTTCCTGTCCCTGAGTGTACAATGAGCATTAAATTTGACTAACTTTTTGCTCATTCCAGTGGTAAATGAGGAGAAACTTGGTGCCAGAGTGACAGAGGCCTTTCCTTTGATTCAGCTGAGGTTTTTTGGGAAGTCAAATACATTTTCCCCAGTGAAGATGAAGACTTCATTGGAAAGCAGCCAGTGTTTGTCACCCATTCTAACCTGGCTGCTGTAGTTAGTGACTGGCAGCTAAGGCTTCTTCAGGTGTCTGTCATGCTGTTTACTGGCTGTATTTGAACAATGAAATTATGTCAACTGGTGTCATTTTAGAGCAGCTGCTCTAGCTGCAACTACAAGCAAGTGGGGTAAAAACCTAAAGTCAAAAATTGTTCTTTAGAAGCCTCTGTCTCCATTAATTACAACAGACTGCTTTCAAGATTGCGACAAATTTGGGCAAGATACTTCTGTTTGCTTCTCCCAAGCTTTCCCAAGAGGTTGATGCAGACTGCAGTACCTACAGAAAACACCAGACTCGCTTATAATGGGTACTTGTAGAAATGAAAGGTTTACTGGTCTTCAACATACGGTGGTTTAGACCAGTTGCCTTTTATAATATTCATGCTTTTCAGCAAATACATAAGATACTTTGAGGCTTAGCTGCAGAGGTGGCATAAAAGCTTCTGATACTGAGAACGGTGGGCAGCTTGCAGTACAGGTGGGGCTGAGGTGTGAAGTGCTGGCCGCCCATAGGCGTTTTTGTCTAAAATGTACTTCATGAGTTGGGAGAGCATGAGAACCTGCCTTTTGTAATGAACTTGATTTAAGCATGAAGTACAAAAGCAGGTAGTTCTGCCTTTATGATTAGGAGTGAATATCTTGCATCTATCATCATTTTCTATTTAAAGGAGATTTTTCATGGGCAACTAAACACTCTCTGCTGAAAGTCGATAAAGGTTAGGTGTCTGTTTTCCACTTCTGTTTACTTCTCTACCACTTCTCTCCTCCTCTCTCTCACCAAAATACCTTTCCCTATTTTCCCTTTTTCTTCCTCTTAATTACAGTACTTCTGGAGAGCTTTCTTTAACCTATTTTAGTAAGTATAATAATTAACACTTGGCACTGTACTACATACAGGGTTTTATTTTTCTTTTAGCTGAACATGCTGTACTTCATTTCTCTGACTAGTATCATGTATCTAATGTATCTGTAGAACCGTGTACTAATTATATACTACTTCAGATAGTAAGCAGAAATACTTTGCCATCTTCTCCTGCTTATTGTTGGTAAATGCTTTCATCTGCTGAAGGCTTTTTGTATGCTTATTTTATCTATCCCTTATCCTTGGTTGAATGGTTAGCCACGAGAGTAATAAAACCCATCAAACAAATTAAAATTGCTTTCTTATCTTTGGTTTTTTTTTTTTTTTTTTGGATCTGTAATGAGCATGGAGTTTAGAAGGCTTATCTATGCAGTGTTTAGTTTGAGCATTTAATGTTTATGAAACATCCTAAGCCAATTTCTTTTGAACTGTACAAATCAATTTTAAAGTGACTTGAGCTCTGCTGAATGGTTTTGAGGAAACAGATTCTATATTGAATACTTTCTTTTGCAGGCCCAGATCGCTTTCCTTCAAGGTGAAAGGAAGGGGCAAGAAAATCTGAAGAAGGATCTAGTGCGGAGAATCAAAATGCTGGAATATGCACTTAAACAGGAAAGGTACATTTGATTTAGTGATGAGTACATGATGAGGAAATTCTGAAGACAGATACTGTTGCCTTTGTATTTGACCAAAATGAGAAAGATTTATTGTGTATGCATCCAGCTCTCAAATTGGCAAATATTACTATACTAAATAAACCTAGTAGTCTAAATGTCTGTATTCTGGTAACAACAATAGCTACTATAATATGGTTCCAAAAATATGCAAGGAAAACCCACGGTTGATCAGTGATGAATTCTTTTACCTTAGTAAGATTCCACCTAACTGTATAGATTATACCCGAGAATTAGTGTATTCCCTTTTGGTTCAAAGGGCTAGCTTCATTTCTAGTAGCAGAAATCTTGACTGTCTTCAGTCTATTAATTATTAGGTTTTGATCTTGCTAAGTTTTTAAACTTTACAGTATGATAGACTCTACAGGAATATCTGTTGGCTAACTGTGTGAGGAATGAAAAAATGTCTGTGTTTACCAGTTAATAAAATGTCTGTTTTTGTTTATGGGAATTCCGGTAGCAGCCTCCAGTCTACTACTTTACTGTTTACTCTTGTACATTGCTGTTGCTCTAATCTTTGAGGCAAACAACTTATTTTTACTGTGTTTCCAGAAGCCTTTCTACTCCACTGACATATTTCACGGCAGGCTGACTTACTTTTAAATTTTTTTTATAAGTAAAATGTCTTTTAAAATGCCTAACTAAAGAGTATACTGCAAAGCAATCATTGCTTACATACCATTTCCCTAATAGATAATTCCTACTTCTCCTTCCTAAAATATTAATAAAATGTACTATTTTAAATAGTTTGTATTAGTAGAAATATACACATATGCATACGAGGAATAGGATATTGCTGCTAGATTTAAAAAAAAAAAAAATTCTGATGGTTGTACATCACTGTATTGTTTTTAGATTTTCTCATCTTACATGGGCTGCTTTGGCACATGAGACCTGCCTTGTACTGACCAATTTGACTCTTTCCCATAGTTACCAGTTTATCTGCTAGTATGGAGCTGCAGCCATTTTTCTGGACATCAGTAGCCCCAGGGCTCCAGCATGCTTGCTTCTGGGTAGACATCCTTTTTGCCCAGGCCTTCTTAAGGCACCGATCTTGTATCAAATAGCATAGAAAAAATATCAAATTTCTGCATAATGGCGGTGCTAGTTTATAGCCATGGAAAGGCTTATGTTTGAAGCATGATTATAAAGATTAGAGTCACTTTAAAAGAGGACAGAGAAGCAATGGAGTACATTCTTGTGCAGTTGAAGATATACTCTAAGGAATAAAATTCAGTAAAGTTTCTCATTTTTCAAAACTAAGGGAGATATTCCTGGTTACTTAGGGATCTCTCTAATACTTCAAGTTCATAATCTATGTAAATAAGCAATTTATCCAAAATTATCAGACTATGTAAATATATTTCTGTGCACTATCAGAGAAGCTTTGTAAGAGTAATTTTTTTAAACTTCTATATATATAATGAAAATGTCCACCAGTTGCATTCAGTAAGAGCCACCTAAGTTAAACTAGACATTTAAATCCTAATGCAGCATTCACTGTCAGGGTTAGGAAAGGGTCCCAGTGGTTTCTTGTTGGCAGTTTTTACATATGTATCTTTTATCTTTTTTTTACATTTTTTTCTGCAGTATATGTTATTAGCCTCAGTTACTTAGGTCAGTAAACTACACAGGCAGCTGATCTGATGCAGTCTGACGGTTTCCGTATGAGAGTGCAATAGTAAATGTGATGTTTGTGAATGGTGTGTGCTGGAGACAGCTATTTATAACGGTTTGTGGTTTTAAACAGCAGTATTATTTGCCAGTTACTGAAGAAATGGTCTTGTATTTCTGCTGGAAATGTCTTCCAGCAAGCATTCTTGCTTGATACTTAAAGGAATGGCAACACACTGAGCTTGGAAGCACTGCTCTCTTTCCCGAAACTTGCCTAAACCGGCCATTGGCCTGGTCAGCCTGTAGTCAGTTTGAATGCTGTTTCCACTGGGATCTCGAAGCTGAAAAATGAGATCCTGCAAGGTAGGAGGAAAATATTTCTGGTCAAGTTACGACAGGGGTGGTGCAGGTGGGAGGGGGCAAGGAGGCATTCCTGCATTCTTCCACTTCTGCCTTGGCCTTGCAGCATACTAAATCCTTCTTAGATAGATAAATAAATAGGTTATTAGTTATAGGACAGAACATGAAATTGTGACCCACAGTAGTCTGTGGTCACAGTGTCCTTGGAGCAAGAAATGATCGACATTGCTTTTCTCGGATACATGCTTTTATGAGCTGCTATTCTGTAAAGTAGGTCTTCAGCATTTATTTTTCCAATCAAATTTTTTCAAAGTTTATAATAAATAATAAGCTTTGGAAACAGTGTCATTGTTCTCTGTTTCATGGCACTTACATGGTTTTATAGTGGGGAAGGTAGAAAATGGTGTTTACTTACAGATTATCATGTTTTTTTTTGACAAATTTAGGTTTATTGTTCAGTCATTACCTCAGTAAGATTACCTTTTTGTTGTTTGTATATGAAACCAAATTGTTTCTTCTGAAGAGTCTTAATACACTAAGGAGAAAAGAACTTAGGAGGAGGTAATTACTAGTTAAAAAGCACCATTTTTTTCAACAACAGTTTTGATGTAGTTTTGCCAACATCCAGTAGATTGCAGTGTGAGGCAATTCATACTCGAAGGTTACCTTTTATTTACTTTATCGATAGTTGCTCCACCACCAATAAAATGCATTGTTTCCTCTGGATTTTCAGGAGCTAACCAAATAGTACATTCGGTTACTCTATTTCTCTCAAGTACATATCTAATTTTATAATCTAGTCTAGGTCATTTCCTGTATTAACATATTCCAACCAAAGAGCTTGACTCTTAAGCTATGTCTCTAGAAACACTTGATTTAATTTTATGTTGTTTTCTGCACTGGTGTCTGATCAGAGTAAGACTGGCGCCCTCTCCCCTGGGTAGAATATCTTGCAGTGCTGTTCCTGGCAGTCTTTCTTGTTTATGTCTCTTGGTTTGGCGGCGACTCCTAGATCTTCTACGGATGTTTTGGCAGGCTCCCTCAGCACAGCTGGATCAGATGCTGCAGGTCTGGTGACTGATATTTCCAAGAAACAGTGGCCTTTTTTGATTGGAATCAAACTCTTCTGTATGAAGCATTCAGAAAAGTTTCATTGCTCTCTATTTTAGGAAATTTGGAAGGACGAAAGCTTTTAGCATTTTCCTGACCAACCCTTCAAGTGTTGTTGCAGCGATGTTGAATGTCTGTAAGCACTGTTTGCATAGAAGAAACACAGTTTAAAGAAGATAATAATAATAATAAATGAATTGTATATCAAGTGCAAAAGCCAGAGCAGTTGTAATACTTATCTTAGTAAGGCTATCTACCTGGTAAAATAATTTCACAGCCCCAAAGTAGCATTCTTCCAAATAACTTGCAAGGCTAGTTTTCAGATCGAAAATAACTCCTGTAAAGTTGTGTCCTTAAGCTGGTTATTTTCAAGTCATTTTTCAGTCTCTGCATACTGTTAGTAATGCAGATGTCGTTTTCAGAAATTGAAGTTAAACCATCGAAGTTGATCAAGTTTCAGATAATAAGGTTCGTCTTTGTGATTTGTCTCCCTCCTCCTCCATTTGCCCCAAAACCCCAAAGCCACCTCCTTGTTTTTGACCAGATGATACAAAGGTTGGAGGAACTTTGATTTTTCTGTATACTAATCATAGAAGAAATAATGTATTTGCTCTGTTTGGGGATAATAGCATCTCACTTCTGTGATGTGTGAACTAGAGTTCAGTGCGAACTGCAGAGGGCCAATTTCAAGCTGATAGTAACTGGAATATGTGATTGCTGAGGAAATGGAGAAATTAAGCATGACAGGTGGGCAGGAGATACTCTGTTACTGTAGGATAAATATAAACATGCTAAGGGAGTAGGCCATATTAAGAATGTGTATAGACGAGAATTAAAATTTCTTTCCTGAGAAGTTTCATACCCTTTGCTTTCAGTATGTGAAATTGAATGGTCAAGACAGTTGCTTCTAGACTTGCAGTCTGAATCCTTGTGTTCAGCCCTTTCCTTAGTACACTTTAGAAAGAAGACTGTCTGTTTTTCATACTTGTGACGTTTTCAGCTGTACCTTAGGGATATTACTAATAAAAAAAGCTCATACTTCTGCCAGAGCTAGTGTAAGTTTTTGTTACCAGTGGACTGTTAGCACTCTCCCCTCCCCTACCCTGCCTTTATATTTTTTCCACCCCTTCTCTAAACTAGAAGTTGACCATAGTTGAAGATGGGTTCACCAGGTCAAGTGCTGTGATGTGGTATTCATGTTTCTGTTTCATATCTAACCAATGTTTTGCTCGGCTACCTGAATTTATACTAATTCATTCCAGTTAGTTCAGGTTTGAGTTTGGCATTGGATTTTTTGTCATTTCATGCAGGCAAAGGTACTACCACTTTTTCTTTTTAACTTTCCCAACAAAACTAAATATAAGAATTGCTTTTTGGGATTGTCAGCTATTCAATTGCCTGTCTCTGTCAGGACATTAAGCTTTTGTCATGTCTGTATTTCCACTGGTCTCTGCCTGTGATGCACAAAGTTAAATCTTCTGGAAGATAAAGTCTTAGTCCAGCTTAGTAATGAAATAAATTTAAAAACCTATGGCATACAAGACCGTGTAATCTAGGTTATCCTCTTGTAGTAAGAAAGAATAATAAGGATTTAAAAAACTGTTGCATTACAAGGAGGAACCAATTAAAAAAAAATTACTACTAATAGATTAGAATGTGGGTCGAATGAATAATCTCACTTTGAACTGATTTTATAATGCATTTAATAAGGGGGGAAATTTTCAATAAGATGACACAAAACATTACTTTTGATATAAAGAGGGGGAAAAAACCCTAAGAACTTAAAAAAAAAAAAGTATACACAGATTTAACAGACTGTAAATAAACATACTGAGACATTAAAAAAACGCAGACTGAATTTTTGTAGATTTTGGAGAACGGAACAGGTGTGAGATCCGAAGAGCAAGGAACGTATAAGGAATATCCTTTCACTTAACCTAGCAAACATTTTACTTTGGTTCTTAGGGTGAAAATTTCTTAACAAAGCTTTGATAAGAAAATTGGTGGATGCATAGAGGATAATGGGATTTTTTATAAGGCCCATGAGGTAAAAGCAAATGCCTCATGCCACAAAACCAACTGCTCTCTGAAATTATTTGATGGTATAGAGTACAGCACTGTATATTTAGGTCACTAATCCAGATTCAAGTAAACTGTTACTGTTTGTTCACTTTTGAAAAGTCAAAATCAAAATGGGTTAAGCGTTAGGGTCTCTTGACCCTAACAACAAGTTAACTTTGTGTAAAAACTGTTAGGAATGTACAAAATGTGGTGTTTAGTGTTGGTGAGGTAGGTCAGTGACAGATTAGAGGATTTGTTAGTTCTTGGTTAGTCATTACTTTTCATTAATGACAGTGGGGTGAAGAAATGCACATAGCATCAGTATTAAACGGTACTGACATGTCTTACCAGGATAATGTCTCTGCTTGGGACATTTAGGAAACAGGTAATTTGAGAATTAAATATTTCAGTTGGGCATTCAGCTTTAATTTTGTTTTATTCTTGGTTATTCTTTTCTGTACAAACCAAAATGTTTTTCTTCTTCACTTGCTGTTAATATCTTTCAAATGCATGCTTTATCCTATCCTTACTGATTGCTGCTCACTGGAGGAGAAAGTCAACTCTTTTGTCTGTCTCAGTTGCTACGTATGCCTAAGAGGCATTTCTTCACTCTGCACTTACTCTTCTCATGCAGAATTAAATGTTTATAATAAAAAAGCAGCTGGATTGGTGGGAAACTTGTACTGTCAATACTGAGGCATAAGAACTACTAAGCATTGCTTCCCTCAGCATCGTTTTATTAGAAGTAATGAGTTTGCGTGATGAAATAGGAAAAGGCAAAACAAACGAATAACATGATTGCTTCTCAGGTATCTTCATTAAGAGGCTTGGGTAACTTGAAAGCATCATCTGCAGTTGCTCTTGATACGGTCGCTCTAGCTTAGTGGCACTTGCCTTAGCAATCATGAGGTGTCATACCCATTAATTTTAGTAAAAACAAATTTTAAGTGGGAGAGTTCCCTTGCAAGTAATGGAGCCAATGAAGCCTGTTTTCCTGTTGGTGTATATGACGGTTTGTTCTTTTTTCCTTTTGTCTTTTGTAGCCTGTATCTTGCCTTCTTACGCCCAGCTCGGTGCATTTGCATTGGAGCTGCGCCTGCGTGTGTGCCAGTTGGTCATCCAACTGCTGCCAGACTGAATGTCAAGTATTGCCTGAATTCTCTCTTGCCTTGTATTCAGGGTAGGAACTAGTATGAGTGCTGCTTCTCTATCCAGTTAGGAATGTCTACAAAACTCTATAGGGAAGTCTCTTTTTCTTGTGAGTCTTCTGAGCTTTCATACTTGGCTGAAACCAATCATGGAGACAAGTTACTGTGTGCATGAGAGAAGGGGGAGCAGACAGTGACACTGGATAAGGCTCCATTTGCCTCAGTTTTTCTCTGTTACGGTGTTATAAGACTTCATCTACTCTGATGAATCTTTCTCTAACAACGTATATGTACATTTGTAATGCCGTACTCCTATGGTGTTATTTTGTGCATTTAAAAGTCAATAGATGCTGATTCTATGGATGAAGCTTTTTCAGTCAAAAAGCTTTTTTCCTTTTCTTCTAGCTACTCTTACTGTCATGTAGCATGCTTTGTGGGGTTTATTACAATAGGCCTCCTATATGCTAAGTATTTTTGGAAGAGAAGTCACAATTTTTTAACTCAGTCAAGTGTCAGGTCTAGCAGCTCTATGAGAAACTGGTGTAGCTGGGCTGCTGTCAGCACTAGAATCTGGTTTAGAGTAGTCCTTAGTGGGAAGAGCTTGAAGAAGGGAGGCGGAAAAAAAAAAAAGTTTCCTTAACTGAGGTGGCAAAGTGAAATATGAAGCGACATGGATAGTAAAAATGTTTGATAGTTGAGTGATGGTTTAAAAAAAAAAAGTGAAAGCATGGAGGTGGGAGAAGCAAGCACATGTCCACGAGGAAGGAACATTTTCTGTAGCAAAATCATTCTGTTCAACATACTATCTTGAACTCTGTGTTTCATTAGTATTCACTTTGCAAATACCTGTCAACCTTGAAAAAAGTAATTAGGCAAAATTACATATGTGAAGTCCTGCTGAAATTACTTGTTTTGTTTTGTTCCTACCCTAGAACGAAGGAGTGGCTCTTATAGTGAGGACAGGTGATGTTTATGTATTTATACGTATCCTTTAAGTGTGCTAATAGTTTCCTTCTTTTTTTTCTTCTTTTTTTCTCTTTTCAGGGCTAAATATCACAAATTAAAATATGGCACAGAATTGAATCAGGGAGATATGAAGCCACCAAACTATGATTCTGGTAAGAATTTGTTAAGAATGAGTTCATTACTAACATAAAAGCTCAACTGTGGTTTGCACAAATACTGAAATGATGGTGTTGATGAAATATGCCACTTAGTAGAATCACTGGGAGTAGACGTAATTAGTGAAGATTGTATTTTATTCATGTGAAATTAAAAATATGCTAATGCTCTAAACGAGTCTCAGATGAGTTTAAATTAAGAAAACAAAATACAAAAATACAAAACAGCAAAACTAGCAAACTGCTTCTGGAAAGAAAAATTTATCTTTTCCTAAGTAACGTGTGGATATTTTGGAACCGGGAGATACTAGATTTTTAGCTGTAGAATCTCTTTATTTTTGAATAATTCTTCTGAATAATAAGTTAATGGCAAAGGACATGAAATATAAACTACATAATTTTTTTGCTCAAATACCTCGCTGGGATTCCAGAAAAAAATAATGAAAATATATATTAGACATAAGCAAGAGTTTGACAATGGGGAATTTGTGTTTAAAAAAAAAAAAAATCCAACGCTTATTGGAAATGCATACAACAAACTTCAGTGCTGTGCTGTGAAAGGACTACTTTTTTTTTTTTTTAAACCTCAGTTTCTGGAAATCTGACTTCATTTTCCAGAGAATGCATCTACTTCACAAAAATAATTTTAAACATTCAGCTTGAAGAATTCAGAATTGAGATTACTTCCTTTCTTCCTTGTTTCTGTCTACCCTTACTTTCCCTGGGAAAAATAAAAAAAGAAAGAAAGGGTACGAGGATCATACCCTTTGTATGTTGTAGGTCAAGTGCTTGACAGGTGAAGTAACAGGTGACAATTTTCCATCTCAGTCCCCTGATACTTCTACTACAGCAACAAAACCAGAACCACCTGTAGGTAAAGGAAAAATACATAGTTGCAGACCTCAGCTCTGTCATTTGGTTTGTCTGAGGGCTGACCTGTTTTGCTGTGGTGGTTAACTCTTACCTCATTGGATTCAGGTTTGGGGGGGAGGGAAGGCAGCCACACCAACTGATCATGAGACTTTACACCAGGCTTTTCCTGTCCAAGGTACAATGAAGTTTTGAGAAGTTCTATTTCATATTATTATCAAGGTCATTTCCTTAACTGGAGAAACAGTTTAATTTGGTGTTACTCAAGTGGACGACCCCAGTCTAGATCTGGCCCACTAAAACTTTGTTCTGATCATACCAAGATCCTAGATATCTGATAGCTATAGCTTCTACATTCCCCGTCTTTGTAGTTTCTCAGGATGGAGCTATAGCACGTTGCTCCAGCTTCCAGTTGAGAAATGTAATGCAAGGTCTGGCTTGCACAGCAGAGCTGTAGCCAGTGCATTACTTTGGTGAAGTGAACATTAGTGAAATTACCTTGGTTAAAATTCCGGTATCCTGATTTATCCCATTGCATTCTCTGTGTGTAGCTGTCAGAAATGTACACTTTTGTTTCCATATCAAATCTGGCCTGATTAAAGAGGCACACTTAAGATAGAAACTTTGTTACTGTGTTCCTTTGGTGTAGTCTTTAATAGATACTCTTCTCTACTCCCCCCCTGCCCCCCTTGCCCTGTCAGGGGGGAAAAAAAATGTAGAAGTGTTTCTAGCCATTCCTACAAGTGGCTCCTTGTTGGTTTTTCACTCTGTGATCTTCTGGGGAGCCGGTAACACAGTTTAGAAGAAAGAGTTTAATCTCATTTTATTTATTTATTTATTTATTTTACTGCTCATGAGATCTGCTATTACTTGCTTGTAATGCAAGTCCCTCCGTTCCCGTCTGTAAACTGCTGTTACTGTTAGCAGTCATCAGTTCTGAGACTAAGAAAAAGAGAATTCTTTCCTGTAGTTGTACTTAACAGTGCCTTCAGAAGAAAGGTTTTCGCTTTCAAAATTAATTTTCAGGCAGATTTATGTCAGTTGTGTGTTGACTCTTGTATAGAGTGAGCTTTGGTAGTTGTGTATTGGGTCCGGCTGTGTTCAGTTGTTGTCAGAAGATCATTGTGCAGTTGATGATTTCCCATGGTTGCTATTAAATAGATAAAATTCATATGGCTCTCCTTGCATGTGAATTCTGATTAATCTTTGATAGTGTCTTTGGTAGAGGTTGTATTGTTTTATTTTTTTGTTTGTTTTGTTTTTTGATTCAGTTGTTTAAAGGAGAATGACTTCTTAGTAAGGTCAGTAACTTTCCCTTATCACATACCAAATTATTCATAGGATTATACCACAGGTTTTTCTGGTTCTTAATTTTTGTTTATGCAAGAAGACTGTTCGTCCTTCAGTGTTTGCACCACAAGGGCTTCAAGTTTTGTAGAGCCTTTTGCAGATAATAAACCAAGATCTTTTATCTTGGGAGGCATATGCTTATTTATTCCTGGAGGAGGGGAAAAAAAATACCATGATGTAGTATGAAGCTGTATATGCAATAAATGTGTAGCTGTTGGTTGCCAGCATTCAGACAGGTTTCTCACCAGAACAGCCACATAATTTTTTTGTGGATTTTACCAGAGTAGTACTGTTTGGATCCAGATCTGTGGTTGTGGAAAATGTGGTGGAAATTTTTTCAACAGCTTTTAAGGTTAAAACATAAACAAACAAGCCCTGCTGTGGTTTTTTTTTTTTTATTCGTTCCACAAAGCTAATACAAATACAGATGAACTTAAAGTTGATGTGAGTAGGTCTGATCGGTATGGTCCAATATTTTTGGACATTGGGAAGTTGTTCTTCACAGAAAGGGTGATTAAGCATTGGAATGAGCTGCCCAGACTGGTGGTTGAGTCACCGTCCCTGGAGGTGTTTAAGAAAAGACTGGATGTGGCACTTAGTGCCATGGTTTAGACAGGGTGGTGTTAGGTCTTAGGTTGGACTCGATGATCTCAGAGGTCTTTTCCAACCTCGTTGATTCTGTGATTCTGTGATATTAAGGAAATTGGTTGACCAATAAGTTTTACTACTTATATAATGGGTATCATGCTACAGTTGCATTTGGTATTGTTAGCAGTTAAAGATGTTTGTATTCAAACCTAAATTATGGCGCATATATATGTATATAGGAAGGTTAATGCAGATATGGAACTCCAAGTTGTTTACATGATTGCATCCCCTTAAAGAAAAAGGAGTAAGATGGGGCTCTTGGATGTGGGACAGAAGGAAAGGCGCCGGTGACTAGTGGAACGTGGTCTCATGCATTAGGATGTACTTGACAATCTTTGTTATGTGTAGGTAGTACAACAGTCCCATGCTATATGCGTTTTTTCTATTTTGATTGATTATTGACACTTGGAATTTTTATTTTGTTGTTCAACCATTCCTAATAATTTTAAGACAAATCACACTTGTCTTCTCAAGTGGATGGACATATTTTTAAAAAGTAAGACAAGGAAAAAAATGTTTATAACTAAATAATCTTTTCCAGATGAAGGGAATGAAACAGAGATTCAGCCACAACAAAACAGTCAGCTAATATGGAAACAAGGACGACAGCTGCTCAGACAGTAAGTTTTGAGAAAAGAACTTGAATAATGAATGCAAGGGAAAAGATCTGCTGATGAAATGTGATGATGATAGTATTTGATTATTGTTAGATTTTCTGTCAAGAAAAATTAGCGTGATGAAGTTCGTTCTGCCCTACTTTTCGTGGGCTTTTGAAAAAATTTAATATTTCAGAACTTCAGGTGAGAAGCTTTGTCAAATCAAATGATTGCATTTGCTTTTGTTTTACTGAGTATAATAAAAAAAAAAAGTCTGCCTGGGAGAACAGTGGGTCATGACACTTTGCAATTCTTTTTGCAATTAAAAAATAAAACAATTTTATTTAGAGCTATCTAAAATAAAAATAACCTTGGTTGGAGGGGAGTAACTTTTGTTTTGGGCTACTTTATATGCAGAAAAGGTTAAGTCTAACTAAGAAGGTTAGGCTAGGAGCTTTCTAGTTCTCAGTTCATCTTAATAAAGCAAATGTCTGTTAATCTAAATCAGTTTTTGAATTGCACTCATAGCAAGTTATTTGATTCCAAGGTATTTGGTCATATTTCTGTGGTGGTTTTTCTTTTTTTTTTTTTTGCTTTGGTTATAGGCCTTGGTTTAAATTGAAGAGGTCTCTTAAAGACCTGTCATCAAGGTCTCCCTATGTCTGTTTTCCTGTGCATTAGCCTCATTCCCTGTGCTGATAGCTAGATTCTATCGTCTTCTAATCAGCTAGCAAAACTTTTGATATCTAATTCTCTTTTTGTGTTACAGAGGATTAAATGAGAGGGGAGGGAGACAGTAAGGACAGTCTGGGGCTTATTGGAAAGGACCTGTTTCCAAGGAATTACACACAAGTTAAATTGTCCAGTTTGTCAGTTGGATGGTTTTTACTTCCTTTTGTTTTTTCAAGAACCCATATATTTGCATGTAAGTTGAATAAATGTAAATAAAGTGGTCTTGACTTGGATCAGTGCTTTGAAGGCAAGTCATTCCCTCCCAGTGTAATTCATAAGGAAGTTACACACTGCTGAATAAAGAGTTTGTATTACTGACAGACTCTATTTTGCATAGGTGACTTGTTTGATTTTCGTATAGCCATCACTCAGTATTTCTGTGCATATGTTTATGTAGAGAATATTGTCAAATAATTGGAGGAGACTGTTCTTGCTGGAAAAGTGCATGTCCTTGCTTTGTGACAGCTTTTATTGCAAAATAGCATTTCCACTCTTCAGAGTCATCCAGAATATTGACCATTTAATCAGTCCAGTGTTCCTGAGAAGATAGTGTTATTAACTCCATTTTCTAGAGGAAGGGACAGAGACTGATTATTCTGGGTCTTCTAGATGCATTACTGTATGCAAAGGTAATACTGCATATTGATGAAAGAGCCAACTTCAGACCTTGGGGTTTTCATACAAGCAAGTCCACGATTCTTGCTGCCCAGCCTTTATATGCAAGACAAATTAATATTTTGCAGATCCATTGCAGAATGAGAAAAAGGCAAGGCAAAGGTTTTGTGAAACCTTGTACATTATACGTAACAGTTTTCAGTAGTAGCTATAGTTACAGAGTTTGGTTTTATTTCCTCTGTTTTCTAGGCTTCTAATAATGCTTGTAGAAGGAACATATCTGACACTTCTTGTAAGGCTTCATGTGTAGTTTCCATGTGTTGATGAATAAAATGGCTATATTGTACATGCAACTGTGGTGATTTTTATAAATCAGTTGTAAATATTTTAATTGAAAGTGCTCTTCCATCCATTTTAGTAAATGAATGAATAACGTATTGTATAACCTCTGACTGCTAGGCTCTTTGATTTTTTTTTTTTCTCAGTGACTATAGAGGCTGGTACTGCAAGAGGCAATCTCTCTGCAGCTGGTACAGGATGATTTATAAGCATGTTTCATTAGCACAGCACCATACTTTGCTAAGCTGAGGGGTTGAAGATGAGTTTAGAGAGAAGTTTTCATTTACTGTTTTAAATAAGTAAGATGTGCATGAAAAATTAGCATGAGTTCTGTTCCTGCAGGTATCTGCAAGAAGTGGGATACACCGACACAATATTGGATGTGAAGTCAAAACAAGTACGAGCTTTATTGGGCCTCTCAAGTGATGCTTCAGAGAAGGAAAACAGAAATCAAGAACCAATGGTAAATGGCACAGAGGGCCAGATTAAAGAAAACGCAATGATTGGGTAAGTATCATGATGACAATGTTTTCTTTCTGCATAAAAGCAATTAATGGTATAGAACAAATTTTTGTTTACTGAGAAGATTGCAGAACTTTTTTCCCTAACTGGAGATTAGAAAATCTCCAATTTTAGCTAATTTTATTACATTAAGCAATAAGTATGCAAACAACTTTTAAGATTCACAGCTTTAAAAGCAGTGTTTTTTTTCCCCAGTTGCATGGCAACACAAAGGCAAATCAAGCCTTTTGATATGTGATTAGAGGTCAGTGTTGTTTCCAGTTAACAGCTTGTTTGGATTGCTGGAAACTTACTATATAGATTACAGGCTTTGCTTTTCTGGTGTATGCTGGCTTTGACATGATAATCTGTATGAGATATAGGATTTTTTTTGATTGGATCTGAAAAACAAATTCACTTATTACATTCTGATTTCTGTAAGTTCACGATTTTCCCTGAATGGATATACATGTGCAAATGTGACTGAAATGTGAGATATTCATTTATCTTTTTTAATATTTCTAACACTATGAAAAATCAGTCTAGGAGAGTAAAAGCTTACTTTTGCTTTTAAGTAATGTTGAAAATGTAAAAGCTTTTTTTCCATTTTCTTCTTTTCCATGCAAAGAGGTTTTATTTTTTTTTAAAATTTATTTATTTATTTATTCTTTTTAAAAAGGAAAGTTAAAGAAATCCAAAACTTAACTATAGAAGCTTTAGGAAAGCAATCCATTTGTTCTTGTTTGAGGTACTGTAGTTACAAAACTTAAAAGAAAAAAAAAAGGCGGGGGGGGAGATGATTCAGAATTGTTCGTCTGAACAATACGTGAGGTTACTGTTCCAATGGTTTGTGTTGTCATCAACAAGCACAACATTCCTTGAAGAGTCTCCCTCTTTTTTTTCTTTTCTATGCTAATGTGGCAAAATTCAGTATTTTTTATTTTAACGTCTAATACTGTTATATGACACATTCTGTCTTAAAAAAACATTTGTAAAATTTCATTGTACCTGGCAGATAGCTCTAGCAACTTCAGGCCAATAAGTTATGTAAGGGCAGAAGTTCATTGTTACGTAATGAAATTTTATGCTGTGAGATGGAAAATTTGAATGTATGAGAAAACCCACAAGCTACTAAAATATACTGTGCTGCTACATAGTTGACAAGCCATGTCGTTTATGTGCGACAGCTTTGTTTTTGAAGAACAGGGAATGCTTGATAGATAACAATAACAATTTCAGTTTGATTTCTGGTGAAGGAGTCGCTTCTTCTCGGGGAAATAAAGCTCTCCTTCTTATACTTGAAAGTTTATTGAAATGCGTTTATTTTCTGTTTGAAACAGATGGATATTTATAAGGTGGTTATGTGATGGATGAAATGGTTAGACAGTGGTTTTTAATATAGCAGTTTTTAATACATTTATGTTTCTTTCCTATGTATTTCCTTTCTGGATAGATATGATACTAGGTTTAACACTTGTAGTCTGCCCTATAGCTGAGGATACTCACGGATGTGGGGAAAAACATGTTTTCCTTCCATTGTGGCTCTTGCAGATTGTCAACTTAAAGGCTGTTCAGGTGTGCACACTCTAAGAATCTGCTTTCATCTCACTTGTAAAGCGTAAGATGGAAGACTGTTAGAAGGACTGGGGGGGGGTGCATTTTAATATGCAATGTGAGACTTGACTCACAGGGTTTTACAGTGGAATAATCTTCAAATGGTCTTGACCAACATAGTCATGTTCATGGGTTATTTTGAATTTGTGTATGTCCACTGACATCATTCTTATTGAAAGGAAAAAGTTGGGGTTTTACCAAAATTCCTTGGTGAAACGCAGTATAAGACTAGCTTTTAATGCTACAATTTTTCTGGGTGTTTCAAGTGTGCTTTCTGAATATCTGAATTTTCCGTCCAGGAGGCATTCTGTGACTTTCTTTCTGGCAGAGACTGTTAATTAACTGCTATTTCATCTTGTGCTATTAGATACTCTAATATGTTATACCACACTACTTCTGTGGTAGGTGGCACTGTTCACCTCCTCCCAACTGCATTGTGGTTTGCTTCAGAAATTTCAAAGTGCAGCTTTATGGCAGATTGGAAATCAGAAAGGAGATGAGATGTTGCTCTCAGCTCATACTTATCTGTTCCAAACCTCTTCTGTTGTCAGCATTACATAAATAAATAAATAGACCAGTTTCTTTCTGAAGAGTATTGGTATTGAATAGGTGACTGAGATCTATAAAGCATGTGGCTCTTGCTCCTGATCCCAACTGGAATTCTTACTAAGTGTTCAAAAACTTAGTTCAACATTTTCCTATCTGTTTGCCAGACCTGGGAAAAATTTAGGTGACTCAGCTTCATTCTGGCTCACAGTTGAGGTAGGAGCACTCTTTGAAGGAACCTCACCAGTGCTAGGCTATGTAACAGTGTGGTGGTTTCACCCAGCNGGACAGAGGAAAGATTGGCAGTTCTTTTAGCAGCCTCTTGTTATTCCTGCTGTGCATGTAAAGTAAGATGCATGTAAAGTAAGAAGAGAATTGGGGTCACAGCAAGCTTGTAAGGTTGGAAGGAGTGCAGTGAACAAGTGCAGTTTTGTGGTGGTAGAAGAGGAAAGATAGGTACAATGAGAGATTGGAAGAACAAGGAAAAAAAAAAAACACCTTAGTGCAGTCCCCAGAAGTATAAGGCCATGTGTGCGTTTGCCAGGACCACCAGACTTTGGGACAGTTGTAAAGTAAAATTCAGATGGAAGATAGGTGGTGTCTGTATGAATACAGTGAAATACTGTACGGAGAAGACTTTCCTATCTCTGAAGCCAGTGGAGTTTAGCAAATTTTGTGGTTAAAAACATTTAATGAACATTGATATCAAATACCTGCTAGCAAGTCTGAGGCTAATGGTATCAACCTGAAGACATTTTAGTTGTCTTTGAAGAACAGAGTGCTGGACAAAATGTAATGCATGAAGATTAGTCTGACAAGAAATATCTGTGTTAAAGTGAGAGAATACAGCTCACAGAACATTGCTGACTTGTTTGGTCTTGGAAGAAATGCATAATATTGTAGACCAAGCTAAGAATATGGATTTTAAGTCTTTTTTTTTTTATTAAATGTTTACATGGGAGGAAGAATATGAGAAGCAGAATACAGGCAATGAAGAAAGAGAAAGCTTGTGGATGAGAAACAATAAAGACAAACCAATAGGAATTTGGAAAGAGTATGGGTGAATGTGATGAAGATAATGTACCATAGAGGGAAGAATGGCACAGTGAAGAACAGAAGGGAAAATGGATGCAGTGATATGTTACATGAACAGGAAAACGGAAGGCACATTAGATTTAAATGTTCTTAAAGATTTCTCCATATAGCAGTGTAGGTTGCAGAAGGAACAGATTGGCTAAACTGCCTTCTGTACAACTGAACACTCATTTGGTAAATTCCATAGAAAGTAAAAGATGATTGATGTTTTCATGCTGCCATATGGTTACCTCTCTGGGGGGAAAGAGGAGATAACAGAAGAAGGGAAACAAATTTTCCTTTGGGTTATGGCTATCGTATATTGGTAATCAACCAATAGTTTCTCAGTGAATTGAAAGTAGTAGAGAACAAAACACAAATTTGTACTGAAAGCAATTCCAACAGAAGAACAAAGGAGACTTGCTTCTCTACACTGTCTGATTCTAGCACGGTTTTTGTGTAAACCTATCAAGCTGTGTATAGTCATTGTTTCTGTTGCTCAGCCTCTTTCAGGAATATCTCAGTTCTACTGTACTTCTGACAATTAGATGCACCCACCTGTAACTTTTTGTTTTTGAAATGTCTTTGACTGCTGTAATGTTAAGCCCTGACTTTTTTCCTCTGGCTGCAGGGATGTGTGAAGTGTATACTTAATGGTGGATAGGGAGGATATTCCTCCTCTGCTCAATTCACCACTTGTTTTACAAATTTTAATGAGTCAAGTCTGTTATATCAGAGCTTGTGTACCTACTTCAGCAGCCAGAGTTCAGTCACTCAGTGACACAGTGCTCTCATGTTGACAGTAAGCCTAGACTTTTTATGGGAGAGGCTTGTGAGAATGTTTGGAGTGGTTATTGAAAAGCTGATTCTGTTTACTTTGGTATGGCTAAGCTTATGGTAGTTACTGCAGTGCAAATACTTAGGACAATAATTTTAATTCACAGCAGACGATATGTAACTTGAGTTCTGTTAATTTTCATTTGTTTTAAAAAATTGCCAACAGGTCCAGCGTACCCCTCAGCTTGATTTTGGATGTCTTAGAGAGTTGGGGCTAAGTCGGAGAACCACCCCCCACCTCTTTGGTTTTTATTTTGTTTGGTACAATGATGAACTAACTGCTGTTGTCTGAAAGTCTTTTAAAGCCATTTCAGTTTCTTTTCATATTGTTAGGTGAAGTAGCCTCAGTCTTTGTGTGTTACTAGCTGCTACATCTGTGGGCAAATATTTGTATTCTTACGTTGCCTATTTATTTGCTAATGTACAGATCCTCATGAAAACTTTAGCACTCAAGACATCATATGGATTTTGAATGCACCCTGGAAGATTTTGATTTCATATATGACATGTTATTATGATAACCTGAGATAGATATAGTCCTGTTTCCACTTATTTCATGGAATTTAAAAGGGCATCTGTTTTCAGTTTCTTCAAATCAGCTCACTTGCATTACAAAAGATAAGTACCACTTGGCATGATTGGACTCAAAAACAGTTACTAAAATAATAACTTCATAATAATGGCTGAAATTCCTAACACCTGCAGTGAGACGAATGGGTGCTTTCCACCCAGCAAACTGAAATATAAATGCAAGCTGCCTGCAAATGTCATGTGTAGCCTTGAAAACATGAGAGTATTTTAAGTATCTTTGGTTCACTTATTACCTCATTTTTAATAGCTTTATCTTATTGACTGAAACCTAAACAGTCAGCTTAGTTTACCTTCTTGAAGGTGTGTATTTGACTATTGCTTGATATGAATGGAAGCAAATATAATAAAGGAATAGAACTGGAAAGGAACAAGGGTATACCAAGCATATGTTTGTATATATATACACATGTGCATGTGTGTATATATAAAAACAATTTAGATAAATTATCTGAATTTTTGTTAAGAGTTAGATGGTTAGAACTATATTTAAATAGTCAATGGAAACCTTTTAAAGAAAAATTCAGGCTGAATGATATATCAGTTTCTCTCTGAAACTGATCTGCTGCTCTTTTTTCTTCTGAACTTCATATGGCTTCCACTGCCTATACTTTGCTAGAGCAAAAAGGCATCAAAGTAACACATTTGAGAGCAGATCCAAAGACCTTTTCAAAGATTAAAATTAAACATTTTGAAGACCTTATATTTCTAATGTACAACAAATCATTCCAACTGAGACTTTAGCAAGTCAATGTCTTTCTATACGAGAAGGGCTTGAATAACCCTTTTGCATCTCTAAATCCTATTAACACTGACACGTGTAATGAAACTGCTGCATATTGGCTGATGAATGTTGTGTGTTAACTCACTTATAAAATGGTTTATTAGGGAAAAGATCTTTGCATTTAACTACCTGAGGTAACACCTGCCATGAAAAAGATTTCCAAAATAGTATACAAGATTGAAATATTGAATTAAAGAAAAAAAAATCCAAAATCTGTTTCTCTTATTCCCTTTACTGATGGTTTTTCCACCTTTTCCCCATTTGTACTTGCCCCCATCTTGCAGTGACATAACAGGCGTTTCAGAGATACCTGGTTTAGGCCAGACCTAGCCACTTTCAACAGATGCACTGAAGCAGGAAAAATGATTAGATAAATTGGGGATTTGTGTGAAGAAAGTAGCACCAATGACGTCTCTTTTCATTTCATTGGCACAGATCTATGGCTTAAGGGTCTGAAAGGTGCTTCTGGGAAATGTCGCATAAGAGTTATGGCAGAGAAGGAATGGGGAGAAAGAGACAGAGAAGTTGTGCAGGGTGTGAGAAAGAGACAAAGAGAGGGGAGGTGAACGGGGAAGTAACTTATAAGTATTACCTAAGTTCTTCACTTTTTTTTTAGAAAGCTTGTTTATTTGATGTAGTATAGTTATCTGACTAGATTTGGCAAGATAAACAGCCTTTCCTTTTTCAGTGGCATTCCTTCATAATTCCAGTTTGCATCCAAACCATTTTGTAAGTGTTGCTTATCAGTTGTAGTATGTATTGCACTGGCTCTTGCATTGTGTGGTGTGAATTCATAAGAAGTTTCAAAGGTTGTGACAGACTGTCTAGCCTGTCCAGTGTTCCTTGTGTGTAAATTTTGATGATTATAAGTGTTCTGTAGTTTATAAACTGTTAGTTTGATATTTTCCATGCTGCATTATAAATGATTTTGCACAGTATTGAAGACTTCTAGGACTGTTCTGTAAAGACAGTTGTCATAGAAAGGAAAACATTTGAATTTGCATGCCATTATTTACTCTGTCCGGTTTGAAAGGACTCAATTAGCCATGTTGAAAAGACTGTATTAGAACATGAAATAATTAAATTCTGTGGGAAATTAATAAAAATGATGACCTTGCGCTAGCACATGTTTGATAGTGGGAGGAAACTGAGCCAACAAACATGGCTCAAGAAAGAGTTTGTTAGAACAGGTCTTCAGATATTGGGCCACGACAGGCTTTCTCCTGTACAGGCCCCCAGAAGCATTTCCCAGCCTGAGCTAAACCTGTGTTTATTTAACTTTATGCTGCGGTGTTCATTCCTGCTTCTGAATTTGTCAATAAAATCTTGTTTGTATTTAAGACAATTTGTATATGTCTTGGATTAAGAAACAAACAAAAACAACCAACCCAACAAGCCTCCCTCTCCTTCTTCTGCCAGGGAGTGGGCAGGCCTGAGGCAGGTCATGGCTTTGTGGCTGGGCAGTTCGTGGGAGGAGTTTGTGGTAGTCTGCCTGGACTTGGCCAAAGAAACTCCCAAGAGTTACTATCGGGAAAGGAAAAGGTAGCGATAGAAATATTGAGGGTGTTGGTTAGAAAGAAAATACTTGTCTGTAATCTGGCTTTAGTCTAAGTTAAACCTGATTTTGCAATATGAATTGTCTGTGTCATGTTAGAAACAGGAAAGGTATCATCAATGTGCTGTTTAGTTGCCACATAACTTCACTTTTCCTATAGGTTATGGTTTCTCTTTTTCATCCAGTAAAAAATGGGATTTCTGTTAAGATCCAGAATATTAAGTGTTGAAAGCCAGTTTAACACTACACGTGTTGTTAAGCTGCTAATACTTCCATGTCAGGGCCAACTGGATTTTAGGCAAAATACTTGTCTTGAGCGATGTGACTGTAGGGCAGAAAGCAAGGAGTTGGCTGCATGGGCTGCTGAGGCCCAGTGAGATCCCAGCATGCTTTAAATAGTACATGTGGAGCATCCACAAGTTCTATTTCTTTGATTTCATGGGAAGAGATTGTTATTATTTTTAGTCTTAAAGGGGCCAAGGAGTTGAGACAAATCTGAATCGTTGAACAGCCTGTAAAATACACGTTAGAATGAGATTTTCAGGGCAGTCACAGCTGCAGAAAATTCTGGCAACTTCTCTGGAGGAGAAAAATATTCATGTGATTTCAGGTTTATATTGCTTTAAGGGAGGTAAGTACTTAAGTTACCAGCCTATTTATAACAAGAACTGTGTTTCTTAAACAGGAAAAGAGAGTCTTGTCTTTGGGGATCAAAAGTTCCCTGTGTCAAGAATAATATGTGTGCTGTCCATCCGTTAGTAGTAAGATGGAAAACCCAGCAGCATTAATGCACATGTATTTTACTTCCTGGCAGTACTTATTGTGCTTCTTACGCTTGTGGCGAGCAGTTAGTCCTGCTACACTTACTGATGCACGGACGCGAGTAGCAGGCATTATCTGCCCAAAGGCTTTCCAGGCTTGTTGGATACAGCTACGGGAGAGGAGGATGTAATACACAGGCAGAGTTAACAGTGTCTGATAGAGCACGTTATGTTGGCTAAATGATTTTTAGGTTTGGTTAGGAAGTGGTAAGCCAGCTGGGATGAAACCCTCAAGAAAAGAAGGCAAAGTTAGAGACCAGGGGAGAAAACCATGCAAGGGTGCTGTTACAGAGTACGATTGAGGAAGGAACAGTGGAAAAGAGATTGAGAACCTCCGAGGAGCACAGAGTCAAGGAAGTCTCTGTCAAAATTGTTGTTCTGTGCTCTCTGCTTTGGCAGCTTTTGTCACTGCTCCTGCTGTCTGGCTTGTTCTTCCCCAGCAGTATTTCTTCAGACGGTGTGGCTGGGGAAGAAGGAAAAAGCACTGCTTTGAAAATGGCATTCTCCCCTACGTGCATTTTGATCCAGGACAGTACAGTAAAGAGGAATCGTCCTTTCTGACACTTCCCTGTATTTTTAGTCTCACTGTGTTTGTAGCAGCTCATGAATCTTGCCATAGTCTTGCCTCACTCATGACAGTTCACATGCCAGTCCTTGCCCTTAGACCTCCAGTACTGTTGTTTTCACCCGTGAAGTTTTTTTGTCCAAGTATTATAGGCAACAAGAGCCCTAGAAATGTTGTTTCTTTTTTAAATGGAATTTAAAGTAATTTATTGTACTATCCTATCTCAGAATATATTTTTGCCACTTCTGCTTTTTCTGTTGCTTTTTCTGTTGCTTTGTGAATGACCCCGTAACAGAAACAAACTTAACAGACAGAGAACAATGAAGCAAGCAAGCTTCAAATTGCCATCAAACTACATAATACAAATTAGCCTAGTCCAGGTATTTTCTCCAGTATATTTTTACAGTATTCTTTGTGTTCATGTTGACAGTAATATCTAAAATAATGCGTTATGTTTATGTACTGCTAAAGGATGAAAAATGCCATAGATGAATCACTGTGAGTCACTGTTGACTAGGCTGTTAAAATGTATTAGGGTATAATATAGCCAATCAAACTGTGTATGAGCTTGAAGCTTCTTTTCTCTGTAGAACCTTTAAATAGTTTAAATATTCTGTTGCTTCTGTTTTGTTGTTGTTGTTGTTCTTTTGAACTCTTTCTTGGAAGTTGTGCCCTAGCACAAATAATCTTCTGTGGTACTCTGCTGACTTTGTACATTTTAGTTCTTTGCAGGAGTTTTTGAAATGTGTGATTAGCTACTGTGTTTTCCAGTGCTTAAGGCTCTTTTTTTTCCCCTGTATAAATGGAGATACACAGTTAAATATATGTCCTGCCTACTGAAGTATGTGACAATTAATATGATAGTTGAATTCAGACCAGTTACTTTAAAAAAAGATAAAATCTTCTCTTTTAGAGGTCATTTTGAATTTCAGTTTAAGATCAAATGAGCACAGAAATTAATCTAGGTATGAATTACTACAAATACTTATACCTGTGAAAGGATATTTGGCTCAAAATAACAAGTTCTCTCAATTAAAATTTTCTATTCTACATTTGGTATTAGTTCATACATTGCTATTTACTGTGGCCAGTGACAGTTGCTAATATATATCAACAACCACAATGTTTTTACATGGTAGATTTTTACATGGCGAAATACACAGGAAAAAAAACAGGAATACAGCTGTGGTCAGACATTTTAGTCCATTAAAAGTTAACTAGGACACACAATTTCCTATAAATCAAGCAGTTAGTCAAATGAAGCACATTACATTTGTGCATTGGAAACCACAAAATAAAAGCCCCATAGGATTTCATTGAAACTGTATATTATTGCTACAGATACAAGAGGTGTTACGGTCTGCCAATGTAGTGATTACTTAAGGAAAAAGAACAATATTACATAGTGCTTTCAGGCTTGTCGTAGAAACAAGAGGGACAAAATACTGCAAGAAGCAAGGCAGACTGGAAGCATGTTTGAGATTGTTCTCATCTAAGCTAAGCTAAGGGAAAGTGGAAGGAATATACTCAGTAAAACCAGTGACCACAAAAACATACCGTAGTATCATGCTATATTATGCTGCTGTGTATGTAGAATTTGTAGTGGCAAGTGAAATCTTTACAGGTATTTCCAGTCCGTGAAGATGGATAAATGAAAAAAGGGTAGGATGGCAAATTGTCCTAAGATGTAGACATACTGGGGCTATGAAGAAGCCACTCCTGCTAATGGTTGTCATGTATGCATAGAGATAATTGAGCAGAGACTGCATAAAGAAGGAAGTGTTTGGTTTATCACGCCATATTACACATCAGAGCTTTTGCCCTTGAATGTTTCCTGTAATAAGCCTTTGCAAAGTGAAGAAACACTGGAATAAGTAGGTAATGGACAGATAATGAGGTGTTTACACTACAGGGAGTTTACAAGGCCTTACTATGTAGGCTTGTCAGTTGATTGAACCTTTTGAAATGGGTCATAGCAGAACCAAAATGTAGTATTAGCAAGGCACTTGCTGGCAGAAAGGGTGACTGTATGAGACAATTTAGAACTACATTTCTGAAATGAGAGGGAGAGACTCCTGTGGTTTCAGTGGTTGTGAAAATCAAGATGACCTGCATGTAGTGATGAACTATGCAACACAGACTACTGATTAAAGGTAAGAAAACAACAATAAAGTTTGTCTCCTTTACTGTTGTAAAGTCATAAAGAATTTAAAAGGTTTTACTGGATGTAATCACTACAATTCAAACTGAATAATTTTTTTTTTTTTACCACTTTATCTTTGAAGGATTGATGGAGAAGTGCATCTTCTGCATAGAAAACATAGTACCTGTTGTTAATTTTGGGACTACTTTACATTCAGAATTTTCTTTAATAATGGTTACAGTCCTGTTTCTTGGATTCTTCCTCTTCAGATGTTAATATGACAACCCTTCTAGTTGCTGTTTCAGAGGCACTCCCTGAATTTGTGCCAGTGCTGGCAGTTGTAATTTTACCCAATCTATGTGTCTTTCCTTGTTTGTTTAATGTTAACATCTACATAAATGTTACTTAGTCATCAACGATATTTTTCCATTTTATTGTTTTATAGTGGCAAATTTAGTATATCTCAAAAGTTAATGGATGATAGACCTAGAGTTTGATGTTTCCCACAACATGGAGAGCATCAGATAGCATCAGCAAAGTTCTCCTGTACCCTGAGTTAAAAGTGAGAGGCCAACTTAGTAGCTGTAACTCATATCCTGGTTGCTGCTGCTTTCAGTGATGATATATCAGTATTGATGAAGCTTTGGGGCATGTATCAGGTGGAGAGTGCTTTGAAATACTTTTAAAATAAATAATTAAAAAAAAAAAGTGCCTGTCCTGGTAATTGCACCTGGTTGAAAAATAATTGCTGGTTGTAATAAGATGGATTTATGGATAAGATTTAGCTTTTTAACCCACAAACATTTTTACCTGTGATAGTCCATTTTTACCTGTAGGCTTATTTTAATTTCATGTGGTTTTAGACGCCATAAAACAGAACAGATTGGCAAATGCAAAAGTGACTTCATTATGATTTATTTTGACTCATGATGGTGGTTGTTGTTGTTGTTTAGGAAGCCAGAATTGACTGACTCTGCCTCTCTGCTAGAGACCTTCAAGTTCCTTGAAAACGCAGCTGCAGACTTTAGTGATGAAGAAGATGAGGAAGACATTGAAGGAAGAGAGAAAACAATCATTGATACAGCAACAGTGAGTGGAAAAAATAATTGAAAAAGTTACGAAGAACAGAAAAAGTGAGATTAATGAGATGCCTATATGCAAAGTATATGACTGTGTATGTACACGTGCAAATCATTAGTGCATCTTTATGATGGTCTGTTCAAGCATGTGTGCATAAGAGGAATTATATATGTATTTCTGAGTTCGTGCATACAAGTTAAGCTTTGCTATCTATATTGCTTTAAGTTTGCAGTGACAAATTTTGAGTTGTCCTTCTACTATTCCTTACTGCCTATTATGTTTGATATATTTTGGATATAGCTTTTAAGGTACCAGACATCCTTTTTCACATTTTTCAGCTTAGTTTGAAGGTATTGTTTGTAATGTTGCGTGTCAAACATGCATTGTTTCTTGAATATTTATGTAAATACATTTGATATTTAAAGTGACTTGTAGAAATTTCTCCTTGTAGAGTACAGAACTGAAATACCACCTCTTGCTTTAAGCAGGTTGTAGAAGGAAGAAAGTGTAACTGGAAAAGTTTTTATGTGGTTAGTGAACTTGTTTGTGTATTCAGTCAAATACCTGAACCCCCCCACCATGATGTATACTTTGCAATGTGATTCGATCAAATGATCGCATGTAGATACATACAGTCAGTATTCATTTTTATCCTCTTCTTTTCAGAATTAATATTTATTCACTGAGTTGTTTCCTAATAATTGAAACATGAGTTATCATGGATGTGATCAGTTTTATGATCAATTTTAAGAATGTAAACTTAAAAAAAGATCAATTATAAAGGTTGTAAAGGATCTTTGTAAACTTATTCCTGTCATTGATGGGTTGTGAACTAATGTCTGAGACTCCTCCGTAAAATTGTCTGTAATGTAGTACATTTACTAGGCCTGCCAAAGGAATGAAGCTTGCCGTTTAGTGTTGTTTTAGGTTTTGACATTGGTTCATTGTATTTAGAGGAAACAGTCTTTCATCCTCATGAACTATAAGATGTTGGCGTATGTACTGAAGTCTTTTCAGATTGACGCTTACCAAGGTTCCAAGTTAAAATCTTGTGGTGAATGTAATTTTCTGTAGAAGTAAAATTTCTGCTACAGATTTTCAAAACAGTTCACCTGTTATTCGGTCAAATAATTTTAAGGCAGCTGGTCCATTTTCATTATTGAAGGAAAAGTTTTATTATATATAATATGTATTTATTAAAAAAAAGCATAATGGGAGGTCCTTCATTAAAATATGTATTTCTTTTTCCAGTTACCAAATTTGTTTTGGAATTAGTGAGGGAAATGCAGTTTAAGCATGGAAGTACTGTGTGCAAATAACAATATCTGAGGAAGTATTCAGGATGGAATGATTTTTGCCAAACCTAATGCAAATAACAATATCTGAGGAAGTATTCAGGATGGAATGATTTTTGCCAAACCTAATGCAAATTAGCACTTGGCAGTTTTTTTTCCAGACTCATCTTTTGGTCCATAAGTAGAATGGTTTCAGAGATGAGAGTTAAAAAGGCTATTTTTAGAGTAGCAGAGCCAGCTTGGCTTTGCTATCATTTCTGCGGCATTGTGGTTTTTGTTGTTGTTGTTCATTTGTGTGTTTATTTTTTTTTTGTTTGGTTTTTTTTTTTTACCTCTATTAAAATAAAGTTTGTACTTTCTGGTATTAAAAAGATTAGTAGGCATCTAGGACAGTGTAAATTCATTACCAAGTGATTGAATATTGGTGGTTACAGGAAGAAAGTCTACAGACAATTTTGATTTTGACACAGAAATTTGAATGAAAACTCAATGCTAGCTCCAGAATTGCTTATTAATGTATACTTTCTTGCTGCTTTTTCAACTTCCTGTTATGATTCTCATAGAAGACAAGGCAGTACTGCTCGGTATAAAGATGTACATGTAGTTTAATTCAGCTTTTTTCTTTTCTTCCTCACCTTTCAGATTGTAAGGAAAAGAGTGCTGTCTGACAGTAGTGAAGACAGAGATACAGAAGAAGCTTTGAAAGAGTTTGACTTCTTGGTTACCTCAGATGAAGGTGATGGGGAGTCGAGAAGTTCAGGAGATGGAACAGACTGGGGTAAGGAAATGTAGTGGAATGTACCAGGAGAAAAAAATTGCAGTAAGAGTATATTTTGCTTGATTGACTATGATCTCTGTCACGATTGGAGCACCTTTTGAGTATTCCTGTAGTAAATCCTTCATTGACGGACTGAGGTCCTCATGACATAGTATTCTCATTTTTCTTTATACTGCTTTTATGTAAGGATTCTTGGAAGTTTATGCTTCGGTCGTTTTGTCTTTTTTCTTTTTTTAATAATAGGACAGATAGAATTTTAATTCTATGAGTGGAATCTCAATGTGTTTTTTCCAGAGACCCATTCTAATGAAGGACTCTGATAAAGATGTATTTTACAATTCCAAACATGAAAGGTATTTCTTCTTCTTTGCTTTCTCCCGCTTTGATACAGAGAGTAATGTGAGTCATAAAGACTGAATTAGTAGTACTCTAATTGCTCATTAGTAATTTGGGCAATATGATCTATTCTGTTGCTCAAATTTTCTTTTATAAGTTATTAAAAGTATATATCCTCAAGCCACTTACTCATAAAGCAAAATTTCACAAACTGTTCTGTATGTCCTTGAAGTTCATGTCCTGCAACCCAAAATGCCAGGATCCATGTTACCATGGCATAATTATTCCACATAAACCCACTGAACAGGGAAAGGAAGAAGGAAGAGAACCAATTAAGTATTTTGATGGGGAGTTGTTTCCTCATTAAGCTTCTCTGTAAACTTTTACACATTAGTGGGGACAGACAGAACTGTGGAAGATGAATGGGAAATAATTGAGCTTTATAATGGAACCAAAATCTTGACAGTAGTCAGCCGTGGTAGCAGTGGCTCTCACATGAGCTAACAGCTCTGAGATGCTATATTTCACTGAAGTTATTAGCTCGTAGTTGGACTCCAAGTTGTTGTTCAGTGTGTTGTAGCCTCTCTGCTGAGAGGATGCATCTCAGTATTTTTAGATACAGCAGTCAGTATTCTGTTTATCAAGCAAGTTTAGGAATGTTGCTTATATTTTTTTTATCAAAAATAGTTTTATTAAGTTGTTCTGATTATTTTTTTCTCTTTAACGTTGAAAGTGTATCCATTTATGCTTGAAACGTGTACATACTGCTTGTGTCACTGGAAAGTTAGTATGTAGCTTAAAAAAAAAAGTAGTAGCTAACAGGAGCTTTTTTGTTCTCAAATTCATGCCTAAAGTTTATTTTTACTTTCATTGATGACAGCTGAGTACAAATGAGCAAAAGTCTTAACATTAGAAAGAAATTGTCATGGAAAGTAGTAGTTCCGTTTCTGGAAGTATTAGGGGTTTTCTTTGAGTTACAGGCATTGATGTTTTTCAGTTATTTATATTTCACAACCTGTTTCTTTCATAATAATGGTCTTTAAGAATAAGCTTATTAAAGGATCTGCTGTTATGAATCACTTACGTTAATTTGACTTAAGTGTAACTGTTAAATGTAGCATAAAAGACTGATTGTTGGTGTATTGAAGATAGAAGCGGAGGAAGCCCTTGCTTCATTTTGGATCCTAAGCATTACTGATAAGTTATAGTACTCCGTGGAACTCGCTTAACTCTAAAGGTCCTCAGAAGCATTTTTTTAACTTTAAGGCACGTGCACAGTAGTTCAGGATCTGCTTGTGAAGTTGAACAGAACCTGTGGGACATGCAGGAAGCGTCCTGGGATAGTCTATAGAAAATTAATGTTTTAAGTAGTGTCCTGGAAACAATACTATCTAGTATAAATCCATTTAAACTTTTTGTTGGAGGAGAGCAAAAAATTTTGTCTGGCTGGGGAGGAAAAGCATGATTAAGACTTTTAACCTAGTCCCAGAAAGAATACTTTTTTTTTAATCAAACATGACTTTCATGTACCTTTTGGAGTTCCTCATCACCCAGTTATTGGTCATTAGTGGTACTTAATTGGGCCTGTGTATTAAGAGGAGGTGACTTAGCCCACAGACTCTTTTTAAGAGTCTCTCTTCAGTTTATCAAAGTAGAAAAGTAGTAATAGGTGCTGCAAAAAGACTAATGCCTCAAGACTTTGGGTCTTGAATTAATCTGTCAGTCATGAGATCGTGATTGGAAGGTTTGAAGGCTGAGATAGTACAACCTCCTGCTCGAGCAGGTCCTTTTACAGCAGGTTACTCTAGACCTTCACAGAATCACAGGATGGCTGAGGTTGGAAGGGACCTCTGGAGGTCATCTGGTCCAAACCCCCTGCTTAATTAGGGACTTCTAGAGCAGGTTGCCCAGGACCAGCTTTTGAAGATCTCCGAGGAAGAGGACTTTGCAAATGCTCTTGGCAACCTGTTCCAGTGCTCTGTCACCCACACAGTAAAGAAGTACTTCCTCACGTTCAGATGGAACCTCTTATGTTCCACTTTGTGCCCATTGCCTCTTGTCCTGTCACTGGGTACCACAGAAGAGAGCCCAGCTCCATCCTCATTGCACCCTCCCTTTGGGTATTTGTAGACATTGATGAGATACCCCCCCGAGCCTCCTCTTTTCTAGGCTAAACAGTCTGAGCTCCTTCAGCCTGTCCTCATAGGAGAGATGCTCCAGTCCCTTAATCATCTTCATGGCCCTACATTGGACTCTTCCCAGTATGTCTGTCTCTCTTAAAGTGGGGAGGCCAGAACTGGACACAGTACTTCAGGTGCGGCTTTACCAGCACTGAGTAGAGAGGAAAAATCACCTCTCTTGACCTGCTGGCAACACTTTGCTTAACACAGCCAAGGATACTGTTAGCCTTCTTAGTGGCAAGGGCACATTGCTGACTCATGTTCAGCTTGTCCGCCAGGACTCCTAGGTCCTTTTCTGCAGAGCTGCTTTCTGACCCCCATCACATACTGGCACCTGGGATTGTTCCTCACCGGGTGCAGGACTTTGTACTTTTCCTTGCTGAACTTCATGAGGTTACTGTCAGCTCTCCTCTCCAGCCTGTCGAGGTCCCTTTGGATAGCAGCATGGCCCTCTGGTGTATCAGCCACTCTCCCCTGTTTTGTGTCATCTGCAAAGTTACTGAAGGTGCACTCTACCATGCCGTCATCCAGATTGTTAATGAAGGTGTTAAATAGGACTGGGCCCAGTACTGACCTCTGGGGTACTCCGCTCTTTACTGGCTTGCAACAGGCTTTGCACCACTGACCACTACCCTTTGGGCTTGCCCGTTCAGCCAGTTTTTGATCCACCTCACTGTTTGCTCATTCATCCCATACTTCAACAGCTTCTCTGTGTGGATCTTACTGGGGACAGTGTCAAAGGCCTTACTGAAGTCCAGGAAGACAATATCCAGTGCTGCCCCTTCATCCAGCAGGCTCCTAGGCCTTAAAGACAAGAACTTGATAGTTCCTGTCAAGTTTTGAGTAACTCCACGGCACAGCCTTTCAGGGGTTGTCTTCCTGTTTTTTACTATCTGCAAAGTAAAATATTTTGTCCTTCTGTGGTGCAAGTCCAAACAGAGTCTGTCCGTCTTCTCTGTGCCTGCCCATTAGGTAGTTGTAGGCAGCACTAAGACTCTTGCCATCACTGAGCAAACACAGTTCTCTCAGCTCCTCCTTGTACATCATCTGCTCCAGCCTTCTTAACCATCTTAGTGGCTCCACTGAACTTGCTATACTACATCAATGCCATGTACTTAGTATTATGCTTACCAGGTGTCCCAGGGTAAGAAATATTATACTGGATGCAGTGCACAAGGTGCGGTCTCACAAGTGCCAAATAGAGGGGAATAATCACTTCCCTCACCCTACTGGCTACATTATTGTTAGTACAGCCCGGCATGCATTGATTTTTTTGCTACAAGAACACGCTGCTGGCTCCTGTTCAATTTGGTGTTGGTTGAGATCACTAGGTGTTCTTCTGCATAGTTGGTTTTTGACAAGTCAGTCCCCAGAATAACCCATGCCTGTTCTTGTATCTTCTTTCCAAATATAGTGACTCTTTCAGCTTATGATAGGTAGTGTTGTGCTTCCACTGCAGATGTTTTAACACCCTTTCTTCAAATTAGATGGAAGATAAGTTTATTATTGTGTATATTTTGAAAGGTCTAAAATATTTTATTGATATCCAAAAAAAACCCTCGGTCTAAAAGGAATTAATTTTTAAATAATAAGGTTGAGATCTTAATGAGGAAAACAAAGAAAGAAGATAATGCATTTCAAAAAAATGCGTAGCTGCAGTGGTCACGAGAATAAAATATATAAGAAATATTATTAAAAAAAGCTGTTTTACCTCCCTCCTTGGGTGCAAATTATTTTTCTAAGCTGCCTCTATAGTTTTCCCATATATGAAGAAAATAACTTGGAGATTTGAACTCACATAACACCTTTTGTTCGAAATCTCTGAATACCATACTACTGGAAGAATACTTCATCTCTGTATCATGTCACGGGGAAGCAATTGGAGAGATGTTTTCAAAAAAAAAAAAAAAGGGGAGGGGAATTGTATTTGTCATTAGGCATGTTGACATCTTTTGTGTAGCTTTTTCAAAGACCAATAACTCAGGCCTTCCCCTTTTTGTGAAATTTCGTGGCTTTAGTGCTTTAGGATTTTATTCAAATCTTGGTGATGTGTATACCATGTTCCAAAAAGATTTAGATGTGCTGCTTTGCGTAAATGACAACATATCACAGAGACTATGAAATGAAAGTTTGAAATGTAGTGACACAAAATCTAAGTTGTAAAGTTGTGTTGACCAGTAACATAACTGTTCCTTCTAGATATAATAGTTCTTTCCTTGGAGGAAAGAAAAAGCTAAAAAATATGTCCTGATTTATTGTAAAGTAAATGTTGCTTATGTTTTATGAACAGCTATGTATCTGGTTATAGAAATTAGGCATGTGAAATTTTATCTCAGTTTCTTGTTAAGAAAATTCTGAGCAAATAAAAGTGGAATGGGAGTAGCAGTTTCGCAGCTTTCACAAGCTTGGTGCTATTTCTGTCTCTTTAAAATAAGACAAATACAGCAGCTGTTACCTCCTTCAGTTGGAGATCACTTGGTGACATTACTGAAAAAGGATGTTTCATTTGTTTCACTTTGTTTAGAAAAGGAAGACCAGTGTCTCATGCCTGAAGCTTGGAATGTCGACCAGGGAGTAATAACCAAACTCAAGGAACAATACAAAAAGGAGCGCAAGGGGAAAAAGGGGGTGAAGAGTAAGTGGAAAACATTGCACCTTAAAATCATAAATCCCATATCTTTCACACCCTCAATTCTATCTCTCTTTCAATGTTTTCCTAAAATTACTTACTCTTTTACTTTGCTGCTCCTGACTGCTTTCCTGTTCACCAGTTCTCAGGGGTTGAAATTAATGATATTCAATCAAGTTACCTGATAAGTAGTTGGATTAGATATAAGTTCTTCCAACCGGGTGTTGGATTAACTGAAAATTTGTGCTTGGAGCAGGAATTATGCTTTTGTTATGCAGAAACTTAAATTGTAAAATGCATTGGTTTAGTACTTCACACTTTAATATAGAAAATTTCAAAACCCTTTCTTAGCTGAAAACATGCCAATTTCACAGGAAGATTTAAAGTCTGGTATGTAAATTAAAGAACAAAACAGAAACTGTCTTGAGTATCATACTAGATGGCAGAGGAAGAAAACAGGTTAATTTCTACCCCTGTTTATACTTAACATTCACAACATGAAAGTCATGCCGTCATCATAATTTGTTATGCAGGGCTCGAAATAGGAAGTAACTCTGACCATCTGTTTATTTGTAAATCACAGGATTTATTTATTGACTTTCTTATCTGTGTGGGGCTAATCTTTAAAAATGTTGGGTATTTTTATCCAAATAAACTGATCAGTATCTGAAATACAGTTTCTAGCCCTGTATTATAGTTTTTTGTTATGTTTCTTGAAACACAAATCCATTTCTTAAAACCAATGTTTTTCATAAGTAAGACTTGAAACTCAGATGAAGTGTTTAAAATGAAACACTGTATTTTCAGGTCTGTTTCAAACATCTAGCCATATTGAGAATAAATGTGTAAATGATGTAAATTAGTAATACTGCATGTAATCCAGTAAGAAATTGAGAAATATTTCTCCCTTTCTGGGAAGATGCTTATTATTACCAGTGATAGTCTCACTTCCAAAGAGACATGCGTAAGGATGCAAAAAGTGTCAGATCCTCGCATCATTGTTTGAGGCTGAGTTGTTTTATTACCTTTTATATTGATGTGATGAGTTACTGCTCAGCAGTTGGTTATGTTGCTGAAATTACTCAATCAAATACACAAACTAAACTTTTTTTTTAAAGTAAATCATTACCATACTTTAAATTTCTTAGGTGATATTTTTGTCATCTTTTGAATCATTTAAGTTACTGGAACTTGTAAGTCTGGCAAGAAGTTGAGTTGGACAACTGAAGTGTTTATGTTTCACAAAATTGATTCTAAATTTCTTTATAGTGAAGTTAGAGATGAAATACCAATATATGACTTCAATGAAATTGATCTTTTTAACTTGTCTGTTATTTTTAAAATACACAGACATGCTATGCAGTATCAAGGTGAATAGTTGTAGGGTTAATTTAACAGAAATTATTTCATCAAACTACTGAAATTACATTCTTGAACAGCTATTGAGTACTATTTTTGGTAATAAAACTTAACATTTAATTGTTAATCTAGATGTAGATATTACTGGAACTTGTTCTATACATTTATGAGAAAAATTCCTGATGTAAGGCAGCACTTGGTCATCCATTGCTCCTTCATAAAGATAATTACTGCTCAGTACATTTACAGTACCTTTTGGATTGATTGGTTTGATCTTGGGAGAGCAAATGGTTTACTGCAGAACAGAAATTAAGCATCTTTCCATGGACAAACCATTGTTGGATGGGCATCAGTGCAGAAAAATAGGGAAGAATTACAGTCAGTTTTCAGCTATTTGTTATATTGCACGTAGTGAAGAAGAACGTGAGGAAGAAAGTCTGGGGGAAAAGAAAGGACTAAATATCTTGACATTCAGTTGTACAAAGCTTTTAACTGACTTTAGTCTCATCATAAATCATGTTTAGACGCTGAACTGCTGCTAAGTAAAATATTGTTGTTTTTATAAATCAGATACTGTAGTAAAACAATCTTGCAAAATCCTACTTACTGTTTTCCTCAATCAAATAATATTTTTGTGATGGACAAGTTAAAACACAATTTAGTTAATTAACTATCATTATGGTTAGGGTGGACAAAGTAGAGTTTGCAACTGCATTAGTAAACTTACGATTTTGCAAGGCTGTAGTAAACACTCCTGTGAAGTAATAACAGCATACATATATTAGAGTACACTTTTGTGTTTAAGCTGCTTAAAAATAGCTGTATTATTTACTGGTCTAGGAAAAACCATAATGGACTATGGGTAAGACATTTTCCCATTCTTAATTAAACTTACAACAGGAAAAACTACCGAAGATATGTTTCAGCCTCAATCCTATATAAAACAGTCAAAACAGGGATGTGGGAAAATGATGGAGCAAAGCACAGGTAAGTGTCAAGAAGGGCATGGGTCTTCACCATATGTAGCTTCAGGAAGTAGGCTAGTGAATCCAGTTGCGTTTTTATTTTAATGTAGCTATGGTTTTTTAGATTACATAGTTCCACGATCCTACACTACTGCACAAATAAATTAAAAATCATCATCTTGTCATAAGAATATGTTGCACAAAGTACCTGATGCACAAATGTTACCAATTATTTTGGAAAAGTAATTACTCTGATAATCACGGTTGCTGTGACCCAGTTGGAGGCATTCTTCAGCATTCCACGCAAATAGCGGTATGAGTTTATAAATGTGGGGAAAGTTGTGCATTCACAATTCTCAGTTGCTTCTATCATTTTCTTTTCAAGAAATTCATTTCATGCTGGATGATTAGTTACTGCTGAAAATAGGTGCTCATTTTTTCTATGGTAACATTTTAATGCAAGGTAGGATCCATTGTTGCATGTGCTGCTATACCATATCGGCTATGATAAGTAGTGCTGTTATGAATTATCCATAAACCATTTTTTTGTTTGTTTGTTTTTTCTGGTTAGGGCCCAACAGGTCAAAGCTGCAAGATATGCTTGCAAACTTGAGAGATGTTGATGATCTACCTTCATTACAGCCATCTGTTGCACCTTCTTCTAGGCCCAGTAGCTCAAGGCTCATTGAACATGAGATAAACAGGACAGATGAAGGTAAGTATTAAAAATGTACATAAGCCTGTGTAAAGGGTAGATGTTTATAGTTACTTCTGCTTAAAGATTATCTTCTAAGAATTTCCAAGCACTTTATAAATACCTGTTCAGCATTGAGTTCTGTCTAAATGCAATAAATGGCATTCCCATTCGTCCCTTCCAGTCATTATTAGGAAGGTCAAGACACCTACCTAAATAAAGTCTTGGGTGAATACCTTTGAACATGATGGAAAAAACTTGTTTGGCATTTGGTGGCTTTGTAATATGAGGGTCATAACTGACTTACTTGCATTCATGCTCAGCTCTAGCAGTCAAGTGTGGAACATGTTTGATATATCTCCCTATGCACATAATTTTAAAAGTACATATATACATGTAAACAGACACACACATATGTGTACACATTTGTGTTTTTTTCTTTAAGTACGAAGATAAAGAGGCTCTGCAGGTAAACACAAATGGCTAGGTGTAGCTTTTGAATGCATATGGTGATTGTATAGTAATACAGAACAACTTACAGCTTGCCAATGTATTAATTTCCATAAGGTATTCCAAAAATTCTCATGGTGGCTAGGTCCAAGTATAGAAAGCCATGCATCTTTGCAACGTAGTGTGTGATTTCCTTCATTAGTATTACCTTTGTAAGTTGCTAAATCGTATATTTGATTCAACATTGAAATTGCTGTAGTATACAGCATAATATATTTATTAGGATATATAAACTTGTAAAAGGTCGTATCATGCTCTAAATCTGGTAACTGATATAAATGGTAAATATGTCTTTAGAAAAATGAGCAAAACACAGCATTGCCTTTGTAGTCTTTCAGTGACTGTGAAAAAGTACCTTGGCCAAGTTATAATTAAGATGCATAAAAAGCCCTGATGTGTGGCATAGTTACTGAAGATCTCAGTAGTTCTATTTCCTACATGCTCAGTGATTTTCTTTATGAAAGAGGAGAGTAACTTAGCAACACCTTGAGAAGTATTGGAATTTTCTGTTGAATGTTTCCTTTCCAACTTTTCTCACATGTGCTGAGAACCATATTAGCAGACCTCTGTTTTCATGTCCTTTCAAGACTCTGTTTTTAATTCAGAGGCTCAGACGGACTCTCGCAAAAACAAGAGGACAGTTGTCTGTTATTAGTCAGAGTTCAGTATTGCAAACTATTAGTCGCATATTCCTGTATAAATCTGAGACCCATTGATATTTTTGGCATACAATTTTTTTTAATTCTAGTAACTTTCCAGATTTGACATCCTGTATGTATTGGGTGTTGAGTGGAATATTACATTGTAAGCTCAAAAGAGAGAATAAGAGAACGATAGTTTAGACTTCAGGGTGATGAAGGTAAGAGGTGTTTGTAATTAAAAGGTAATAACTAAGAGACGATCAAAAAGCAGAGGTGAAGGGTTTGTATTTGATTTTAAAAGGTAATAGCAAACAGGACACTTCATAGAGACATGAGAGTAGAATGGAAAGATCATGAAGATTGGGTTTGTTTATGCTGCATGGTCTGGAGGAGAATTGAATAACACCTGAACCTGACTCCTTCAGACAAGGCAGAAGCAGCCTGAATAAATCAGGCTATTCAGTGTAAGCCTTAGTTTGTTCAGTTTTAACTTAGTGTTGATGCTGCTAGACTCAATAAGATGCTGAGAATGAGGTGGTGTTTCCTTTTCTCTCCCTGGTAGCAGCAGTATTCGCTAAGGCTTGTATTTACAATAGATCTTAAAGGGGGGTGGAAAGGGTGGGAGGCAATTTACTGAAAAATGCTTGTAATTTGAGACATAAGGTGTATAACATTGATTAAAGTCTGTCATGTCCAGAAGATAACACATTATCTGTTCAGTCCTCCTTTTGTGATATATAGTTTTGGAGAGTTGTTGTAGAGGGAAGTTGGTAAAGGCACAGCCTCTTTCCAGTTGTATCACATGATGCAGAGCCTTATGTGATAAGTGTCTGAACTGTGCTCCTCTGAGCCTTTTATCCATTCATTTCTAGTGAATCTGTCTATGCATATGTTTATGGTGTGGCGAGTGGAGCTCCTGTAGGCATGCTATAGCAGCTGTAAGCTAGTAAGTTTGGATACTGCTAGCAAAAACCTGGAATTCAATGCTGGCTGACCTATTTGGTGGTTAAACTGATTTTACAATTAGCAATGAATTCTCAGTTTCCAGTCATATTGCTAGGTGGTAGTGCATGTAAGCAAGCCTCACTGTAGACCCTGTTTTGGATATGTGCAGATATAGTGTTAGGAAGGAAGTCCAGCTTTTCTTGGCTACTTTTTTTTGGTTGCTTCTTCAGGGCCTGTTTGCATGTTTTATAGGGGAGTTGGAAGGGCCTGAGCTTTTCTGTGTTACTTTGCATTGTATATGGTGAGTGGTAGCATACTCTTCCCACCTTTGGCTAATTACGCTTACTGTCTTGAGTCACGCACACTTCAAGAATTAGTATTATGTTCAGAGGATACCATTTCTTGGTAAGTACAGTGATACTCTTTAGAATGTGTATTTTTTATGGATCCTTTTATATCTTTTTGCACTCAGCTACTTGAGATGTGTAGTATTTCAGAAGTGGAAAATACGCTTTTGTAAATCAACATTGTATAAACCCATGTTTCAGGGTTTGTTTTGTTGTTTTTTTTTCTTGCAGTGGAAGCTTTAACATTCCCTCCTTCTTCAGGGAAATCTTTCATTATGGGAACAGATGAAGCCCTTGAAAATGAGCTGGGTCTTGGAGAATTGGCCGGCCTCACAGTAGCCAATGAGGCAGATTCACTGACTTACGATGTAAGTGGTTATTAATGGTAGCTCAAGGTCCTATTGTCTCTACTTGCTGAAGGCAGATGCAAGTTACAAGTGTGTAGATTCAGCAGAAAACATTTTCCTGTTAAAATTATGCGGCCAGAGGATGTCATCAGTTTTTACTTGAAATATCTTTTTCCCATACACAGCAGCCTTCAAGCTCTCTGCAAGCCCCACTCCTACTCTTACTTGCCTGCTATGTTATTCAAATAGTTGAAAGTTGAAAGTAACTGTAATTGGTGATAGTGAAACAGCTGGGTACTTGTAACCCCAGTGATGCTGAGCAAAATTGCAAATAATGTGGCCAGCAGATTGAGTGAAGTTGGTGTCCTCTCCAAGTGGGGCCGGTGAGGCCATACCTGTATGCAGTTTTGGGCCCCTTCCACTTCAAGAGGATTGCGGAGGAATTGGAGCATCTCTGGTGGCATATGACTGATGAAGAGATGTTGAGGGAACTGGTCTTGTTTAGTTTGAGGTAGAGGAGGCTAAGGGATGCTATTATTAAGGCTGCTATTATTAGCAGCCTTACAGGTGTTGGGAGGATGCTTACAAGGATGATAGAGCCAAGCTTCTCTGTAGTGCCAGGTGTTAAAATAAGAAGAAACAGTTTAAATAAATAAATAAAAATATGGCTTGGGAAATTCAGGATGGACATTAGGGAAAAAATATTTGCCCAGAGAAGCTGTGGTATATCTGTCCTTGAAGATGTTTAAGACTTGGCTAGGGAGAGGTGTGGCTGACCTTATCTGGTATGGGCAGTAGTCTAATTTCAAATGGGAAGCTGCACCAGAGACTTTTTGGTCTATATTTCTGATTTCTTGCAAAAAGATGCTTCAGGTATTACTTTATCATCACCTTTGTGATCTGTCAACTTTAGATTAGTCTTACTATTGCATTGCCCAGCTCTCTCAAGGTCGAGGGATCACAGATACAATTTTTGAGTTTTGCATGTTGGGTAGGAAGCATGCCCTTCAGTAAATCTGACCCTTAAGTATACACCATCTGGGATTTTAGCATCACAAATAAAATCTGAGACTTCAGGAGTAACCTGCAGGTCCTTAGTTTGAAGCTCTACGCTTGTATGTACTTGTAGAGCAATATGTTACGTAGATAATAAAAAGTTTACACGTGTTTTGAGAGTGACACTGTAGAGACATGCTCTACTACTATAGCAAGTTTCTGAGCATGTGACTCTTTGTGAATCATCGGGACTGCAATGAAATAGAACATCTCTGCTAAGGTTCAGTATCTTAGCATCATTTAATTCGAACTCAGATCTTAGTTTTTTTTTTAGTCTTTCTTAACTTTGTCTCCAAAAAGGTGGTAAGACGGTGTATAAATTTAATTTGTTTCTTGTTAAACCTAAAACTTAAATGCTGATTTTTTAATTTCAGAGGAAGTGACAAGCCTAAACCGTCTGTACAGAGCTTAATGCTTTCAGTGGTTGACTTTATTGTTCAAATGTCCATATAAACTGTAGAGTTTGTCCATGTTTCCATACCTTGAACTAAGAGCTTTCATTTACGGAATCCAGCATTTCTTTATCTACCCACATCCCATCCTGCATGGTTGGGAGTATTAACTTCTGTTTGTTCACTTGTTAAATCCTGTGTGAAGTCTAGCGATCAGGAATTCATAGTCCTGCTTACGTTAGCTCTCATCTTTTCCAGTACTGACAATTAAGAAAAAAAAAAAATTGTTTGCAGAGCTCCTTATTCTTGTTACTGTGCTCTTTATTGAAACAAAATGAATAATTAGTGTTTTCCCTTTCAAATTTCCCTGGAAGTTTAGCTTACAAATAATCTGTTTTTATTTTGGACTACTCCATACCTTCCATCAGCTGCCAAATAGGAATCAAATAGGATTTAGCAGGATTAGTAGACATTTAGTAGTGGGGTTTTTTTGAGTGTCGGTTTTATATCGCATAGAGAATGAAGTTGAAAGATTTCATGAGGATCAGGCTTTAAATGCATTTTCTCTCAAGAGCTGCAGACAGTTTTCTGTTTTCAGGCCCTTTCTTCGCAGTGTCATTTTTACTGGATTCTTTTCTTCCAAAACATGGCAGTATCACACTACTTCATTTTATGGTTTAGGTTTTTCAAATGTTGCTTTGGCTGGCTGTAAATTAAAGAATGGTTTTCAATTAGTAGTGTAGGTTATTAATTTATTACTGAAGAGAAAATTTTGCTTTTGTGGATAACAAGGTGAAAGTTCCCAGATTGCTAACTAGTACTGTTTAACTAACTAGTACTGTTTATCTTTTCTTTTTCCTTCCTGAAAATAGTGCACATCATTGTCTTTACAAATGTTTACTTCGGTTGGTTCTTTTTTTTTCTAGTTTTCTGGGTAGATTAAGAAATCTCATAAAATTGTAACAGACTGAGCACTGTACATAACAGTATCTAAACTACAAAATTGTTACATATAATATATTGGTGATAACACATTGTATACTGACTTGGAGGTTTTGGACTTTGCAGTAGGCTCTTGGTTGTTTGCCTTTAACTTTGAGCAGCAGAAGTGTCAATAATCCTACCTGCATATGATAGCTATTTCTGGAATTTTCAAGTTGTCTACGTTATATAGTTAGACGTTACAATTACAAGCAAAACCAAACAGGTGCTAATTTTGGGGTGGAAACCCCCCCCAAGACCTGCTTTTCAAATCTCAGATTACCTCACTGTTGTATTTTAGTGGGGAGGGAGAAAAGGAGGCCAGCTGCTTTGTTAGTAACCCAGCTTGTCGCAGCTCTTACGAGTCCTGTGGGTGAAGAGGGGTGATGGTGGAGTGGACAAACAAGTGGTGCATCAGGGCTAGGATCTGTCTCCACCTCTGCTGCTGGTCTGCTGGCTGGGACTGCCCTCCATCTACTTCCCAATTTATAAGCTAATCATCTTGCACTTTTTTGGAAGAACATCTTTGAATGAGAAGCAAATTGGGAATACTATTTTGTCATAACCGGCATGTCTTGTTAGGCGGTCTGTGGTGTCTGTGTGGGTTCGACAGATCTGACACAGGTCCTGTGCTTCTGGTACGACAGCTGGAGGTCAGGTTCAGTTCCCTCCCTCACCTAAACAGGCACTAGATGTCTGTCTTTAGGCAACCAAATTCCACTCCAGATATCTGTGAATACTTTGTGTGTTGTACCCTTTTTGCTGAGACTTTCTTGGCCAATCTCCAGAAAATCTGACAGAGCTGCTAACTTTGCAGTCCTGCCCCGTCCTTGCACCAGCTCCAGCATTTGTCTGTTCTCTCACAGAGCCAACTGAGCTCAGTAGACTGGCAAAGAAACTGAACTGTCTCACTGAGCAGACAGTACATAATTACTAAGAAATATGATGAAACTGAACCTGCTGTTTGATATGCCTCGTTTCTCATTGTTTAAAATCTATAGAACCTCTTAAGTGAAGCACAGTTTTATTTATAAATCCAGAAGTAACAAAACTTTAAAAAAAAAAAAAAAAGCGCGCTTGTGTTCTTAAACCTTTTCTTTTTCATGTTCTTTGACGTTCTCAAATTTTCTCAAGATGGTTGTCTCTTTCTTGCAGTTAATGAAACTAAATTATTTGGTATTACCCATAGCTTTCATTATAATGAAATCATCTGAGTCATGGTTGTTTATGTCAATGTTTTATTAATGGACCATTTCAAGTGATTATGGGAGGGTAAATTTAACTATGGCAGTATTGGCTGACAGTCATAAAACTCCATTTGGCACTTTACATCAGCATTTATTCTGAGGAGCAGTGTTGAAGTAACTGTTTGTTTGTTTTTTTTTCCTAAGGGCTTTCTTCTTGGGTCTGTTAAAAATGCATTTGTTGCCAAATAATTGTCTGTGTATATGATAGATTAGTGCTTGCCAATTATATTCTTTGTATGTAGCTGAGCCTCTTTTGCTTTTTTTTTTTCCTGGTAGGGTTTACTTGTCTTGCGTTATCAGAAACTTGTGTTGCCTTAGGTCAATAAGTTAGATTGTGTTCCTTTCTGCACTGTGAAGGCATTTCTCCATTTCTATTAGATCTTTACTTCAGAGATGCCGTGTCAGTGGTGCTTCAGATATTCAGGGACCACAGTCTGATTCAAGCACAGTGTTAATGAATGAGCCATTAGGTATAGATCAACTTTCAAACAACAAATCAACTTTACAGCAGTATCAGTCAGAAAGGTACTTTTCAGCTTTTAAATTGTGTAACTTGATATACATGTGGAGTATTTCAGATTTGCACAGAATGCATTGCTGCAGAAATATACTTGTTGTCTTTGTGGAATACTTCTACCTTCATATTCGTTTTGAGTAGTCTAATCACTTGCAAATGGACTGTTGCTCAAGAACAGGTTGTTATGAAAAACAAGTGAGGTAATCTGACATCTTCTGAAAATGCCAAACTAAAGCTCTGATTTCCTTTCCTTGTGCCTTCCAGATTAATTATGAATTTCCCTTTTTTTTTATCATGGTTATTAGATAGCAAACAATAAGGATGCCTTGAGAAAGACTTGGAACCCCAAATTCACATTAAGAAGCCACTTTGATGGAATAAGAGGTCTGGCTTTTCATCCAGTTGAACCAGTGCTAATAACAGCTTCAGAGGACCATACATTAAAAATGTGGAATTTACAAAAAACAGCCCCAGCAAAAAAGTAAGATTTTTTTTTGCTTTGTTTCCTTAAACATTTTTATTTATATAAATAAAATTGTGGATGCAGCTTCATCTGATGGTCCTTGGGAGTTGATGGGAATTGTTCCTTGAATTTAAGAGTAGGAAAATGAGCTCTTAGAGAATTATGGAGACTTTTAAAAAGTACCAGAAGAAATCTATGCATGTTCATGAGTGCATTTTATTTTTAAAAATGAAAACCATTCACCTTTTTTATATTTTCTGTGTAGATACCATGGCAAATTAATTTACTAGTGAAAATATTTGATGTGGCCTGTTAGTGTGCTTGCATCTATATATTGATATACACACACACAAAAAATATATAAAGACACACACACATACATATGTATGCATATACATATGTACAGAATTAAACATTGACGGAGATGTTGCTAGGTTTGTTAGTACAGTGTCTTTTGTGTCCCTGGGGATGTGAGGAAACGAGAGCAAATTCTTAGCAGGGCTAACATAGTGAGCGAGTACATCATACCACTTGCCCATGGTCCTCTTGAAGTCTGTGACAGCAAAGCCCTGATTGGTAAAGACCTGAGCAGTAGTTCAAGTGATTTGTAACCGTGCTGAAGCTTTGGTATAAAAACAAAGTGTCATAAGCCCCTTTCATCAGGCAGGGAGTGGGAACACTTAATGATATATTCCGTATGATACTGATAGCCCTCCACTCCTTCCCCACCATTGATGTACCTACTGGTTTGTTTGGTGTGTGTGAGTTCCTGAACTCTCCACCTTGCAAGTTTTTAAACAAACAAAAATCCTGTCATGTTTTGAAAGAATGCAAAGAATTACTGGACATACAAAAAATCATGTTAAGAGAGAGTTGTGGGGGAGACTTCAGAAGAGGTAACAGTGATTTTAAGAATTTAGCACTTTCGGCACATTTTTGTAAAGCATCATATAAGGTATTATACATGTTAACGTTTTCTTGTACTTCGTTTAGGAGTGCTTCTCTTGATGTAGAGCCAATATATACCTTCAGAGCACATAAGTGAGTATTTGCTAAGAACACTGTCTTATTTCTCAAATATAAGATTTTTAAACAGACAGATTTTTTTCAGAAAGTAATTTCTACCATTTCAACTAGTGATTTCATGGAGTGCTTCTAGATCCCATGTTATTTAAAATACCTTCATGTGTTCATCTCCTTTCTGCATAGATCTTTTTGTCTGGTGCTAGGTACACCACGGTTTTTGAAAGAAAAACCATACAAATTATACAGTTTAAATTCAGCTAGGTTTTCTGTTCCTCATTGCAGCTCCTGCCTTTTTGTCAGATATGTGCATATATGTAGAATGAAGCTGTTTCCAGTGAATTCAAATCTAGTGAATTGTTTTCATGAAAAAGCCTTAAATTATTAAAAAGAGAAAAAAGTTATTTAAGCAAAATAACAAAGCCTATGGTTTCAAAATGTGATGCTTTCATATTTCATGTGCATAATGATTAAATTGTTCTGACTGTAGTTACGTTACCAAATATTGTGGAGGCTTTCTTGTGGGAAGTGTTGTAGCATATGATCTGAGAATTCAGAATTTCTGTTGCAGTCAGTGCAGCAAGTTAATTGGACAGGGAAATTTGAGGATTCAATTGAAATTGGTTATCACTTAATGAAAATGTTAATAGTGAGCTTTTTGGGGGGTGGGGTTTCTTCCAGTGGACCAGTGCTTTGTGTGGTGATGAGCAGTAATGGTGAACAGTGTTACAGTGGGGGAACTGATGGTCTCATCCATGGCTGGAATACAACCAACCCAAACATCGACCCCTATGACTCTTACGGTACGTTGTTGTCAGGCACACCAACAAAATAATACATTTAGTGACATTAATGTTATGTGGCTAAAATAGTATAATTTGTAGGTAATACTTCCTGGAAAATTTAAAAGAGAAAATTGAATGTCAGCTTCAATTAGTTAAAGGGAATTTTTGTTTTAATACTGATATTGGTTGATGAGAAGATAAAACGAGTCATTTTCTTAAATAGGGCTTCAATCTCATCACAATTTTGACAAACAGGTGGGTTGAAAAAGTACAGGACTAAACCTGATATTTGGCAAGTACAGGAAATGTGTATTTTAATGTTCTTTTTTGACAAATCTCTATGCAGTTGAGATAAAAAGAGGTTGTATAGTCTGAGACCAAAGCTGTTAATGTTTGTGAACTGCTAAAAAGGCCCAGTTCAGTAAGGTTTACCAGATCTGAATGGGTCTCGGCCTTGTGTCTGTGTTTTAAAACATTCTTCACTTCTCGTATCTTCAGGTATGATTGGCCTCAAAGCTGGCTTTTGGCAAAAAGACTAATATGCCATTAATGGCTGCTTGAGAGTGAGTTTTAAAACGAAAACCTATTTTCTGAACTTTGATACTGTGCCTTCTGCTGAAACTTTTTGTTCCATTAGTTATAAACAGGGTAACTGAATGCCATGTATACTTATGAAATTAAAGCATCTTTGTACCAGAATGGTTGAGACTATTATATTAGCATGACCTGGTAGGTCATGTTTTTTTATGGACTAGCTTTTTTTATGGACTAGCTGGTCCATAAGCACACACCGGGATACAACTATTGACTTAATTCAATTTTTGCTTTGAAATGTGGTTTGTTTGTCTTTTGTTCACAGATCCTTCTGTTCTAAGAGGTGCATTTGTAGGCCACACAGATGCAGTGTGGGGTCTGGTTTACAGTGGCGCACACCAGCGTTTGCTGTCCTGTTCAGCAGACGGCACTATACGTTTATGGAAAGCTACAGAAATTGCTCCAGCTCTCAATATATTTAATGATACTCAAGGTACAGAAAAGTACCCTACCTTAAAGTTCATTAGCATCACTGTTCAGACTGCCATAATTTTGGCTACTGAGTAGAAATCTTTCTTGTTTGTTTACTGGGTTTTATATCTTTGAGTGTTTGTGGGGGTAGTAAGTTTTGGGTCTCTTCTTCTTTGACACCAGCTAATATTGATACCTAAACACAGGGGGACAGTCACACAACTCTAAAAACTTACTGCAGGTATCAGGATGTTCCTACATCCATGGAGTATGATGTATCTACTCCATAGTTCAGATTCTAACTGAGCTTCCATTAGGCCCTTGCTTCTGGTTCGTCCAGAATATAAGTCCCTTTCTTACCCCTCAGAGCGGTTTGGAATAGTCAGTGCTTAGGCCCAGGGCAGTGTCCTAGTACCTTACCAGGTGAGGTTCCTTGTGCCTCTGATGCAGAGATTGCAATTGAATTTCTGAGTTTGTGCATTAACTAAAAAGCAATAATCTAGTCATCCTAAATGCTGCTAGTTGAAAAAATTTAGTCCTTACAATTTACTTACTGAAACGTCATGCACAGACCAAAATCCTGTTGTTTTAGAGCATAACGTCATGAAGTTGCTCTTTCACTAAGTGCTTTAGAAGGAGCCACTTAAGATGACAGTGTCAAGAACCATCTTATAGCTGATGGTTCTAAAGGTAACCCGCAAACTGGAGCAGTTCCTTGGTTCTTCAGAACAACTTCAAGGCAAAATAGACTTTGGCATAACTGAACAGACATTCTGAATTATGATGTAAAGCTGATCAGATGTGTCATTACTTGTTAGTTTAAATATGAAGGAAAAAGGAAATGTTTCATGTAGTTCAGTTCTGGCAAAATTGTTTCCAAAGGTCTGCAGGGTTCTGTCAGAACCATAACTGGTTTGCTGTCAGCTTGCCTACCTCTCTACTTCGAAGAGTTCCTGGAAAATTTTTGTTTTTTTAATTGAAATTATTAAATTAATGGAGGCAAGGGCGGGCCGGGGGGAAGTAGTCTTGACTCAGAGTTAATGTATGTTTTTTATGTTCCAAACTGGAATAAAACTCAGGCGTGAAATTCAAAGGTCCTCGTTGGAAACAGAGTTTTCCCTATGGCTTATTGAGAAACTTGAACGAACTCTCTAAACTATTCAGCAGTCATCTCTTAAATCCTTTAGATTAACCATTGCAGGCTTAACAGGAAGCTGCAGATAAGCAGTCACTGCAGTGGTAGAAAAGGTCAATTCAAAAACAGTACCGGTTTCATCTTCACACCAGTCCTTTTTGGCTTTACTGTGGTGTCTGTAGATACTTACCAATGTTCCTGAACACGAGGTAATGTGTGCAGGTAAGATGTTTCTCCCATGAGTCTTTAGACTTTAGAGAGGTGATGATATTCCTGCATTATCTGGATCTATGAACATTAGGTTACTTAACATTCAGCATCTCACTCTACCTCTTTCTCCTCCTCCTCCTGACATCTGTTGGAACTGGTGTTCTTTCACATGGTAGAGAACAGTACATTTGAGAAGAAAAATTCTAAGGGTTATTTCTTATAACCAAGCTCTGCTGATGTGACCTTCTGTCCTGTAATGTTCAGATAGCCACAGGGTAAAGATATCTGATGTATATAATAGCATAATTGGCAGGATGGAAAAAGTTTTGTGGTATGAGTTTATAATGTATTTATGTGACTTGCCGTGCTGATAGTGTCAGCGTATAAAATTTAAATCTGGAAAGCTTAGGGATTTTTTAAGCTCTGAAGTTGTCCAGGTTAATAACAACTTCAAATTGTCTGTCTTGTAAATGATTTTGCCACTTCAATATTATGTCCTTGCACTGGAGGTTTGGTTGAGAGTTTGTCTTACAGTTAAAGGAAGGAAGAGGACGAAGTGGGGGGTGCACAAGGTTCTTACTTGTTAGTACATTTCAAAGAAGATTTCTGTCCGGCCCCAGCTCCAGACAGAGCATCTCAGTAAAGAATGTTATTGATATGCATATCATGAAAATTGGGTTGAAGTGATGATCAGTCAGGGCAATCTATTTAGATTGGCGTAATTGTAGTTTTAAAAATGTAACATTTTCATTCATAATCATGACCCTTTAAATATCAAAGTGCTTAGTGTTCTTTTCTATTTTTTTTTTTACACCGGCTAAACCTTATGAAAATGTTCTCTACATTGTTTTCTAGAAATGGGAATCCCTTCATCAGTAGATCTTGTGAGCAGTGACCCAAGCCTTATGGTAGCATCATTTAACACTGGACACACTAGCATTTTTAACATGGAGACACGGCATCGAGTTCTTACCTTGGAGTCTGGAGTAGATACTAGTATGTATCCAAAAAAAAAAAAAATTGCTTGTTTAAGATCAGATACTGTGTTAATGGTCTTTTCAGTGTTTCCAAACAATTAGTGTCATGGTAACTTACAACCTGAATTAAGTTAAACACTGTGTTTTAAGATGTAGCAGTTATTTGTTATTACTATACCAGAGCATGTGGGCATTTCAGTAACAGAAGAGTGGATGTAGTTTTTGAAAGAAGGTAGAAGGAACAACTGCAGACACTCTAAATTGTTGTTCAAGTAGAGGAAGGAAAAGCATAGATTTCCCAGGTTTCACAGCCCTGTGAGCTTTGCAGCTTCAGGATTTTCCATTCTCTCTTTAGTCCAAAATTGTAAAACAGAGGTAATATCAGGCAAATCTAAAGTTAAATTTATTAAAAATTTGAGGAGGGGAAGAGGGGGGGAAGTTACATTTTTCCTCAGAGGTATCACTTAGTTCTAAGTTTTATATACACTTTTGGCTCATTTGCAGTTGGGCTTTGTTTGAAGTTTTTGTTGTAGCAGGTAAGCAAAGCTCTGGTCAATATCAGATGTTTTAGAGAAAGCTGTAGGGAGCCTGCTATCACTAAATTATTTTACCCCAGCATTAGGAAACGGACCAGAATGAGCAGAAACATGAGGTTTCATATTCAGGCCAAAATGGTAACCTGATAACAATATAAATGTTCAGTCTTTTTTAAAACTTTGATAATTTTTTTCACCTAAAAGTTTTATGTCAGTGACTTCTACTGTCTAATTATATATTTTTAAAGGGAGTGAGCCCTTCTTGTTAGCTTTTCTTGTATTCCTTCTTTGTATTATTACTTTTTTTCTTTTAATCCAATGTCTTTTGTTCCTGTCTGAAAAGATAGTCCTGAATCACGTATCTCTATTCAGTGAAAGTTATCTTTTTTTCCTTGATGTTTTTTTTTACTTCCTCCTCCTTACTGTAATTTAGAAATATTCATTTAAAAAAAGGGAGACCATCATATAACAACCAGCAGTCTCTGTTTAGTATTTTTAGTTAACTAATAGTACTATAAAACTTAGGTATATTAGAAAAAAATTACTGATACAAGAACTAGGCAAGAGGAGAATGAATCACCTGAAATGCCCTACTGTCACCGCCTAGGGACTCTGCTGTGCAGTGAGCCTCATTCTGCTTTGCATTTTAAAACTGAGGATAGCTCACTGTGATGCAGTCTCAGTCTCATGCTTTTAGTACTTCTAGGGGCATTTATTAATATGAATGTTTTCTCCTCAATTTACACTTCGATAATTTGTAAGTGTCCTATGGATGCTGATGCTTCTTGTAGGTTCAGATCCTATAGTGGTATTTTATTTTCTTTATTTGTTGAAAAGATTTTGATTAGCTGATGTGAATGTTCTTTGGCAGCAGGTTAACTAAATACAGTCAACTCCCCCATGAAGCAACATAGCTGTGTTTTGATGATTTGTGGAGTGACTGTGTTTTGCCTGGTAATCTATCCCTCTTCAGACCACTGTTGTACTAGTCTGTGCATCACATCAGTGCCTAGGTTTCTAATTAAAAAATGAACCACAAAAATATCTTTCCCTATAAATTTCCTATTTTTCTCTGTGTGTGTGTATTTATATAAATATAAAATGATATTTCAAGATTCTTGAATGCTAGGAAAATGACTCTTGTGTGAATAGTCTAGTATCCTTTTCTTCAATGAGAATTTTAATCAGTGTATATTAAATTATGGCAGATGGGTTTTGTTCTGTGGGCGTGAGGGCGAGGGATCCTGTTTGCTTTGAAACATACTGCTTATGATGTCAATTTTCCTGTACTGCCTGTATGTTACTTTATGAAGAAAGTTTGGCTTGACAAATGGAATGTGGAGGTGTGTGGAGGTGAGGAATGCAGAAACTGTGTTTTCATTCCGTTCTTGGCTCCCTGTTCTTACCTGATGCACCCATCTAGAACTGTGGCAAAAGTCAGACCTTATTTGTATTTACAATCACATGTAAGGTTAATGTATGCCTGTGTGTGTGTGTAATTTGGAAAGTATTTTAGAGTAAAGCACATTGTATAAGGTGTTGGTTGAGAGAGTTTCCATCGCATAAGGGAACGAATTATATTGCAGATATGATTGATTACATATTTTTTTCTTAGTAGGAATCTTTCAAAGCACTTAGCAATTTACGTGTGTTGATATGTGTGTTTTTTTCTTAGCAGTCAGTTCCTCCTGTCAGATAAACAGAGTCATCAGCCATCCAACTCTTCCAATTAGTATCACAGCTCACGAAGACAGGCATATCAAATTCTATGACAACAATACAGGTATGCATCTTTTCGGCAGCACCTAGTCTTAATAGTTGTACGACATAAAACATAAGCAGAATTTCATTGATTAATCTTATTCATATAAATGCTGAGGGATATTAAGAACTGAATATTCTCTGAAACAGAAATCCTCTTTTCACTGGTAGAGCCCCAAAATTGCAGGTCTACTTAAAACTTTGTTGGTTAATTAACATGAAGGGAAGCTTCTTTTTAATTTTCATGTCCTTATGTTCATTGTGCCTGTCCGGGTTATTTTTGTCTGAGGCAAGAAGCTTGGGCACTTCTTTAGCGCTTCAAAGACCTCTGCCTGATGGTTTGGAGGTAGAAGTTCCCTTGTAGGGTATCATTCTCAGTTAGATACACTATATTTCTCCAAATCTCTCACTTCTACAGAAACAGCTGAACACTTTTAGTACTTTTTCTAATTTGTAGTGAGAGTTGCACTAAGATGTGTAATTTTAAGTCACTTAATTTTAAAGGAATTTTTGGTAGGAATGGTAGTATTTAAGTGTTACTCTGACTGTGAGTCTTGATGATCTTCAGCTTGTGACTTCTCTGCTTCCAGGTCACACTGCGCTAAAAGTTAAATTGAGATCTTTCAATATTCTTGTTGATTTTAAGTTAGCTACTCCCCACATGTGTGTTAAATAAGAAGAGGTCAAAGCACCCGATGGAAGCTGAGGAAAAAAAAGCTGAAAATAGCTGATTTGTTCGATGATGTAGTTCTGTAATGTACAGTAGAGGAAACACTGAGCTTTTCAGTTTTTTCTTTTTTATTATTTTCTGTGACTTAAATGCATTTGACTCACGATTTCTTATTTTTCACGTCAAAAGCTGTAATAGAACATTAATTCTGTCTGTGTTGATTAAAATTATCCTATATTCTTATGTATTTTATATTCATTGTTTATCAGTCTGCTCAGCCCCTGTCCTCCTTCCCAGTCAAGATCTTACTGCTGAACTCACTCAAGTCACTTAGCAGGCAGATATGTAATGTGCACAGTGATTTCAGCATCAGGGTGGTTTTGCCCACACAAAACAAAGGGCCAGCAAAGTTGGTGGTATTGTTTCTGCATCTTTACTGAGACTGTAAACATTGAAAGAATGGCTTCTTCATATTTTTTGCTGATTCAGTCACAGGAGAAAATAATGTATTTATTAAACGGGCTGTGGTAGGGTTTAAGCAGTGAATACAGATACCAGTGAATTGCAGAAAAATAACCTGAATCTTTTCTTTCAAAGGAAAACTGATCCACTCCATGGTAGCTCACTTAGATGCAGTTACAAGTTTAGCTGTTGATCCTAATGGCTTGTATTTGATGTCTGGCAGTAAGTACATTAAATTTCATTTTCCTTTTCTCATAGTGGTGGCAAACATGAGAATTATAAAGAAAACCATTTCCCCTTTCTTTAGGTCACGACTGTTCAATTCGCTTATGGAATCTTGAAAGCAAGACCTGCATCCAAGAATTTACAGCGCATCGCAAAAAATTTGATGAGTCCATTCATGATGTGGCATTCCACCCATCCAAATGTTATATTGCCAGTGCAGGAGCAGATGCGCTGGCAAAAGTGTTTGTATGACAGAGTGCTTCCATTTCAACTCTAGCTTTGTATATATTTAACCAGCTGCACAAAAGAGAAGGGGAGGGCACGAGTCTCCTTATCCTGCCCTATAATTCAGAGAATGTTTGTAAGTGTTTAGTTTTTGCAGGGTGCTGTTTTCTAAATTGAAGTTTGTTCTGGTTTCTGTGAGCTCAGCTGGTGCTGAGAGCTTGGAAACTCTCAGTTTCAAATAGTTCCAAAAAAAGAAAAAAGGCGCTTTTATTTCAGGGGGTGTGAATTTTCGTCCAGGCAGGCCTTGGGTGAAACTAGGTCTATGTATTCTCTATTAATAAAATGGAATACTGGAAAGAAGGGGTCTAATTGCTTCAGGGAGAGGGAAAAGAGGGAAACTTCCAGGGATGCTTCTTATTGAGGATTCCTGATGTACTTAAAATTAAATCACCTGGAAAAAGTGTCAGTTCACATGCTCGTTACTGTGTCACATGAGAGGAACTTTGTCATCTCTTTGGTATTAATAAGTGGATCATGTTCAGAGAGCAGTAGCTGATACTTTATCTCAGCCACCTGGCTGCTAGCCTAAGATAAATGTGGTTAAAGGAAAGCAAAATACTAACATAAATTGAAATACAGTAAAGTTTTATTAAATCTTCTGTGTTATACAGCAAATATTTAGTTTGCAAAAAAATTTATATAATTTTTTAAAGACTGCATTAGTGTGTGGCTAGAAGCTGAGCCTTTAGTCTAGTCCCAATTAACAACAGACTGAAGCAGTCTGTATATATTTAGTAGCAGATTAACTTATTCAGATTTATAATGATGTTTATTCTTTGAGATCTGGCACAAGAAATTATAATAAAACTTCCCAAAGAAACTGTCTTACAATTTAACTATCAAATGTTCATCTCTTCTTTCTGTTCCTTCTAAAAAAAAAAAAAAAAAAGTATAATTCTGGGAATGCTTAATTTCTTTTGAAGATTAAACCTATACCTGATGCATTGCATGAGTTCTGCTAGTGTAATAGGTGCCTACACAAAATTCCATCAGTCTGAAAGATTCTGCTATTGCTAGAGGTATTTCCTGACTCCAACATTTATGGAACTTCTCAACATGTCCACTTCACTGGGCATATTGTGCCATTAATTAGGTTACCTGAAAAATGAGTGCTTTTTTAAATTACTCAACAGATGTGCTTTGTTTATGTGATCAGAGCTTCTCTGTTGATTTAAGTGGCAAATAATTTTTAAACCAATACTTCAGTCATTTCATCTGTCCGTAGAGGAAAGTGAGTGGATTCTTTTCTGTTGTGTCATCATGAGAGTTCTTACTACTCTTTAGTATGAAGCTGTTGTTTTCCTCAAATTGGAATGGAAGGCATAATTTATGCTGGAGATTATTTGTGATGCTTATGTGAGTAGGAGAGAACCCAATGCATGCAACTCGTTCAAATACCAGCCTGAGGTTAAGACTGGAAACTGATAAAAATCTTTACCTTTAAACTGACACTTTATAAGAAGGAATCATTGACAGATACCAACATAGGGTTTGACCATGTTGTTTTTAATGTGATATATGGAGATGGGACCACATTTGAAGCTGAACTCAGAGTTTAGATTAACTATATTATTTAGAATAAAAGGATGTCCTGTGCTGTTTGAGCCTGCAACACGTTACTGCTAAAATATCCTGGAATACCTTTTATTGCTCAGAATATTCAGATATGTCACTTCAAGATACTGATATGCAATATATTTCCATAGATGAGATTAGAATTTATACCATGAAACAGATGACTACAATAGTAATTCAGATTATTTAGTTTTTATGAAGTGTGTTGGTCATGATGAAAAAGGGGAAACGTGGCTGCGAAACTGAGCGTTCAGCTTTTGTGAGAGTTCTCTGTACTTGACTCATAATCTTTCAGTGTCATTATTTTATTTCTTTTTGGAAAGGAAATTACAAAGATTTATTTGAAAAATTCTAAAAGCTATGTATATTATATATGTGTATATATATATTGTAAACATGTATTAAATGTGTCTAGTAAGGGAAGACTCCATGGGTGCATTTTAACATTTTAGTATTAGGAGTTCTCTTGAGATTGTGTATACAAAGGATAATGGTGTGAGTGTGAAATGAATGTTGTGCTTTTGCTTGCACAATACAATATGTAGTTACACTTGTTTAAATTGCTGTACATAAAACTAATAGGCCAGCATGCTTGTTTTTAAAGACTATCATTCTGATTACAATTGGAATGTAAGAAGTGGCTGTTCAAATGTGAATTGAAAGATGTTTCCTTCTCACTATTGAGCTCTTGCTCAAACTGAAAAGTGATTTTTTTTGAAGCTGGCGATAGCTAGAGGATGAGGTGCCTTTAAAAAAAAAAAAGAACAAAAATGTAGCCTTACAAAGAGGTTGTGGAGTATATATATTTTTGTGCTGGTCTTCATAATTGATGTCAGTGTCGTTTTACTGTACTTGGTCATGTACTTGTAGAACTGCAGGGTATTGTGCATGAGCCTGTGAGATCTTCTGAACATCATCATAGGAGTTAAGGATGAAAAAATTATTTAGGTTATCTAGTCCATCTGTTTGCTAAAGCAGGATTGTAGACTTGTGCATTTTAATATTGTCTTGGCCAGTGAGGTTTTGTATATGTTCTAAACGATTAGGCTTCCTTTGGAAGATTATTTCAATGATTGCATCTCACTGACAGGAGGATTTATGTGATGTTTAGTAGTTCTTTTTTTGTAACTTCATGCCAGTATTCCAAGCCATGTTTTGTGCCATTTTAAATATTCCTCGTCGCTTTTGTAATTTGGAACCTGCATGTACGCAGTTCTAGCTGTATATTTCCATTCCTTTCCACTTTTGTCAGGCTATTTTTCAGTCTGCTCTTTTTATACAACTCTTTCTTGTTTTCAGCTTTTTAGCTCATTTTTCCATATCTTGGTGCCCACAACAGCATTCCACATGCAGTGATTTGTTGGACTGAGTCTGAAGGTGATCTGGTAAATGTAATTTTTGTTTGTTCCCACTCCATAACATGTTGGTTTTGTGTAGGAAGTCCAAACTTTTTGGTCTGGTGAGTGTCTCACAAACCCAAATCTTCTTTTTATTTTATATAACTAAGCGCTGCTGCTTCTCAAGTATTCTCCCTCACTTTCAGTATGTCTTTATGATTCTTTTGCAGCTAGATACTTAATTCCTGTTTCATGATTAACCTGTTTTTATAAGCTTTGCACTTCTGATCTCTGAGGGCACTAATTTTTTTCTTTCGTTTTATGTGTAGTTCTTTCTGATTCAATATAATTGGTAACTTTCATGAATATGATGCATACATCTGAAGATGTAAACAAAACTGGACCTAATGCTTATTCTTGAAAAAAAGCATTTATGTGCAACTCTGTATATTGCATTTTACCATTACTGTTTTTCCTGTATCTAATTTACATGGTACATTTTTATAATGGTTAACTTGTAGAATTTTTTTTGTGTATGTTAGCCTGTGCTACTGATTTTGGTTTTACTAACTAATTTAATGTGAGAATTTGCAATCCTTTCATACATTGAAAAATTGGTCCACCACGTTTAAATACTGTCACTTTTATTTCTAATTTACTTCACTGTGCTGTATGCTTTCACATATTTGATTCCGTTACCAAAACGCTTGCACAAAGTGATTTGGAATAGTGTGGAAGAAGCTCTAGATATAATTCCATTGTGCTAAACATTTTCTCCATTATTACAAAATCCTAGTGCTTGCTTCTTTTTTTTTTGTGCCTCAAAGAGAAAAGTGTTTTTCACATACCAAGTAAAAGATTTTGGTTATTACTTATAAGAAAGTCACCTGATGATTATTTTCAGATCTCGTCTTTATTTTGATTTAAAACAACAACAGCAACAACAATTCTTTAGCAAGAAGTCTGGACAACTACATGCCGCATACTGTAGGTTATTTTCTAGGCTGTATGTTTTCGAATAATATTATGTTAAAGCAATCCCATACGTAATGTGTTTGAGTAAATGTGTGATGTTCACCATACAGCTTTGTGATAAGGCTGTGCAGCACCATTTTGCGGTTGTGAATTTAAAGTAAACAGAAACTTGTCCTTCTGAATAAATGTGTAACAGATAAAGGACTTAGTTACACCACCTTTTGCAGTACCCCTGTTTGATCTCAGATGCGTCCCCTTCCCTCACCTCCATCCTTGCATTTTAGCAGTGTCCTTCTGGGGAGCGGCAATTTCCATAAACTGATGTGTCTTTTTAGCAGTGTTTTGTTGTCAGAAGTGTTAGTCCATCCCCCAGGAAACAAGAAATTAACCATCTGAATAAGCAAGTTTTCTGAATGCCTCTCAAGATGTATATCTGGAAGTGTTTTTAGGCTGTGGTTTGGCAGTGTCTTTGCAGACTCTTCTGGGGAGCCTACTTGACACCTGTGTGAAATTTTTAATACCAATTATATCTAGTAAATCTAGTGAAACATAGTAAATTAGGCTGAGTTATGGAAGAAAATGCAGCTATTGTGTTTGTCCCTGTGCCTGTACAACAAGACTGCTCTAGTGCAGTCGTCTTGGAGTCCTCTTTGTGGAAGCATCAGACTTGTAATGTAACATGGATAATTTCTGCAGCATGAGAGTTCCTGCAAATGGGATTATTTGATGTTTTCACTTTGAAGATCAGTAGGGAGTGGTCATTTGGATTGTGCTGAACAGTGAGAGAAGCAGGGAGGCTGTTTGCTGAACTCTGGAAGGGTAAGCAAGTGGCCAGAACGAACGTGCCCTCCATGGTACTGGTGTCATCTCAGGAGAATCAGGCTGGGACGCAGCGCAGGTTATCCTGATGATATCACAGGGAACAAAGGAAAACCTTTAAAGGGTAGAGTAGCAAGTTTAGTGGGGCTTTCCCGTAATGATTGTTCAGATTTATTCACCTGTCCATTGGTTGCAGGTTGTATGAAGGCCAAAATCTAGTGTATGTTCAGATTCCAAATTATGCCCTTTTGTGTCAAAGGTGGATATCATTCAAATTCCAAAACTATGTCACATTAGACAAGGTGCCCCAAGCATTTGCATATGTTGCTGAATATTGCTGTCTCTTCTTAATTTTACTTTCTTATATAAATGAATGGGACCAGTGGTACCAGGTGACTTGTGACTCGACTAGCGTGCATGTCTTTTCAGCTTTCTTGTGAGTGAGCTGAAACTCTGATAAGCTTCATGGAAATAACTGTGAAAACGTGATGCTGCTTATAATACAGCATTTAAAAACATTCTGAAAATTGTGGCTGTTTGGTGGAAATTGTTTTGGCCTACACTGTTAAAAACAAATCAGAATGTGATAGTAAAACGTTCATGTGTGGTAAATTGGTTTGTATGAAATGTTGCTATCTTTCACACGGTCATTTGATTTTTTTTTTGTCATCTGCTGCTGAGCATCGCAATGATGCTCAGTTGAGCTGTTTGTATTGAGTGACACGGAAGAAGCAAAGATTTTTCTGAAAAACCTACTCTTCCCGCCCTGCCCAAATCTGACAAATGTTTCAGGAATCTTCCTTTTTCCATAAATACGTGAAGGTGTTGAGAACGTTTTATCTAAATCCGCTAATATATTTAGTTGAAGAGATTGCAATAGGTGTACAGTCTTGGCTATTTCCTCAGTTTAGAGGAGATCACTGTTACTGAAACTAATGACCTGTGAACTGCTAGGCAAAACCTCTGCAGTGTTTCTGCTGAGCAGCAGTGAAACTGATGAAAACCAAGTCATAGACAGTGTTAAATCCATCAAGTTATACCTGGAGAGATCTACAAGAAATGACTCACATTTTAAATATAGTCTCAGGTACAACAGAGCAAACAAACAAACATCTGGGGAGTTGGGGGGGCTAGAATGACCTTTGTGTAAATAGCCCTTGCTCAGACAAGTGCTCTTGTTCAGCTGATGGGACTAATCCTGGGAGGTAAGATCTTGGCCTTTAAATGAGGCCTTTAAAATGATGTCTGCCTGTGCTAACATCTGTACCTGTTATGTGGGTTATCGGTCTTTCTGAAATCTGATTTTTATCTTCCAACTTAAATTTTTCTTTAGGCTACATTTTCTTGGAATCTTAAAATCCCATCTGCAGTGGACTCTCAGTGCAGGGTAAATTCATAAAGGACTGTTGATTTTCTTTTAGTGTGTTTTTTGAAGGATACTGGGATTTCAGTTTCAGCCCTGCCCCTCCCACCGCCAAAAGGATGTTCTGTACCTCCTTATTCCCAGTTCACTTAAGTCTACTGAGTTATCTCTTATCCCACCTGCTGACCTAATTTTGCTGCTCTATAGTCTGTTGTGACAACTTAGGACGTGCTGTATCATTTAAGGTTTTTGAGAATCTGAATTCCACTACAGAAGGTGTAATTCTGGTTCCATAGTACAATTTGTGGATCTGAACAGGATCATTGTCAAGAGAGATTTGTTGCTGGATGACAAAATCTAAAGTATAGTTGAACTAAAGTGGCATTTAATAATACATGTGCTTTAGCCCATCCTTGGTCCTGATTGAGTCTGAGTCGTGATATTGTGTGTTCAACTAATTTTGCACAGCTTGTGCTGCCAAGCCACACTGTGATCCTGGGAGGTCGCCCCCATGTTCAAACTGTGCCTGCACGTGTGTTTTTGAAGCTGCTCAAAGCCTTGTGTGGACGAGGTCCTCAAGCCCTGTCCTCTTGCATTCCCTCCGCTTGAATTGCAGGCCCCCAAAATTGTTCCTTGCTACTTGAAAGAAACCCTTGGTCCTCACACCAGAGTATTTGACTGGAAAGTTGAGAAAAGATTTACGCAGCAGCATTTGTACTGTTCTGCAAGGAAAGGGACAACGTGTTTCCAAGCCAAATATCTTCATTGTTGTGGATTCCTTACCAAAAGCAGCCAAAAATATTGTATAAGGGAAAAGCAATGGACTTCAAGCTAGTATTTTTCCATTAAGAGTTTATTTTTTTATTCTTCCTGTCATCGAGGTAGTGCTTTTTGAATGTAGATTGTTTTCAGATGTATGGCTCCCAGAATTGTTTCTTTGCAGTCAGGCATTTACAAACATGCATAGGTTTTGAAAACTGTCTCATAAGCGTTAGCACTTTTTTCTGGAAATGCAAAATCCGCACGTTCGCTAATAATTACTTGTACCTTTATAGCCCAAGCGGACTGAAAAGCAGTCTTGTGCTATATTTTGAATCATGCACCTGAAAAACTTACAGAAATCTGTGATAAGAATATTGTTGTTTTAAGATTTTCTGTTGACATTTGTCAGCATATTAACCACCTGCATTGTATTTCATATAAATATCTTCAGTTGGTTTCCTTTAAAAGAAACTGTCAGGTTAAAAAATAAAAAAAAAATCCAGATTTCTTTGCTTTATGGGAGTTACAATAGTAAAATTGAAGTGATTAAAACTCTAATTATTCAGCATGATGATAGTTTGGATTTTTGTTGTTGTTGTTTATGTTCCTCTCCCTCCCCCCAAACAAACAAACAAAACAAAACAAAAACACACAAAAACCCAAACTGTTGAATTTAGAATTACCTGACAGTTCTTTCACGGAAGATACCACAGGAGGTAACCGATTAAATGTTAGTGATTACATTTGCTCCTCTTCTGTTTTAGGCCACTTCCATGACAGGTACAGTGGATAGGAGAAGGCTACTGTGACTAATATATGAACTCTTGCTTAAACAGCTAAAGGAAATTAAGATTCCCCTTCAGAGTTATGCTGAGGTTATGATTTTGCACGCCGGTTTTGAATGACTACTTTGAAACAATGTTGGGCTTCAAGTGTCTTGCAGAGCGGTGGATCCAAATGAGAAATACTACGTACTTGTTGAGTAATAGTCTGCTTGTCAGTTCGTGTATGGCTCGGTACAAAGCTGTGTCAGAGTTACAATACCACCAAATTACCTTGTTTAAATGCTACTGTTGTACAGAAGTGACTTTTTTTTTTAAGTGAGAAGTACTGTTTCCTAATTTGTGGAGGCAATAGTGTTCTTGGGAGTAAGGATCCAAAATTTCATGTATTTCAAGGTTTCAGAAAGGCTTCTTATGGGAAATGAGAAAAGTGAAAAAGTGATCATTCTCCAAAGATTTGATAAGCCTTTATAATAAAAAGTGTAAATGTTTGCTATAAATGAAAGTGCTTCTTCAAATGCTTAGTATTAAACTTTTACTAAAATTCAATATTGTAAAATCCTGGATAAATATCTAAAATGACAAGATAGAAAATTCAGAGGGAGATTATTTTGAAATAGACCACTATATTTTTGAGCTTCTCAATTGCAGCCCTGAATTTTCTCTTTTTCACTGCAATTCATACTTTGTGAAACTTCTTGGATATGTTATATTTAAAGCTACGTTCACTTGCCTGAATAATCCAAATAAAGATTTTGTCAATAAAATTATATAGATCTGCTTGTGTTAGTGTGCCACTTAAAATAAGACCACGTCGAGGTAACCATGCAGGTATTTATATTGATATGACAGTAGTGAAGTGGGATAGCTGTATACTGTACCCGCATTCTGTGCTGAGCAAAATCACATGGACTTCCAGAAATAAGCAATGGTTTTTAAGAGCAGCTTTATTTAATGTTACAGCAGCAAGTAAGTGTCATTTGTACCATATAATTATGTAAATTGGGTGCTAATAAATACTATTTTTCAACATTTTGTATTGTGTTCATAATTCTGTGTTTTTATCACAAAATTTGTGGTCTTGGAGTATGCACTAGGAGGGGGAAGTGCACGGAGTCTAGCACAAGTAGGCATGAGTTAGGAGGGGCTTGAGGTAACTTTGCGAGAACTTCTTTGCACTGTGCCAAGGGCTACCATTTACAGCAGCGTCTCGGCTTTTCTTTTCTCCATATGTCTTGTTTTTGTACTGTTCTGTCGTCTTGGCACTGCTGGCGCCCTGCGTCTTTCCGTGCACCTAGGCACACGGTCCCCAGTGTCTTCCTTGGTTGAACACGCGTGCGGGGTGGGTACGGTGCTGTTGTTCAGGAGCTGATCCATCAGCCTTCATTGATCACAGTGAAACATGGTGCGCTTCCTGGGTAGAACATTTGTTTAAAATTAAAAATAAGCGCATAGTTCTGCCCTTGGGGAGAGGATGAGGGAGAGCAAACCACACATCACAGATGGTAGCTGCGTTGCTACGGGAAAACGCTCAGAACGACACTGTTGAGGGGGTGGTATGGGAACCTACACAGAACTGAGCAGAACAACTTGTTAGCAAGTCCATCCTGTTGGTTTTTTAAGCTTGTAAGTGGGATAAGTGAAGTTCTCATTTATCTACCGTGGAGAGAGAGGAGATAAGCCTTCTGATTTAGTCCTACTCCTCTTCCCTCCTCACAGTAAAATAGGAATTGTCTTATGAGATGATGGTACAATTGCATTCACCCGGTGTTCTGCCTCCGGAGAGGGTCAACAGAAGATTCGTGAGGTAAGGAGAAAGAACAGTGTAGGAGTAACCCTCCCACACAGGAGGCCTCAAGGCTCCTTAGAGGAATTTGAGACACTCAGTTGTATTGATAACACACTTGCAATACTTTCACCATAGAGGCAACTTAGCATATGTAGGTTGCTTGCTGCTGTCTAAGGCTTCCTGAAATTGAGATGGTGATGGAAAAGAAAATGAAACTGGCTTAATTTCTTTCCATAATGGAGAGATGGTGGTGGCGGGCAGTGAAAAATAGCTAGAGGAATGACAAAGAGATGGTGACATTGTTCAACCATGAAATAATGTGTGTCTGTATAGCACAGAAGGCTTTCTTAATGTTTGATATCTAGGTAATACTCCTGATATTTACTGCTCACTTTGACTTGCCACGTCAATGTTGGGTAAGATCTGTGGAGCTGATGGGTAGGGCTGTAGATCCGTTAAGGAAGTTTAGGTGGGGTTGGTCCCGTCTGAATGCTGAACCCCAGAGTTTTTTCTGGTTCCTGGCACTGTTGCCCTTACGTGCTGGAGAGCGGTGGTGGGAGGAGGGGAAGCTGGCCTGCCTGCCTGTCGGAAGAGCAAGTCGAGAAGCTGCCACAGGGAAAGCCTCTGCCTGCTGGAGCAGCAAAGCGGCAGCAGCTGAGCAGGAGGGCGCACAGCACAGCGAATGCCTCCTCTGCAGGGTGGCACAGCGACAGCAGGGGTGCTGGGGGTCCCGCCTCCGGACTGGCCTCGTAAGACGCTGCTCAGAAGCAAGAAATGGGGTGGAGTTACCTCAGTCTGTTGGGATAATTGAACTTTGGTTATTCACCCAGGTTGTGGGTAGTTACAGCTGGAGCTGGAGGGACGAGGTGCTGCCGTTGAGCTCCCGCATGGCTCGCAGAGCGAGGATGTCGGTGTTTATTTCCTGGTGCCTGTTCTGCACTGTGATCGCTGAGCAGAGCCACCAGCACAACTCCTGAGTGCAAAGATGCCCCTGTCCTAGGGAGAGGGCGATGAGACAACCCCCTTTTGGCTATATATCCCCTGAGTAGTTTGGCTCGCAGCTCTGGCTGGCTGCCTGCCTCCCTGTCCAACCCTTTGGTGCCTTACTCTTCTGGATGCGTCAGCCAGGCTGCAGGTTCCACCACAGTGGTCAGGCATCTGAAGCTAAGTGGTCTGGCATCAAGTGCCTGGACATCTAAATCCTCTTGATTCAGTCCTGCATCAGAAAATATGTGGTGAGTTTGTTTTTATTATTTTTCAACTTCCAAAAGAAGTCTGGTTTCACGTAAGACACATTCCATATTCTTGCAGGCTTAGCAACAGGTACATACAATTTTGAGGCCTTTCAAGCCAGTAGATTCTTGTCCAATGTCTGATTCCTCTGATAGGTAATTTGGTGGTCCTTCCTCTGCTAGCTCACTTCTAGGCTTTTTTTTTTTTTTTTTTTCTCAGCTGAGCATGTAAAAGAAACACACTGAAACACTTGGATTTTTTCCAACCCCCCCTAGGTCTCCTAAAATCTTGTAAGAGCCTCAGCTGCATCTGAGTAACTAACATGACATGGACCATATTTGATGCTTATTTTTTTAACCACATATGAGGCGATGTACTATATATGCCTTTGGGACATTTTTATTGCAAAAGATATAGCAACTTGTATTGAGAAGCTCAAAACAGCTTGTATATGTTACAGAAGGAGTTCTGCTGCTTTCTCCAAACAAATATACCCCTCCCCCCCAAACTTTTATGAAGATTTATGTGTTATCTTTTTAATATTAGAGACTTTAGTAGATGTGATGAGTATTTTGATTACTATGAAAGGTAAAGGGTTAAAAGAGGAGCGCGTTCTGTGCTGATCCACACACTTTTGTTAAAGGAAGGTTGTATTCTTGCAGCTTCTGAGGCTGACACTTGAGTTTACAATGTTTATGAGTAGGGCATCTCGGCTTAGATGAGAGAGGAAAAACTAATTTCAAGGTCATCTCAAGAGCTTAATAAAACTACTTGTTGGCAACTGAGCACCACAGTTGTTTTGCAAACTTAAGATGAACCATTTAAACAACAAAAAACCCTGCCATGCCCTTAATAAATGCTTGGTGTGGAAGATAGCTCTTCAACTTTCTGTGAAGCGTGTTTGAAAACTCACTGTCATTGCTTTAAGCTTTCAGTAGAAATTACAGTGTCTGTCCTAAAGAACACCTGTGGCTCTAGCTGTTCCTAGTGCCTTGGCCATCTGTGCTGTGCTTTTGGTGGAGCACAAGCAGCGTCTGGGAGCATCCAAGGAGTGCCAGTCTCCTGTGCTGCAAGGGTATGGCAAGTATGGAAATCGATATGCAGTGGTGAGCTGTTGCATGAAAAATTAAACTGCAATATTAAGAGTAGTTAGAAGTTAAGGCCTAGGCCTTTTTCTCAGACCCAAGTTAAACCTCAAGCAAACAGGTTTTCAGACAATAAATCTGGCATCTGAATTAAAGTCCGCCGTAAACCCGATGTATGTGTTTGAGTTCCTGCAGCCCATGTGATATCCCTTGTTGACGGAGAATGATACCTTCAGCAGAACAACGGTGAGGGAAGTGCGTCTGAAGATGGGGGTATCAGGGTCTCCTTCTACGTGACTGTCTATCCTTATTTGTTATTTCTTCACGCCAAGAGGCTGTCGCTGGGGAAGTGCAGCACCACAGGTTAGTGATAAAAAACTGTGTGTGCAAATATCCTTTATTCCTATGAGGGTTTTTGTTGTTTTCTTTTTTTGGAAGCTGTCAGTGACCTCTGTCTTCTCTGAGGGCAGCATTATCATATTGGCAGTGTTCATTTAAAGCTGGAACTGAATGTCCTTTCTCAGAGAGGGAGATATGAACCATCCCTGTGTAAAACCACTGCTTCATCCAGTACTGCTTTTGGTAGTAATGGTTGGAGCATCTCGTGAAAGGACCTGGCTTATGTTATCCCGCTAGGAAGATCATGTAGAATCAGTTTTTTGCCTTAATTTGAATTATGGTTACTTCACTGGTAACTTTTAAGCTGCTTCAGTTACATTTCTAAGCAAAGATTTGAAAGGTCATGTAAATTTTGTTGACAGAAAGGAGTCTCCTTTGATGGCAATTTATTCCAATTATTTTTTTTTATGTGAATATAACATTCTGGGTCACAGTTATTAAAACTATAAAGGGTATTAAAAATCTGGTTTGTGAGTAAGATGTGAAATTTGAGCTTTACTTTCTTCCAATTTCCTGTTATTTCCACAAGCCTGGTGTGGTGTTGCTTTGACTGCCATAAGGAGCATGAACATGCACATGTTTACTGGCACTGAAACTTCATCCCTTTCCTTCTGTAACTTCTGCTTAAGGAACAAATTTTCTTAAATGGCACTGGATGGAAACAAAACCAGCAACTGCTGCTTCTTAATTGCAGTGCAATGCTTTTGCCTCTCTTAATGTGTCACTCCTCCCATTGCTGACCAGCAGTGTGGCTACCTCTTCATGGAAGAAACAGTTGTGTACTCTGAATAACCTAGGGTTGTAGAAAGTGCATTTTGAAATCAATCCATAAACCAGAAGGCTATCCCAAATTCAGAAAAGGGTGCCTGTAAATGTTAGGAATACTGCTTTTCCCAGTGTATAATGCAGAACTTTAAGATACTTTCCTTTTAAATCCTTTTTAATGGCTGTCGAATAATTATCCTCACACTGGAGACTGCTGTAAGCTGTTCTAACTGTGCTGTGATTTGATGACAGAGCAGTGGGGGTCTCAAATACCTTTCAGACAGTGAGCAACTTAAACCCACGATTCTATTAAAGGAGCCTCTTCTGCCTCTGCAGCTCTCCTGCTGTGTGGCAGGCCTGGAGCTGTGTGGCGAAGTGGAGTAAGTGAGCTAAGGGGACAAGATTGTTGGGTTTTGTTTGTTTTGTTTTGTTTTGTTTTATTTGACCACATTTTAATGCAGTGTTGTGGGAGACTAGATTTCAGCTCCTGTGTGTTGGCTGCTGTGTGGATCTGGGGCTTTACTGGGGCTGATAAATGGTTGCAGGTCCCACAGCTTGACTCTGGCATCTCGCTGGTTTTCTGGTCTCTGGGTATGGATAAATGTTAACACTTGAATTAGCACTATCCAAAGTTTAACTTCCCAGTTTGCGTCTGGGATTTCAGCCCTGACCTAGATGATGAGCGACAGGCAGAGTCACAAGGAGGTGCTTCTGCCACAGCAGCTAAACAGCGTGGCTGCTCCCTGAAGGGACCTGGCCTCTGCAGGAAGCAGGTGGTAGATCTTAAAGGGTTGGGGTACTAAGACCAGGTCCTCAGGGTTTATGGTTTGTCCAACAACACTGTGATATCAGTGATACCCTGATACACTGTGAAACCCTGCAATGCAAGCCTGTGTGTGCCCAAAGGTGGGAATCAGATAAGCTGGGGCTCTGTACCAGAAGCAGCTTTTCAAACAGCTCCATTTACTTCCTCCATGATGTCTACTGCCTCTTTCACTATCCGTCCAAATCAGAGGTTCTGAAGCCTGCAAGGGAAAAAGAAATCAACAGCCTACGCAGAGCATAATCGTACATAGGGACAGAGATGCAATCAACCTTATTAACTGGAAAGTGCCAGAGAAAAACAGTTCTGGTATTTCTTGAGCTCAGGTCTGGCATTACTCCTGTAGCATTTTGTGTGTCTTCAGCACGACGCCCAAGGATCCCGCCTTGCACCACTCCATCAGTTCCGTGGCTGTGAATTAAATTCTGTGCAAATGTTTTGGATGAGCGGATTAACATACTGGTAGAGGTTGTCAAATTCATCTACAAAGAAGGAATGCTCNTCTCTCTGTATAAAAGTGGCATTGCCAAATTGGAAGAAAGGCCTGGTTTGTGCTTTGGAACTGCCTGTTGCCAATAGCAAAAAGGCTTCGACAATAGTAAAGCTCTAGTTGTGTATCAGAACAACAGCTTCTTGCTCCTATGTCTTACAATTGCGCAGGGAGATGTATGAATTTCCTAATGGCAAAGCCAAAGGGTGCTTCATGTGTTGCTAAGACAGTAGAAGTCCCCTGAGATCTCCTAGGCATAGCTGCATCTTTCTAGATCTGATTTTTTTTTTTTTNAAACAGTTCTGGTATTTCTTGAGCTCAGGTCTGGCATTACTCCTGTAGCATTTTGTGTGTCTTCAGCACGACGCCCAAGGATCCCGCCTTGCACCACTCCATCAGTTCCGTGGCTGTGAATTAAATTCTGTGCAAATGTTTTGGATGAGCGGATTAACATACTGGTAGAGGTTGTCAAATTCATCTACAAAGAAGGAATGCTCCTTATCTGGATCTGTTGCAATGGCTTCCAGTTCGTCTTGGGCAGCCCAAGCAACTCCAATGGAGTAAGCTATAACTCCTGGAAAGGAACCCAGACATAAGAATGAGCATAAAGTTTTCATTGCGTTAAATTTGATCGGTTAAAACCAATACTGCAAACATAGTTACCAGCCCCCNAAAGGCTTCGACAATAGTAAAGCTCTAGTTGTGTATCAGAACAACAGCTTCTTGCTCCTATGTCTTACAATTGCGCAGGGAGATGTATGAATTTCCTAATGGCAAAGCCAAAGGGTGCTTCATGTGTTGCTAAGACAGTAGAAGTCCCCTGAGATCTCCTAGGCATAGCTGCATCTTTCTAGATCTGATTTTTTTTTTTTTGGAAGTTCTTCATTCAGATATAAAACAGATGCTGGTCTTGCTTAGAGCTATGCTTCCTTCCTAAAGTTTTATCCAGTGCCTTCGCATCGTAGCGAACTGTATTTCTCTGACCTGGATAAATGTGGAGGTATAGAGGAAGAGCAGACAGCAATAGAAAAGCTTACCGTTTTGGTGCGCTGCCATGGCTGGCACTCGGACATCGTCGTAAGACCTGCCATCTGTGATGAGAATCATGATCTTCCTTTTGTTGGGTTTGGATTTGGTGAACAGCTGCTCGGAGGTGTAGCTGATGGCTGCCCCCGTGCTGGTCCCACCGCTCCAATAACTGATCCTTCTGATAGCACTCAGCACGTCCTGCTTAGTGCTGTACTTGTCAAAGCTGAACTCAAGTCGTTGCTCGTACGTGTACTGAACGGCTCCGATGCGAGTGTCGGTGTCCGAAATCTCAAATTCCTTGCTGATGTTGGCTACGAACTGGAGCACTGTGCGGAAATTGCTGGTGCCGACACTGCTGGAGCCGTCGATTACAAAGCCGATGTCAGCTGAATTAAGACACGTCTTGCTGCAAACCAGCCGGTCGGTGTCGCAGACCCTCTTCACCAAGGGCTGGACGATCTTGTGTAGGCTGAACCAGCTGGGCACGCTGATGGAATAGAAACCGTTTGTTCTGCACACTGCCTGCAAAACACAAGTACGAATGCCGCAGAAATTCAGTCCGCCTGTTGCAGCTGGGATTTTAGCTAAACTGTAAATTTAGGCTCCTGGAAAGAGCGACGCTGGAGTCTGAAGTGGCCTCTCCTCCAGTCACCATCTGCTTCCCTGGGAAATGACGGCAATGTAACATCGCAGATACTTTTCTAAGGAGACATTTTTTTCTGCCCTTTTTTAAAAAGCTGTGGGATGGAGCTGATATTATAGCCGTGAAAGAAATGTAATAGTTTGCCACCTGTCAAGCTTTTTGAGATAAGTTATATTGTTCACAGAGAAGGCATCCAAATGACAGAGCCACTGTTAGTGTGGCTCCGCCTGGGAGCCCATGCATTAGCCAGACAGCAACTTCAGCTCCCACTCTCCCAGGGGCAGGCCAACGAGGAAAGTTGTGCCTGCTGACAAACCCTCCTGCCTTGATCTGAAACCTGGGGCTGAAGCTGGTTTCTCCCTGGCTCATACCCTTCTAAGCAGAAAAAAGAACAACCAATTTTAGCAAAAATGTAAAAAGCCCATAAAGATAGTAATAAATAAATACCATTTATTTTTATTTTTATAACTGAATAGTTGCAGGGAGCAGATCTGCAGGAAGTTTTTAGAGGATCAGTGGGAGTCAGGTGAGTGTAGGTGGGAAGTAGGGGTGGCACAGAGCAGGGAGTGGGGAAGTTGAGCATGTGGGGGTCTGGTGGGCTATTTTAGTGTTACGATGCAGCTGTGTCAGGTCATCCTTCCCTCTTTACCTTCCTATTTTGAGTCTGCTCTACTCCCACTTGTGCTCCCTCTGGCAAGTTCACAGAGACTCGCTGTAGCTTTCCCCTTTTGAAAAGTAAATGCAAATCAGGCTACAATCCAATTAAATGCTGACCGGAGACAGCGGAGTGCTCTGGAACAGCTCTGAAACTCATGGGAAATTATTTCATGGCTGAGCAACACGGCTTAGGCAGGAATCTGTTTTCCAAAAATACCAGCTAACTCTGCCTTGCCTCCTGAGCCCAGGCGGGTCTGGCACTTGGTAGATGCCTCCTGCCATAACCTTGTGCCAGCTTGTCCTGAGGTACTATTGAGCAGGCAGCTACCATTAGTGCCAAATGCAAACAGTGTGAGGCTTGCTTTTTTTTTTTTTTGCTGCACATGGCAGGAATTTACTCTTTTTTCCGAGAGTTCGTAACAGCAGAAAGAAATAACTGGGGAAAAATAACCCGCACCAGATCAACTGTGAAACAAAATATTTCAGCTATCCAGTGTGGCTAAACAACTGGAACGTGCCCGGGTCTGGAGCATCCCAGCCGCGGTATGAGTGAGGCCTGCTGGTCAGGGCAGCAAGGACGCTGGGGTGTCAGGGCTTCCCAGCCTTTGCCAGGTGGGAGAGGCACAGCAGGAGGTCACAAAGCTCAGGCTGCGCTTGTGCTTTGTCGTGCTGCTGTATGTTCATAAACCTCTTGTCTCAGTACGCCTGCAGGTTTGTGCCGACGGTTAGTCAGCAAAAAGTCATTTGCTCCATGACGCACCTCAAACCAGAGCTTTAATGTGAGGCAAAGTTTGCTGCGTCCTTAGCAAGCTTCAGACAGACAGATCCCCTTTCTGACTTCAGCGCTGCTGCCTGTCTCTTTGTGTGTGAGACATCAGGACAGTGTAAGCAGCACCAGAAGTAACCGGGAGAGATAAGAAGGAAAGGGAAATGACTGTGCTTAAGCTCCCTGAACAAAATCACTTGGAAAAGGTTGAGTCTGACCAAGCTTCCAGCCAGAGCCCAGCCCGCTAAGTACCTTGTCCACAAAGTTTGGCTCGATAATGTTCTGCTTCTCGTTTTCAGCAGCTGCTTCAACCGTGACAAAGAAAATGTTGATCCCCGATTCCCTGGCCAGCCTGGAGGCCTCCTCCACTCTGTCGGTTGGCCACCCATCCACCATCACCACGACCACATTGGGCGCTCCGCCTCTGTTTCCATTAGTATCCGAGAAGAAGTTTTTGTTAACAAATGAAAGTGCCTTTCCTGGAAAGAAAGACGAGATTGACGATGAGTTACAGGGCTGGCACCACCTCTGGTAATGCCTGAGGAGTGTACCTCCGCGGATATGAACAACCTACTCATGAAATGGTGGACAGACTGCAGGCTCAAGTGTGAGAGCCATGCTGAGAGCTGGGGAAAGCGGCTTCTGGGGCTGTGTGAGCAGGCAGGGAGGTCACCACTGCTGGTGCCAGCACCTCCTGAACCCTCCTGGCAGCTGTGCCGAATCCCATCCTCCCCTGCCCAGTGCCCCACAGCGGCTGGAGGTGACCAGCCGGGTTAGCAAGCATCGCCGATGCATCAGTGGACGTGCCCATGAGGAGAAAGGTAGATCCTGGCTGCTCGCGATGGACTCGCAGTAGCCTGGACCGAGTAAGGCACGTCACGGTGGGAATGGTGTGCTCCAGCCAGCCCTGTCCTAGCGCTGGGCACTGCTGGCCGTACGGGCTTGCTCCAGGCTCTGGAGCCCTCCCCGACCTGAGGGCATGCAGGCAGCCCGTCACCTACCGACATTGGAAAGTCCGCCTTTCTGTGGGATTTTCTCAATGGCGTTTCTTAGGTCCTTGGGGTTGGCATAAGTTTTTAGGTTAAATTCAGTGGAAGGGTCATCACTAGCAGATCAAAAGAAGACATAAGAAGCACTCATCAGTTTTTTTGCCTCACGTACAGCAGTACAGAAGCTGTAGGAGTTACCTGGCTCCTGGGTGTGAGCGGAAGAGAGACCTTCAGCATGTGCCAGCCGCACAGCTACAGCTGCTGGGGTGCATGCTCATACCTGCTGGTGGTGGGAGTAGCTTGTCCTAGCAAACGTGCTGAATGCCTGACTGCTCCCACAGGCCGTGCCAGAAAAGGGAGAAGGCAGCAGATAGGGACAAACTGCTTTCTTGAAGCAAGGAGCTCCACAAAGGGTGTTAAGGCAGGATGATGCCATTATTTGACATGATTGTGCCCCATTCCCCTCTGGGGTTCCCTGGGGAATTGGAGAACTGGTCAGCTCATGCAGCTCGGGTTAATGCACAACCACAGTCGAGGCCCCAGAATGGGAGCACCAGCACTGACAACAAAATGACCCCGTGCCATGAATAGGAGTGAAAATATAAACTATCAACCCCTAGTGGGGTTTTAGATAGTGTTTCAGCAACAAGCATCTCCAAATGTTATAACAGAGCTAGGTTTGTAGCCTCTTGTACATGAATGCATGCTTGTTTGTGCTAGTCACAGCATCTGTTGAAAAGGCCATGGCGGGGGTAATTTTTGACCAAGTTCAACCTTAGGCAGTGCTCGAGGTGAGAAGCTGGATGACCTGCCCTGCTCTGCCCTGGCCTGTCGGGGCGGAGGTGGAGCGGGTGCAGAAGCAGCCCTTACCCGTACTGGACGATGCCCATCAGAGGGCCAGCACTGCCGATGCCGAGGGCTTGAGCCACATTACTGAGGAACTGCTTCTGGAGCTGAAAGCGGCGTTTACCGATGCTCCAGCTCCCGTCCATCAAGAAGGACAAGTCAACCTTACAACCTGAGGAGAGAGACAAAAGCAAAGAAAATATTTTTGGTCCTTTATAGCTGTATTTCCTGCAAAGTACAGCTGTACTTCTACCTGTGTGTGTGCAGCAGCACACTTTTGGGTGTTGCCTCACTCACCTAAAAGTCATTCTAGAAAAGCTATACCTGCACTCAAACTCCTTCTGCTAATTACACAGATAAACATGATCTTTGTGCTTCTGCAAGTGCTGCCTGCAATCACTCCAGCCTGCTTTTACTTCTCTGCACGTTAGGAGGACTGTGACCAGGAGCGGGATCACAATTTGGCTTAACTAGAGCGCTAACGTTTTCTCCTGCTGTCTGCATCTCTTGATTTCTCTCCAGTGATGCCTCCTACCAATCAGACTGTCCAAAATAGTGTGTTTTAATCGTTAGATAGCCCGAAGGCAACAAAGTGCCGATTGTTCTTACTGGCTTATGCAACTGCCTCCCATCTCATTACTTTCAATTTTTTTCTCCTGTAGCTGTCTGTTTTTCTAATTCTAATAATGCTGAATTATAGAAGCGTGACGGGGAACTGTGTTCTTTCACAGCAGATAGTGAGGCGAGGCTGGGAACCCACAACAAATAATACCTCAATTAACGGCCAAATTTTCCTGAATATCCTGGCCATAAAAGGGAAATAGATCATGCAATATATACATGGAAAGTGGAATTTTCTTAGCCAACAGGGTCTGAACATGCAGAGATTTACATACCTGCTCCGACTTAATTCCCGGAGCCGATTTGGACAGCAAGAGTATTCCTGTGCTTGGACATTAGCAGGGCTCTGCAAGACAGCAGCCTATGCATGCTCTGTAGGGAGCCGTATTGAGCTCTGCTTTCCTACAGTGAGTTTGGGTCTGCAAGGGCAGATCCTTCCCCTTTTCTCCTCTCCCTTATTTCTGTACCAGCTTGAGGCGTATTTGACTTTCTTTGATGGGAAAAAAATATTGAGTGTTAGGTGTGGCACCTGGGAATATAGGGTATTTCGTTCAGCATTTAACATGAAGTCCTTGAGCTGCAAGTGCTGCGAGAGACAGCACTCGGCTGCGGGAGGATGGGCACGGGAGGCCCTGGGGGCCGGCGGGAGGGTGAGGCCCCCTCCCCAGGGAGGCTTCCCTTGAGGAGGAGGCAGACGACCCCATCTCTGCACTCGCGGCTTGCTTTCCCTTTCTCCTTCTCCTCCGGGCCCCATCTCAAGATGAGTTAATGGGCAAACCTGCCTTTAGTTACGAAGAGCTGTGCAAGGTTTGCTTTCCAGAGCAGGGAGCGGGAACAGACGTCTCCATCCCTGGACTGAGGGCTCCTCAATGCTCCTTCTGCACCCCTGCCAGGACACAGACCCTCTCTCCTCGCCAGGTCCCTTTCTGAGGTGGTTTCTCTCCCTCCCACCCTCTGCAGCGGGAAGGGTGCCTGTGCCTTGCATGGCCGAAGGAGCGTGCATGGTCAGCAGAGCTTGCTCGTCCATCCCTGGCCGCAGCGCGCTGGTTTCCTGTCCCCTGCCATCGAAACGCCCCAGAGAAGCTGCGTGCTGCGGGAGCATGGAGCTGAGCTCACCCTGGAGGAGGGAACGGTGGGCAGCCACCGTCTGCCACCAGGTAAGCTACTCCTCGGCTGTGCTTCCTTCCCTATAGAAGCAAAAACCGACTGCGTCTATCAGAGGGACTGGTGGAGAACGCTCGCCGTTCCTCTGCTGAGGAAAATGCGTTCATCAAGTTTCTTAGGTTTCTTTAAAACTTCCCTACTGCTCTTTAATTTGAATACACTCTAATAATTATTAATTAATAAAGGTAATTAAGATAATAAAATTAAGGTAGTTAATAAAATAGCACCACTTAATTATGAAATTAATTCTAATGTACATACTTGGGTTGCCCTGGGAGGTTGCCTCCAGCGGCTTTGGGTTCAGTTCCTCCTTCGAAGCGAAGCCTAGAGAGATGGAGGAGAGGCTCGGTCAGGGCGGGCTGGAGGCTGCCTGGCTCTGGGGGGCAGCGGGGGTGCCTGCAGGGACCCCCCCCGCCCGCTGCCAAACACCCCACGGCCTGAGGCTGGTAACTGTGAGAGGGAAGCAAGGACGGGAATCACGTCCTGGGAACTCACCTTCTCCACCTGCGTCACCTCTAGGGTGGCTCCTGGTAAAACAAGAGCGCAGGCATTTCTGGAAATGCCACCAAAACATGTCCCAGCGGGTGGACCACTGTGAGCACCGAGCCAGCAAGTATCTTCTGGCTCTCTGCCTCCCCTCTGCGAGTCAGCCGCCTCGCTGCAAGCAGCGTGTACAAGCGGACCGCTCCCCAGGTGCAAAAGCAGGCGGTGACCTCCCAGCGCTTCGCTCCCGAGCGAGCGGGCACTGCCACAGCGCCCGCGTTTTGCCACTTGTTTGCAAGGAGCTGCGCAACTCTGGAAGCAGAGGAGCAATGGTTTTAGCGTGTTAGTTTTCTGCCCGGAGAGGAGGGCACGGGCAACACCACAGCCCACCGTGTTACAGCGAGGGAAACAAGGGGAGCCGTGGGACTTCAGGTGCTCCCAGGAGGCTGGGTTAGTTTGGAAAGCGTGAAGAAAACAGTAAATGGTGGCGGAGCGCTACAGTGAAGTCATGGGACGCAGTCTCATGGCTTATTAATGGATTTTAGCTGAGGCCCCAGCTGAAATATTTGCGTGCTACAGGCTTGGGAACATCAGTTTGTGTTTGTGAGATGCTCTGAGTCACAGGGAGTTGTGATCTGGCGTTAGAGGGTTTGAAAGTGCTTAACCTCACCCATGCCTTGAACGTCTGGTGAGGTGTCTCCATCTGTGCAGCATCTCACTCCCAAGCAGGGGCAAAAAGCTGTTCCTTTTCACTAGAGCATGACAAGATTAGGGGGATTTATCTGGGATAATCCTCAAAGGAGAGAGCAATGATCAGACAAGCCCCAAACCGAATACTCACAAAGGAAATAGCTTGTCAAAAGACTTATTTTTGCAAGCTGCATATTATTTGTGTAAAATAAGAGGAAGCCTTCCTTAAATCTTCATCAACAAGTAAGTCAAGGAAAGACTATCGAGTTCAGAGAGAGACAGTAAAAAGGTAACTTCAGAAAGAGTGAACTTAATACAGAAAAGAAGCTGAGAAGCTGTGAGCTGCCGCAGGGTTTGTCTCTCCACGGCAGCCAGCCTCCAGCAACCCTAGCATGAGAGCACCATGCAGGAGAGCGGGAGGCAAGGGACGTCGGCAAAGGGCACCACCGAAATCTGACGGGAGCTGTAACAGCTCTGAGCTCCTGCACCACCCGAGCTGGTTGCTGAAGATATTAATGACTGAGCATTCACATACGAATGAGATAGGAAAAGGGCAAAAAGATTAGCCCTGGTTCGTTTATGGCAAGTACTAGCACATTATTTATTTGTCTGGTTCATTTGAGAATTTATTAATTGCAAATTGAGGTTGGAGAAAATATTTGGCAAAAAACTCTGGCCAACTAAGCCCAGCTCCTGGTTCCCTTGCCTTGCCTAGTAATGTTTGTGTGTGTGCGCGTATATATATTACATATATATAAATAAAGATCGGTCCGTCTTTAAAGAGCTGAGGTCTTGTAGATAGATGCGAATGCTCCATTCTGGGCCAAGCAAAAGACCTGGGTTGACCTAACTTTTCCTTTTGCTGCTTCTCAGTCTGGCCACAGGTGCCAGCCTTATCCCCTTCCTGCGTTTTGGAGGGGCCGGGGGCTGCGGAGCCGTTTCCTCCCGGCAGCCGGCGGGGCTGTAAGGGCCTGTAGGCACGATGGGGATGCAGGCATGGCTCTGCACAGCGGGGCAGGCGTGCAAGGGTGCAGGTGCATGTGCACACGCTGCTCCTGCCTGAGGTTAACCCCGGGGCTGCATCAGCACAGGAGCACACTGCAGTTTTGGGGTGCTCAGTGCCAGCGGCCCCGTGCCTGCTGCGTCGCGGCAGGCTCCCGAACCGGTGAGAGCAAAAGAGCCGAGCTGAAGCCAGGAGGACAAAGGAAGCGATGACTTGGAGCTGTGCATAGCCTTTCCTCATCAGCCACAGGAAAATTGTTGTGCTTTTTTCTTTAAAATCTGAAATACTCAGCAGCTTGCCCTCATGCCTGTGTATGCTCCAGCATAGCCTTTAATCACACAGGCATGTAACATTTCTTCAATAGCAGGCCAACGCCACGCTCCATCTCGTGGCACCACGTACCCAGCATGTGCCAGCTTGGCACCGCGTACGTGCGGCTCCCCCCGCTTGCCTTACTTGCGGAACGTAAAGTAGGTGGATTTAACGCCGTTGTGAAGTTAGATATTAACATGTGCCTCTCATTTTAGCAACCAAATGGCATGGAGAAGTTAACTCATAGCTATCTGCCTCATGCGTTTTTCTGCGCCCAATAAAATCCGCAGTCCGTACCCAGGCGTAGAGCTGACGTGAGCTTCATCAGCACGGCAAGCCCAAGCGCGGGCAGCGCGGCGCTTCTCGTTCTTGCTCGCCAGTGCTGCTACTGCTTCGTGAAGGCTGTGGGTCAGCAGGCTGCTTTGTGCTTGGTGTAACAATAAGGTCACCCGCCGAGTAACCTTCCCTGCTAATTGGGGAGGTGGTCAGCGTCTACAGGCCTCCCTGCTCTGCCAGTCCAACTGAATATTGTTATTACCATGGGAATTTCAGGTCATTGCATGGGCGGCCTACTCCATGCTAATTAAAGTTCCCTTCACTGCTTGTCACAGCTGTCCACGCTTATTAAACTTCCCATTCATTTCAGTAAGACAGCAGCAAGTACATATGCGCCAGAAACCAGCCCTTTGAAGTGACAATCTGAATTCGTCAGACTTTATCACACAGACACTTCAGCTTCTGAGAAACTATTAACGCAACGTCCCTTCTCCCACACCCCACCTTTCATTATGTTTAATGCAATCTGTCACTTGCTGCCTCTCTGCACCACTGGCCCTAGTGCTGTACCTTTTTTCTAAATAAATGTGCTGAAGACTTAAGCTACGACACATAGAAACGCGTCCTCTGTCTGGCTCAGAGTGCCACTGCTGGAGAAGGGAAACCTGTTCATGTTTGGGATGATGCAAATTTTGACTAAACAGCCACCGCTGCTGACACTGGATTTGCAAGCCAATGCAAACGGGCAGCGCTGCTCGTAGCAGCCAGCGCGAGGCTTACTCATGCCTCAGCTTTGAAGCAATCAGAGCGTTCAAGGGAATGGTCTTTGCAAGGGCCACCAGCACAGCACAGCCCACTCCAGCAACAAAACTGGTGAAGGAAAAGACATACTGGATGGTCCAGCTCCTCGTAAGAATATCCTGCAATGAATTGCCATGTACTTTGCATAGTCTGCTTTAAATGTTCCCAAGGAAAGGGATCCCTTAAATATTGACTGTGTGGGACCTGCAGTTGCTAACTGTGTCTGGTTAAGGGTTGCTCAAGTCTTGTTCTTCTTGCTGCTTGAGCCTGCTACAAGCGTAAGGGTTTTTTTTCTCACGCACCAATAGTTATAAAAATGCGTTCTTCTTCATATTCTCACTTTTTAAGGCTAAAGCATTAGAAAATTTCTATAATATTTACTGTTTTTTATGCTCAGTTTAAACTGTCGAATTCTCATCTGAATGTCTTTACTTCTCAGGTATGTTAGCATCAGAATAATTTATCATCTTTCTCACTGATTGCATCTCTAGACTGCTTTCCCAGCTGTGACATTCCCCAAATACCTTCTTATTTATAAATGGCTTTCAGCAGCTAGAACCCCTTTCCTGCAGTATAGCTGCCAAATCTTTCCAGAGCTCATCTGTTCTGCTCCTGCCTTAGGCAGGAACTCGAGAATGCTGAAGGTACAGAACAATTTTAACTGCTAAGATGTAAACTACACAACTTGTTTATCATTTTAAATACTGTAATTACTTCTTAAAATGAGATTGTTATCAGCAGTGTCATGGGCCTGATGAATAGTGTTAGCTTTCCCCATGTGTGATGGAAACCAATTATTCCCAGACTAGTTACTGAATGCCTTAAATATTTACCTGTGTCAAAAAGGCTTAGTCCAGGTTTCCACAAGTCTGTTTCCATTCCTTTCACACATGAAAGAAAAGACAAAGTATTACTGAAAATAATGGAATTACTGGAGATTACAAAGCTCTGGCTCTATTTAAAAAGGTCAATTCATACACTGAATCACCATCACTGAGTAGGAGTTAAGGAAATCAGTAAACCTGGAAACCTTTATGGACACATTTCAAGCCATATTTAACAGCCTCACATCACTGCCTCCAGAGCACTCATGTTTTTTATGAGATTAAATATGCCTCTTTAGATCTGTTTTGGTTTTGTTCTTCTAAATTGCACTGACACTGAGGCAAGACTGCAGTATACTTTTGCTTGGCCTAGACTGTTTCCCACTGAAAATCTGCAAGAGCCTCTCATCCTCATTTCCATATCACTTGAACCCATCCAGACCCAAAGAAGGTTTCTAAATCTTATTTGCAGCCTATCAGGCTGGAAACACTCCATCAAAATTGATGATTTCATAAATAAGTCCAAAAGTGTCTCTGTTTTTGGAACCTTTGGGAGGGAGACTTGCTCCATGAGTGAGATTGCTGAAGCAGACATATGGTCTCCCGTCAGGTAGGAGGAACCCCTGCCGCGTTTCACGGCTAAGGTGATTTTTCCAGACCCCCTTCCCTCCTTGTGCTGAGCACTGTTTAGACACACTATGAAGAAAGTGAAAAACTGAGAAAGTGAAGAGCTGAGAAGTCAGTCTTGACACAGACAGAAGTTTTGTTATGATTTTACTTAGGAGGAGAAGTAGGCTGCAAATGTGGAGAATGCACTAATTTCTGACTGATCCATAAATCCAGGCTAAACTTTATTCTTGGATGTAGTCCTAGACACACCACAAAGCAAGCTCTCAGTAAAATGTGCATTGGAAGGAAAATGAGTATTCTTTTAAGTAGCTAGGGCTTTTTTTTTTTTTTTCACTTGATGATGCCCATAGAAATCAAGAATTGATTTTTAAAATGCTACAAGACTGATTTTTTATTTTTATTTTTTAAAAAAATTGTGTAATTGTCTTGAAAAAAATTCTGGGCTAAGTGAGCATGGGATTTCAAGAGTTAATGTGAATTGTCAAGAGCTTGGAGGAGTTGGGACGTTCTTAAGAACAGGTAGTGAGAAGCTGAGCAGACAAATGGTGTGCCAGGATGGGTGTTTTCCAAGCTAACCTTTTTGCTAACCTGAGCTCAAGAGAGGAAGTTCCTCGACAGCCTGGCCAAACCCACAGACCCAATTGCTGTTGTTTGTTGACCAGTGCGCGCTCGCTTCGCAGGATCAAGAAAAACAGCTCTCCTTTCCAAGAAAGGAAGGAGTTGTCCGGGAATTTCCCTTTGATCATGAGAAAAATTGGCTGCTTGGAAGCACCATATCTGAGCTGCCAGAACCTGGGCTGAAAAAAAGATCAGGACTTCTGGGGAATACGGCAAGTGTATGTTTGGGGGTTTTTCCTTCTTGTTCTGAGACTGAGAAAACAGAATCATTCCTGATGGGAAATTTGTGCTTTGCAATCATTTTGGGGGGATCAAGATGCCTTAGGGAGATACATTAGGTGAGGTCAAACTCTGACTTTGATTTAAACAAGACTCAGCACTGCACTCCCCTGCTTCTCTGGCAAAGATTTGGCTAGACAGGGGATTAGCCAGCACGTCGTTTGGTCCAGATCACAGGGCCCTTCCCACTTCTGTACTGCCAGTAAGGCAGGTCTGCCGTCCCAGGCTCTCTCTCCCCTGTAATGGTGTCACATAATTAGTGCATTGTCGTGAATGGCACCTTTGCAGGCAGCATATTTGTGTTTCTGTACAGGCACATATTGCACACCTGTTTCCCCTCTGAAGGTGGGCACTGGATTTTGACAAGGGCAAAGGGGACTGGGGCAGTGCAACAAATGTGAGATTAAAAAAAAAAAGAAATGGCTGTGGCACTGGTATGGCCAAAAGAACATGAGAAAGACAAACACGGATGGAAACCAGAAAGAAGAGGATGAGACTGAAACAAGGAGGAGTGGTGTAGAAGCAAGGTAACAACAAATCTCAGGAGGAGCAGGAGTGTATCCATCATAAATATGCTGTAACTAGGTCAACTACAGACTGTTGTTTTGGTGGACAGGTTGCTGGGTAAGCTTACTCTGCCTCTGTTACCCAGGAAGTCCTGCTGCATGAGGATGTCCTCAAACCTTAACATCAGCAACCCCTTGGCTCTCCCTTCTTGCAATACTCCACCTGCACCTCCAAGGTCTCACCAAAGCTCTCAAGGCCCTGGGTGCACCCCCGGGCACAGTAGCCTCTCCCTCCCTGGGGCATTTACTTGCCTGTGCTCCTCTGTCCTTCCCCCTGCTCTGGCTGCTCCTGGACAAAAGCCATCCCTGAGAAACTCTGCTATCCCATCAAGGCAGAGTTGGTCTTTGCCTGTGAACTGAGTGCTCTGGAGCCACGTGAAGTTGTCGGCAGCCTTCCAGAGCACCCACTGAAAGGGCTGCTTGCTGATGAAGTGAATTGCACAGCCAGGGAAGAAGGAAAGCATAGATGACATTTCTACCCTCAGTGTTAAAGGCAACCTCTATGGTGCAATAAGCCTGGAACAACAGGAACTGAAGAAAATTTAGTTTGGTCGTAGATCTGATAGGCTGCACAGGGCTGGGGTTTTGTTCCTCATTTTGACTAACAAATAAGGAAAATTGCAAACACGGTGGTAGATGTTGATTCCCACGGCCTGAAACAACAGCTCGCCAGCGACTGAGCTGTCCTTTGCCTTCCTCATTCTGGAAGCTGCTAGTTGGCATTCAGTGCAGGAGGCTCGCCCTGGTGATCCTCCAGCACACACGGAGACAATCTGCAATACTGCCTGTGGGCTAATTCAGGGTTACTAAAACGATGAAAGGGAGCAGAAAACCTGCTCCTAGCAGTCTGGCTCACCCAGGTGGGCTGGAGACCCAGCAGGCGTCCGGAAGGCGGCAACAGGCTCTTGGCGCTGAATACCTGAATGATTTGAGAAAGAGCTCAAGGTTAGATGTCAGCTTGCCAGGAGACAGAAGCAAGACCACAAGGAGTGCGGGAGGCCCAAACTATCTTTCTGTATGTGTTTCCAAACCAAACGGAAAAGCAAGATGGAAACTATGGATTAAAACCAAACCAACCCAACCAACCAACCAACCAAACAAAAAGCTTAAGGAGGGTGGCAAAAACAGAAGAAAGGACTCTGAATGTTAGTAGGTTCTGCAGTTCTCCTGTGCACTGGAGTGATGGGTCCTGAGATGTTGACCATGCTGAGGGGCTGGAAGCTGAAAGCACTTGTCTCCTCTTGGGGTCTGGCCTACGAACCCCAAATCTACAAAGTTCTCCTGTCGCTTTGCAACAGCAAATGTTATAAAGGACCTATGTAAATGGATTTAGGATATTGTTCTGAGAACAATTCTAAGTTTAATTATTCCCATTTTTTTTCTGCAAGTTACACTATCGTCATGCAATAACCACGGTGATGTCTGCTCAGCAGATGCTAGTGGTGGAACCAGAAATCGGAGAAGTGATTGGTTACCTGTATTGGGTCGTAAAATAATCCTGTTACTTGCAGAGGTGGAAGTGCCCCTGAATGCTTTGAAAATATTGCATTGGTTAGTACATGGAACCAAAAGACAACGTTTTCTAGTATTCTAGCAATATTAAATCTACTAGTTATTATTAGTTTAATACATACCTGTATTCAATCCTCTTCCTTGTGCAGCCTGAACCTGTCCTGGGTAGACATCAAAATGGAGAAGTGTCATTTGTAGCATGTTTGGTGCAAGACTCGTGCTACCTGGTATTTTCACTGAGCCTCATTTTATAGCTGTCAGAGTTAATGGCTTGTATGTAATGATTTTCATTAATATCCTTTCTCAGATGTTAATACTATGCATTTTAAGTCAGCTTAGAAAAGAACTGCCTTGCTTTGTCTGTCACGTAGGTTAGATTAGTTAACACTCACTTGTACATGCCTCTGATCTACATTGAAGATGTTTGAAGTTACTGCTGTGATTTTCTTTCCCTTCTAAGTTTCCTTATCTCAATTGCTCACACTTGTTATCTGTTTTTATTTATATTTCAGTACTATCCAATTGTGCTGGTTGTGTGAGGAAGGTTAAAAACAAAACAAAACAAAATCCAGACCAGATACTACCCTTCCTGCAGAGAGCTTACCATATGAGGCAAGAGACATACAATAACATATCATAAAAGAGACCATTTTGAATGGTTACCTCAGAAAGCAGGAACTGCTGCTCCTTCAGGACTTGGTATTGCAAAGTCAGGTGACAGCGAATAGCTTATTCAAGACCCAAACTTGAACCTTCATAGGCCAATGGAAGCTCTTGGACAAGATTTCTACAAGCTGTCCTGAGAGACCTTGCAAACTCCAGAAGCCAAAGAGATCCTGTTTTAGGAAATCATAGGCTCATCTGCAAGGCTTTTGAACTTTGTAGGCTTCTAGCTCTGGCTCCAGGTGATCTGCAGCTAGCACAGGCTGTCTTTTCAGGTTCTGGAGAGGGAGGTCTGCTTATGCAGCGGTGTTGTACAGAGGTGGGCACAGTTTCCACACCTGAGATTGATACAAGCCAAAGGGCTGGAAGAAAATTAACTTTGAACCTGAGAGCTTGCCTTGGTTTGGTTTTGCCACAGCTGAGTCTGAATGTGGATATAACAGCATTTATAAGGTCAGTAGAAACAGAGTACAAGAGGGTAAGAGAGAGATTAGCTCAGAAGTGTTGTGTGTCACAACTTCTGTTCTGTGCCTCCACACCATTAGTATCCTGGCTCGCTCTCTGTGCTCCTTTGGGTGGTGCTGGGCCCTGGGGCTGTTTGATCTTGCTGTGCAGCCCAAAGGCATCCCTGCAGTACTCTGGTTTCTGCCATGCCTTCGCTGGCCAGGACAAGCCAGTGGGTGGTAGAAAGGGAAAGTGGGAATTGCATTTCCAGGGCCTATAAGGCTTGTTCTTCCTTCGATTTGAGAAGCCAGTGAGTCTGTTGCATGTAAATGTGTGTCGGCAAAAGCAGAGCTCTGTGGAAGCCAGAGGCTGACGTACAAGTTGGAGAACTGGGGACAGGCAGTAACCAAGTGATCCTAAGAAATGGGTCAGAAATAAAAGCAGTGGAGTAGAGAGATATTTTAAACACTCCAGTTAGAGATGTTCCATTTCAGATCAATGCTGTGGTGGTAAACAGCGAGACTGGCTGTACATGATGTGTGGCTAACAGAGCAAGGAATGAACATGTAAGGCAAAGCCAAGACCAGCTCTGGAAACATAACTGGTCAGGGCTGGGATCAGTGAAATGCAGCCATGCTGGGGAAGAGCTCTGATCTGCCTCTAGATACTGATCCCAACCCATGGTTGGGGGCAAGTCTGTAGTGAGTGGGGAGGCATGGAGGCAGGGAAGAATGGCCCAAAACAGCTGGCAGGGCAGCAGTGAGAAATGCAGTTTGGGGTGGACCTTATAAATGATGGAAACTGACATGAGAAGGTGAGCAGCTGCTCTGTGCAGGGAACATGAATGCACTCTGCAACTTGCTCAGCACCCTTGGTGGGCTAAGCAGTCAGAGTTAACTTAGGGGGAAAGGCAGCATCCAAAAACAAGCTCCAGCTGTTCCCCCTGGTGCCAGGATGGAGCCCTTATCCAGTGCTTCCTGTTTCCCATACGTATAAGCCCTGATGGTTTTCTGCTGTTGGATGAGAGATTTCAATGCTTTCTATACTGCTTTCAATACTGTTGTCTCCCCAGTCCTTCCTTCTGTTCTTTCTACTCTTACTACTATGGTAAGTCGCAGCTGGGGACAAAAGCACAGCAGCGTACGGTGGCAGGCAGCACCCAGCCTGGGGTCGCTGGCTGAAAAGAAAAGAGATGCAATGGTTGACCCGAGCTGGGCAGAGCACATGGCAGGCACTCGCTGCCTGCTGTGGAGGTGACAGCTCAGTGCTTCAGTGTGTGGCACGGAGGATGGGGACGTGACTTGTGATCGCAGTGTTCACAGAAGCACTGGATTTATAACCAATACTTATCCAGGGTCCTAGCAGCTGTGCAGGAAAGGATTGCTGGGATGGGAGAAGGCAAGCGTGTTCGTGGCCCCTGGGAGCGTGCTTGGTTAACTAGTGTTGGAAAGAGGCAGAAGTTGTTGTTGTACTCAAGCATGGCTGAAGTTCAAAGTGTGCCCAGAGCAGGAGAGGGTTTGCATCCACTTTCAAAGGCCACTACTGTTGCTGCTTGCTTTTCAGGATGGTCCGGTGCTGCATACTGCACTGGTGAGTGCTGCACTCTTTAGCGTGGTAGATAAGGAGGAATAAGCTCTCAAATGCCATGCTAGTGGCATCGGTGCTTTTTCATTTAGCAGTTTTGCCACATCAAAGTTTTTAAAGCAGGGGTCCTGTGATGCAGCAGTCTCAGAAATTTTGGTGATTCCACATTTGATAAAAACCAGAAGATAAAAGGGAAAGACGAGGAAGAACTAGGATGGAGTTCTCCCTGCTCCAATGCTCTAAGCTGCAAGTCCTGCTTTGCTTTTGGCCTGTGAACTTCTACCGGTGCCAGTGACTGGAAATGGAAACACCTTAACTAACAGCAGCCACAGCCATGCTCCTTGTGACTGAGCGCTATTTCAAGGTTATTTACTTCTGAGGTATCTTTTGCAGGCGAGCTATGAATGCCCTATGATAGGTAGATCCACTAGTCCCTGTGAGCCAAGATGGACAGGAGAACATTCGATTCAGTCTGGTCAAGCCAAACTGGTTACACCCAAGGGCGACATCAGAAACTCCAGTCTGAATAATAGGAGTGAGTCCTAAAGATTCCTCAGACAGAGAAAATTGATTAACTGCTTCATATGCGGTTATAGCTTCCAAAATGTATTTGTACTTTCTGTTTTTGTTTGTTTGTTTGTTTTTAACAAGCTCTTCTCCTTCAGAATCAAAAATAGATCAGGAGAATTCAGGAAGCCAGATACTGAGTGGAGATATGGTCCTAGAAATGAAGTTCATGAAATCAGAAGTAGGTCTCCACCACTCCTCCAGCTCACAGTAACCTGTCCCTAAATCTCATCAGTTTTATCTTTTGGGAGTTTGCTTACATCTAGAACATCAGTAAAGAAAATCGTGAAGAAACATGGATCTAAATTGCGATGAAGAAGTACTCAAAAAAGTGAGTGATTTTTTTTTATTATTACTTTTTTACTTTTTAACTAAAAGTTTGGTCTTATTAAAGACAAATACAGCCTTCCCACTCACTTCAGTGTTGCCAAAACTTTACCCTCAACATGCATCTCTTACTGTCTGGATAATCTCAAATAGGTTTTCCTAATTGTCAGTAAAGAAAATAATGGCCTCTTTTTTGTTCACCCTGAGGGAACATGAAATAGAAAAGAGAGCAACAAGCAAGACCAGGTTTACAGGCACATTAGGTACCAAATGATGCAGATTCCCACTGAAATTAAACTGCTTTGAATTGTGTTAGCGCTTCTGTTAATCCTGCCATACATATACCTGCACATTTGACTGAGTAAGATTAACCCCCCAGCTCCTGCCCTTATCCCGGAGCAGGGCAGGAGCACGATCTGTTGGTTTGGGTGTGCAGGGCCACTTGTTCTTAGTCCTCCAGGCAGGAGGGAATTGATGAAGAGGTATGCTCGTGGTGCCCCAGGTACGGGCTGCCCCTTTGGTGTGGGCAGGCTTTCTAGATAGACATAGAGAGGTCGGAGACTTCTAGGCTTGCAGCTAAATTTGACTTAATGATGCTTTCCCTCAAGACCTGAATCGGCCAGAAGATGCTTGCCACATGCTTTGGCTTTGAATTACTTGGCTACAGAGATGGCCACAGTTAAGTGTGTGACAGCAGAACCAAGCTCAAGGCACTCAGAAATAGCAACAGAGTATAAAACTTCCCAGCTCCCTTTTATTCAAAAGCAATCATATTCTCATGCTCAGAAACATGCAAACAGTTGAAAATATTCTCCTTTCCTTGACTGCACAGCTGAGCAATTACATATTGTATGGGAAAACTCCTCCACATATTTGCCTTGCAGCCTGTGGGCTAGAATGGAAGCAGGCTTCTGGATAAAGATGCGGAGCTCTGAACAGCCACGACTGTTGTCAAAAATACGAGTGGCATGCCAGGAATAACATCACATTTACGCCAGGCCCAGAACCACAGCCTGAGGTTTTTGAAAGAGCAGTGGTCTAACTCAAGTCAGCATTCAGAGCTGTCAGCCCTAAGTTTAGATAACAATGCAGCCGCCTGTATTATGTATCTTACAACTAAATCAAATTTTCCTTTGAGAGAGTAAGACATAAGGAAGCAATAGGAAAATACAATTCAAACAGCACAAGCTTTGCCTCAAGTGTTGCAAAATCCAGCATTTTTCAAGGCTGAAATGTGCATGTATTCACTAGAAAGGCTTCCCCAGAGCTCTGGGTGATCAGCATCTCTGACAATCAGGCCAAGCATCTTCATTTCAGTTTAAATACAGACTTGTATTCAACCACTGAGTTTGCTGAGGCTTGAAAGGTTATTGAATCATTGCTGCCTTAAAATACACAATATTGCATGCCTTGTGGCACATATTTCTTCACCACACTTACTTGATGCTGCAGCTGCCACAGATGAGTATGCTGGGTGGACACTGATAGAACCTAAAAATAAGAGATTTTGATTTTCACCTATTGTGCCATAAAAAACAGTCAATGTTAATGAATAAGAATAAACGTAGGGGAGAAGAAAAGTTTAGGGAAAACTAGGTGTGCAAAAATCTTGAGGATTATTTCTTCACAGTGTTTTCATATTTAAAATCCAAGAGCTGTTACAAAAAAATACGTTACAACTTTCATTTATTGAAAGTTATTACAGAATTAAATTTAGAATGAGTCTTGACCCATTTGTTGAACATTCAGTCCAGACATACGAATCAAGGAAATGTTTGCTGACTACTATACCTGAAAATTATAACAGTATTTGGAGATGGAGAGCTTCCCCCTACATGAATCAGTTTAGATGCCAGTATATTATATGCAAAGAGAAAGACTAGCCATAATTGCACTGATTACTGCAGATGAACTCTCATCTTGGAGAATCTACACACATCTGAGTTTATGTGAGATGCACTGACTTAATATGTGTCTCAAGTGCTATCCCACAGCTCTAACTCCAGCCCATCTGCTGGAATTAATTTCTTTATCCATTCTTAATACATCTACATTGAACTGCTGAATTCACAGTCTACTACATAATGGTATATTCAACTGCATGTTCCTTTAATTTTAGCAGAACTGTTGGTCAGGAGGAAAGCAATGCAAACACCTGTGCTACTGACCTATATCTCTGATTCTATGCAGTCCAGACTTGGCTGCAGCTGCAGCTGTCGTGGTTCTGGTTGTTGCAGGTGTTGTGGTTGGCTTTGGTGTTGTGGTGAAAGGATCTGTGGTCATGGTCATTGGGGTTGGGGTTGTGGTGGCCGTTTGTGTAGTTGGTGTCGGTACTGGTGACGCCTGATACACCCTGCGGACTGCTTCCCCTGTAGGAACATTGACACAATCACTCTGTGATGTCCTATGTGGCACACATGGAAACAGCATTAGTAACGCTTGGTTGTTTAGGGCAACCAAGACACCGGTGCTTTCCTCAGGATGTCTACAAGCATCCTCATCTGTGGACCCCATTAGTGCCTTCATTGCCGTGTGGACGTATAGCACGCGTGCCTGTGTGACACTGCCTGGAGGTGCTGACAACAGCCTGTCATAGCCTTGGTGTTTCGCCTGCACTTTCTCTGCTTTGAACAGGAAAACCTCACTGCCTGACAGAAGTCTCAGACCTATGCAATGGTTCAAACAGCCAGTTGCAGTTTCTGTTTTGCTGTCATCTTTTCTTAGTGTAATTAAGCTGTTAGAAAGTCCATACAAATGAAAATCAGCTGACATCTGGCAATAAAAGATGGCAATTCTGAGTCATAGACCAGAATAAAACATGTTGCCTACCGCAGAACTCAAATGCTTTTGGCAGAAAGGCAGCCTTTAGGGAAGGGTGATTCAGGAGCAGGTCGGAGCGGGAGCAGGGACCGTGAGGGCTTTGGCTGAGCGGTGTGGGGGAGAGCTCTGCCTGGGATGTGCAGATTTCATCTCACTTTGACAGCTCACAGTTGCTACTACTTCTAAATGCATCATCTGTTGTGAGAACAGAGACAATTCTAGTGGCAAAAATGTGCATCCTAAACAGCCTTATACAAAATTGTTAACGTGTTTACAGTCCTTTCAAGTCATCTTAGAAAAGAGCCTGTTATCCCTGTTATTCCCTGTTATCTTTCCCATCTATCTACCAAAAACCACCCTAAAATATATTCTATGTTCACCTCAGTCTTGTTTCTCTCCTCCCTGCCCATATCCCTGGGGTTGGCCTGACAGACTGTGTGCACTGAAAGGGAATGGTGTGCCTTTATGCAGTCTACTCATTGTGGCACAGCACAAGCTTGCATTTTATTGCTGGATGTTCTCCTTTTGGAAAGCATCATCATAAAGCTGTCTGGTGGATTAATTACCACCTAATGCTAGCCAGTGAAAAACTCAGATCTCAGGCAGTTTTAATGGGATAACGCTGAAAGAGAGCTCAGAAGGAAAACAAAACAACTCAGCTGAAAAATCAGTGTGAATGGCTCTCTTTGGGCTGAGCGGTGCTCTGCTCCACGCTGCCGCGCTAAAAGAAAGAAGACAGAGGGCACAGTGATTCTTCCCATGCGATCTGGTGCTGCAGAAGCAGGGAGCAGGCATGTCGGCAGTCTCCGTAGCCTAGGCTGCACGGAGCAAGGAAGCTGCAAGCTAACTGTATAGCAGGAAACCCAGGGGCAAGGAAGTGGCACAGCAAGAGCAGAGCAAAGATGTTGCCTTGGCACTTGTTGGGTGGGTTTCTAGTGGAGCCTGGGACACAAAAGGAGCTCTCAAGGGCTAGCCATTCCCAGTGCTCCCACGGGCAGGATGCCCACCTCCCTCACAGGATCTTCAGAGGATGTTCACAGGAAACTGCTGAGAACTGCAACACAGGCTTTGGAAGTTCATGGTGCTTCAACTCAGCCAAAGCACAAGCAGAAATTAAGCTGTGAGGCTGCACTCTCTTTTCTGAGTTGTGCCATGCCCTTCAGGCAGCGGTCGCAGGTGCTCACATAATGGGGTCGCTTCAGAGGGAAAGAGCTGTGGAGTGGAGGCTGGATGGGGGTAAAGCTGTGTGTGTTGCCAGTGTCAAACTGCTTCTTGTGAGCACTTGTGGGCAGTTTGGGCTGAGAGGGATAATGTAATTGACTTTCTTTAGAAAAGGTCACTGAGATCCCCAACTCCTACCTTGTTCCGATGCTTTTTCTGATGTATTAGAGGTGTCTCCACTCTTCATAACTTTTAGGTCTTGCTCTGGCTTCTTAGGCTCTGAAGCAAAATTAAACATATTAGGAAACGCAGCTCTGGAAGAAAATAATTTTAAATTTTCTATTTAGAGATTATCAGTCCCCAAAGGCTGGCATCCCGTCACCTAGCGTTAGAAAGGTTAGTCAGTCTAATCAGAGCTTCCTTGCCAGGAGAGAAAAAGTGATGTTTGGGTGCCTCTAGAGAGTCATCTACCCATGTTTTTGGTGCCTAATTTAGGTCTCTGACTGCCCAAAAGCTCCTGCCAATGTCAACAGAGTTTCTGAAGTGAGCAATAAACACGGGTTTTTACCACTAATAAACCAGTCCTCATAATATTAATGAGAGTCAGGGTCTTGGTGTGTGTAGGGTGTCTGGTGAATACCCCCTAGAATGTGATATTTCAGTCACTAGCTCACATTCAGAAGTAGTACTTTCTTGCCTGACATTGGCAGATCTTCATGGGGCCAAATCCTGAATGCCATGGGCTGGCTTAGAAGGAAAGAGGGATTTTTTTAGTCTTTTTGTTCTTCTAAGACCCAAAGTCATCAAAGTACTTAGAACGTTTACTACAGTTCATTTATTGCTACCCTGCAAACAAATCTGCCTATGCTTTTCGGTCTGACTGAGTACTGGAGGATTTTGAACTTTCATTTTTTTCTCTTCTCTAGCTATTTTGGCAGCATTGACCTATTTAAGAAATTACTCCAGGGTTAATGGTTACCTCATAATTTGCATTATCTTTTAAAACAGTAGCTTTTAGTTGTTTTTACCTGCTGTGAGTAGTTGTAACTTTGGGAAGGTTTTTCCTGCTCTGCCAATCATTTGGGGGGCACTGTAACCAACAGCAGCATTTAAAGAAATGTCGGGCACTATGATTCTCCAGTGCCCTTAGGATGAGGAACAGAAGTGCATCTCTGACAGCTAGCTGTCAGATCAGGTGTGAAGCATGATTTTTCTCTAATCTGGCAACAAGTGAGTATAATCCTCAAAGGAGACTGCCTTTAGCATTTAGAGACAATGGCTTTAAGTATCCAGCTGCGCAATGTGGTCTCTGTAATTTAAGTTGGAAGAAGGTAGCTTCTTTATAATTAAATAAGAAATAGGAAATACTCTATTGCAAGATGGCTCTAGCACCATATTACAGAGATCTTATCTCAAGAACAAGCTGTTTCTAGCAGAGTACAGCTGAGACAGCTGTGCGGAGGCAGTGGGGCTAAGCTGGGCTTGGGGAAGATTGCATGTGATGGTTCGATCTATTTTCTACTTGTGGGACATGGCTGGGCAAAGCAAAGCAGCGGACTGCTCAAGCATCAGGTTTGATATAGCAGTTGCTATTTGCTCCTTTGATCATCCTGGGTTTTCTCTGCGTGAATGCACAGTTTCTGTTGCTAGGATCCTAACATTTTCATTCATTCAATTTGATCCAAGAACAAAGTAAAGGAAGTCATTTGTGTCTTTGGTTTGCTGCAGGAGTAGTCATCTGGTATTTTGTTTGTGACTTAGATGTGACTTGATGATGCTCCCCATTCCCATACTGATTCTCATGTAATGTGGGTTTTAGCACTGGTAGAAGAAATCGTTGCTTACAGCCTGCTGAGCTCTACCCTGGATGTGATTGTTCATGCTCTGGTGTGAGACACTTGGGCTGATGCTTTAAGTGTCGGTAGATATGGGAATGGAGAGATGTGGTTTTAGTGAATTTTTCCTAGAAAAAGCCAAAATTTCTAAGGTATTGCCTCCTTTCTTGCAGTGCATAATATTTGGATCAGTGATTTCTGTGTCAAGACATATGTACAAATCTGTACTTACTTGATTGTAAATGCAAAGGAACTGCAAACTAAAGGCCTGGCTTCGAGTGATGCATATTCAGGCTGAACAATTTAGTGTTCAGATGTTGTTGTGCAAGTAAAAGCCTAAAGATGATGCAAGAGCTCTATTTTTCTTCCATGGACCAAACAGTAATGTACAGGAGAAGAGCAGGACTTAAGTAACAACTGTGCAACCTTGGATGGATGCACCCATTGACAAACACTTGAATACATGGGGAAGATACACCACTTTTCCTTACACCACAGTTCACAGTGGATATAAGCTCAGGAAGGCTTGGGCTCTGCAAACAACAGAAGAGCCATGACAGGGAAGTGTATGGTAGTAGTAGAAGACATTCATTTTTTACATTCATTCTCCCTAAGTAGAGCCTGGACTTTACACAGTTGTGACAGGGAGCACAAACAAGTGTCATTTCCATGATGGAGACATTTCACGTACACTTGAATGTCAACTACCACCTGGTGTGAGACTTGATCAAAGACCTCTGAAAGCAACTTAATTATTTAAACTGAGTTGAGTATGACAGAGTACCATGCAGGCTAAAATGGTTATACAGAGTAATTCCTTATCATATGATCCTTAGCTAAAGCTGCTGTGCATTGCCATCTGTGTCATTAATATTGCAGTATTATTTATTATTATACTTTCCACATCGAGTGTCCCAAGAGATAACACGAATAGCATTAGGAGAAAGTTAACATGTAAGACCTCAAATGCTTTCATATAATGAGTGCAACATCATACTCATAGATTGAAAGCAAAGGGGAAAGTAGGTGCGAACAGAGGTCTGTGAAACTGGGTATGACCAAAAAATATAAATTGTCTGGGATAATTCTGTATGCTTAATGTAAAAAATACCATGAGGGATTTGCATGAGATACTAACTTTGATGATCATAAGGGGTACATTAACTTCAGACTCTCAATAATTAGGTCTTTATATTACACAACTGAGAAGCTACAGCAGATATTTGTGAATAGATATAAGGGAAAGTCAGTCATAATTACTTGCCTGGTTTAACAGCTGTGCTTTTTGAGGAAGCATATTCAAGAGTTGATGGATATGTCACACCTTTTCTTGGCTTGCCTTCTACAAAAAAATAATTAGAAAACATAGAAGAAAATTATCAGCTTTCTTGCAACAAACCTCCCTCCCATATAACATCTATGTTCAGAATCAGACCCTGCTCCTTCACTGCCCAACTCATTTTCTTGAAGATTTCTTTCATCTGCTGGCAGAATCTCAAAGCAATTCCACTAAAAATACCAATGTCTAAATCCAGCATCATAAAAAAAAAAAAGATAGAAAGCACGAAAATGCAGGCCTGGGATGGATTTGAAGAGGTCAGTTAGTTCATTCCTGTGCTCTCACATGGTGTTAAGCATAAGGGAATCGTTCCTGAAGAACATCTGCATAACCTGTACTTAAACCCACAGCCTCCCTATGTAGCCTTTTCCAGTGCCCAACTATGTAGTGGAGTTAGAAAGTGTGTTTGATGTGGGATTCATTTTGTCAAGCACACAGCATTCTTCTCTGACCTCACTTTTGCAACATACCATTTCTGGCAACGGTCTTTTGCAGTAATAACAGTGAGAGAAGGCTGTGCTTGTGTGTGGGAACATATGGTAGCTATATTTAGATCTAAAGTGAGGGTCCTGTCTTAAAACAATGAGGTATGTCTCCTAGTTAAGCTTTAAAACACAAATCTTTTTAAAGCCACACCCGATGCCATCTCTATTGGCACAAGTTGCCATGCAATTCCATCTCTTGGGGCAGTTTTTATATTCCCAAGGCACATCTGTATCACTCAATGAAAAGTTTTGCAGAGAAGCTCAGTTTAGGGAAGACTGCTCTGTCCTCTAGGAGCTGGAAGAAATGCATCTGTCCAAGCTTGGAGGTGATGTACATAAGGACTTCCAGACCCTGGTGACTCTCTGCAAGATGATGTGTTGTGTCACACGTCTGGACCACCTCAGGTTAGACCTACCTCCACCTCCTGCAAAACCTGAGTGATGATAATAGGTTTGCTTTCCCTTGTGCCCTTGGTGGATTCTTGTAGATGGTGTATGTGGGCACTGTGAGCATAACAGTTATCATCCTCGGTAATTAATCTAGAGACCAACAGCAGTCAGCAGAACTTGCTGCTACAGACTGAGCCACACCTGGGAACTGGGAGCTATTGCCCCTGCAATAGCACACAGAGAAGGATATGTGCCAGAGAAGCTGGCCCTTTATGTGCAGGGATGACCATGGAGCTTGAGAGGCACTGTCCTTTGTCCCTTTGCAAGTCTCTAGCCACTTTGTACTCCTGTCTGAAATTTCAGATGTCATTAAAAAGCCCTAGATGAAGAAGGTAGTATGAGTTACTAATGAGGCAATGCTGTAAGGATCTATTCCATTTCTCATTTACAGTGGTACAAACTGAGAACAGCTCCACTGAAGTCAATACAGCTCCTGCAAAGACCAAGCTGGTAATTTAGCATACATGGACAAGCTGGAAAGAGCTTTCTCCTTGCCCTTGGGGCTCTCACAGAATCTGGACTAAGTAAAGGATGGCAGGTCTTCACTTACACTTTCCTCTGAGCTAAAACTGGGCTCAGGAGCCAAGCAGGACTAGGGAGCTCTTTTGCCAATTAGGGAGAAAGATGAAAAAGTTATAGGATTGCAGAAGATTTCCAAATGCATTTCTTTATCCCCAACAGTGGCAGAATGGTCAGGTGAGTTGTCGTCACACTGATGCGGCAGTAGCATCATTATCTGATCTAAATTGAGTCTCTTTCTGTGCTAATCTGATTTCTAATGCAAACCTGAAAACCGCCACTGCGCAATTAAACTAGGTTCTGGCTACGGGGAGGCTGGCTACTCCTGGACTTTGTGGTTTTTGGTAAACATCAACTTGTGTCCCACATGTGGTCAAAAGGTAGGGCTGAAGCCTGACCTGAACGTGGCCCTGCTTCCTGGAGCAATGGTAGTATGTTCCACTGATGTGTCATCTGGAAGAAGTTGCACCTAGGTTGGACTTTGCTTAACATATTTAAAAATGGGTTTACATTTGGGCTGAAAACCTCAGCTTCTGGCTGTTTGAAGTACATGTTATGGGGTGGTGGCCACTCACCCTCTTATGCCTATTTGTAAGTAGCAAACCCAGAGGTTTAGGACTCTATTTTCTTAACCCAGTAGCTGCAAAACTCCCACTAAACTGAATGGAGCCATTCAGCTGAGTGCCAAGGCCTTTCAGTGCTGGAAAGTGAATACCAGTGCATTTGCATACCTCCTGGTGTGCTGGCTGCTTTAATCCCAGAGGACAGACCCTGTTCCCCACTGCTCCTAAATCACGCCACCTCATTGCCTGGGTCCCCCAGGGATTCCTCCTCTGTGCTGTTTTGTGTGGATGCTTATTCACAATTTAAACATCACGAACTCTTGGTGACAATATCCTAGCTAAGAGTAAACTGTTGGCACCGTTCCAGGGTACAGCATCGCGTATGGTTTTGGTCTGATGAAGGGGAACTTGGATGGAGAACAAGGGACTCAGTTCAAGCTTGAAGTAAAGCTTGAAATTAATGCCTTAGGCGACTTTGTATTTTTACTAGGGAATGCTTTATGCAGCTCTGTGTTTTTATGACTCATAATTGTAAAAAACAAAAAAACTGAAAAAACAGAACAGAACAGAAAAAAACAAAACAAATGAAAAACAAAACAAAAAACCACACCACTCTTCTCTTTTTGAGAATGAGATCTGTCTGCATTCAGCCTCAGACTTCTGAGATGAATAGCACAGCCTTCCTGGGGTTTTAGGCTTCTGAATTTTTCTCTAAAGTTCTAAAATTCCCACATTTTCATCAGGTATAGTAAGAATTTCTTTCTTATTTGTATGTGAAATGTGACACGATACATGCTATATTATGTTAAATTTGTGCTTGAGCTAGTTTATAAACTAGGTAGTTCCACTGACATCAGAGAGACCACTCAGCATGGGTAAAATTAAGTCCATGAAAGACAAATCTCACCTTGCCTATGTAAGTATCCAGATTTTTCATCACCTCCTCTTACATATATTTGTAATTTCTCTTGTATCATCTTTTATAGTGACTCATTAAATAAGAGTAAAGATTTGTTACTACAAATCAAAAATTCCTACAGTTTTATAGGATGACAAGTGAGCAGCTGCTGAGGTAAACAGATCTTATTTCCCATTTATGTACCAGAATTACAATGTGCTGTTTGTTAGGGAAAAAAAAAACAGCAACAAGTACAAGTAGCAATTCAGCTATTCCAGGAAATCCATACTCATCCAAAATAAATCCTTCTCATAATGTGGTGTACCCATGGTAAAATGCTGTAAAAGTGCATCCAAATATATTAATGCAAACTCCAGATGGCAGTTCATTTTGGTCAGCTTCTAAGACCTCCTTTGCTGTCCACAAATTTTCACATGAAAAGAACATTTCTTTATTTTTAGTGGCTGTTCAGCTGCTTGAGCTGTTGATTTTTCCAGAAAAGATGTAGTTAACTAACATCAGTTGGTCATACTTATCCCAAACTTTCAGAAGGGTGCACTAGCAAGAACTGATCCATTGTATGGATGCAGCAAGAAGTTAGATTTAGAAATTGTATTTAAAGCAATGTAAAACAGATTCTCCTTTCATGTGCGTAGAATGAGGTCAGGTAGGTTTGAGATAATCTGAAGCTGGTGTAAAGGGGATCTGACTTACAAAAAAATCTGTGAATTTCATCGGTGAATCCAAATGAGCTGCTGTACTATGGGGAGAAAAAGGAATTAGCATTAAATTAAGATGGATTTCCCTGCACTGGGTAGATATCAAAACTTTTTGACTTACACAGGAGGGAGAATTTCATAACTTCTTTGGGATAGAATTTTTTTTATATAGGGTTTTGTATGAATACAGTATGGCTATGTATAGTTTGAGATGGCTTGACATTTTTTATTTTAAAGGTATATATTGATAAACTATACATATTTAATTGTAATGAGGAACTCAGAGAACGTGGGTCATTGTGCCCAGCAGCCGTAGTGAAAATGTGTTGCTTTGCTTGTGAGCAAAGCAGACTACTTGGCTTCACTGCAAAGCCTGAACAACAGCACTGGAACAAGTTGCTTCAGAAGACACTGACACAGATGCAGACTGAGGGGGCTTCAAATGGCCAAAAGGCCACTTATTTTGCTTAGCAGCAATGCTTGTCAGGGTGGAGAGCAAGTGCCTTAGGCAGACCTACCCACCAGTACTGAGGCTTGGATTTTAAGCTTCAATAGCAGGAGTTGGGCTGCCCTCGGGCAGTCCATCCAGACCGTCTGTCACCACCTCAGATGGCTGAGCACCACACGCCTCCAGCGGGTTGTATCTCTCTTTGCTGGCTCTGTAGGAAGCGCAGAATAAGAACTAACTGAGATGCTCCGGCACGGTACCTGAGACGAGGAAGGACTCCCTCCAGCGCGGCAGCGACAGGGATCGGACTCCATTGGAGAAGCTCCCCCGGTAACCAGCGTGGCCGGCCACTTTCTGAACAAGGATCTTCCCGCCTGCATTGTCGATTATACCACTGCAAGGGAAACACATAGTAGCTGAAGGTGGAAATTCTCCCAAGAAACATAGAGACCATTCAACAGTGCAAGAGGTAGGAAGCATTCGCTTTCATCTTTAAGCCAGGATTTACAGAGGAGCTATGAAGCTACCACTAAGTCCCCTGCTAAGAAAAACTTGTACTTCTTCAACATAGAGAAGCGCAGTTTGCTACACAGTGCTGCCCTCCGTTTGCTTTTCCCATTGATCTATGTGTTCTGTGTTTAAGTCTGACTGAGTTGCACACAAGGACAAGTCTCTGCATTTGTTAAAATTCCTATAAGCTTGACTGCACGACTGAAGATACATGGAGATGCACTCACAGGATTTTTAGGGCCAACTGTGCAACAGAAATAACTTAGATAAAAAAGAGGCAAACCTCCTACTCGCCTAACTTTTTCATTCACAAAAACTAATGTTTTCTTAGATTTTCAGTGTGCATTACCCACAGAAAACTGAGCCTGGTTCTGACCTCAGCCCAGAGTAAGCTGAACAAAATATTACTGTAAGCTCTAGAAAACCTGACTGGCTCCATGTCTGGTGCACATTAAATGGTGTTTGACATGTGATATAATATTTATCTCAAGACAATCAGAAAACCTTCACTGTATGCAACCTGCTGTGGCATTATTAGGAAAGTACAAAAACCAGGAAGTGACTGCTACTATAAAGGGCTGGTATAACCGACAATAACTGCACTGTGCGCAGCAGTAAGTAATGAGCAGCCAGCCATGGTGAATATGTTAGTGCCTTAGCTTTCTCTGATGTTTGCAAGAAGCTGATGACAAAATGACCACAAGGAAAGGAAATTCACTGTGTGCAGAAATGCAACATGTAAGCTAACGGAGCCAAACCCAGCTGGCAAATGAGGGAAACCGAAACCCTCACTCCAGTAATATAGGGAGCCAGCATTTGGACAATGGCAGAAATTTCATTCACCATCAGTATTTTGTAACTTCCCGCTGGGACAAGCTCTGCTTGCAGAGACGCGAACAATTCCCATCGTGCATTTTACGGAGGAATTTGTCGTGTGGAAGCCAGTCGCTGGAGAGCCATCTCCCCAGCGAGGGGCTGCGCAGCGGCAGCTGCGGCCAGGAGATGGCAGCGCTGCGCACACCGGCACCTCCGCCTCTGCTTCCCCCGGGCACAGAGGGACGGACCGGCGCCCACATCGTCGTTCGCCGGTCCTTAGTGCGGGAAGGGCTTCACTGTCTCCTCGTAGGCGTCACTCCTTATAGCAGAACTTCTGTCTTCTTATAGGTTCAAGTGAAAAGTCATAGCGGACAGCTTTAGTTAAGAAAACTAAATGCTTTGTCTCTTATCAATTTAGAGACACTTTCCTATGGCAATTAAAAGCTTCACATTCACACAGTTTTTCATCTCAGCAGGTCATACAGGGGTAGGCTGTTACAGGGCTAGAGGAATTCACAGGATGGGACTGAGAAAGGAAGGAGGGCAGAAAAGTTCCCACTAGTGACTCAGCTGGTGCCACCTAAGATTCATGAACACTTTTCCTTTCTCAGTGCTGCTGCAGTTCCCTAACACAATATTAAGCAAAATTGTTTTTCAGAAGAGGTACAAAGTCCCAAAGCTTTAACTACTCAAGATTACTTAAGTTCCCAGATATTTCTAAGAACTGGAAGCACTGTGATAACTCTTTGAATGGAGCCAAGATGTCAATCAGACTCTACAAATTCTTCCTGCATTTTCAGCTGCGTGCATCCTGTCTTTGCATTCTGCCTGCAGTCATGGTGTGTTTTGGCTGTGAAGTTATTCTCCATCGAAAATATCTGCACATTTTTTGCATGGCTAATTAAACTTGGCATAATTATTACTATAAAATCTGTGTTATACATTTCCTTGTCTGGTATTTCCTTCTGTGGCAGAAAAGCACATTACTCAGCCTTTGACATCAACGACAGCTAAATTCAAATCTGGAGAACCAAAACAAGTCCAAGAGCCTTGTAAGTTGTATGTATTCGTTGCCAGTGATACGTCTATTTTTTTCTAAAGCTTTATTATTAGCAGCAGCTCCATCCCACTTGAATAATAATAGTATAATAGTCATTTGCTATGCTTGAATGACGGATCTGCAAGTCTCAAGACACTTCTTCTTGGGTTGAGAAACACCTTCAAACATAACTGATTTCAGTAGGAATAGAGGACTGACAGCACTTCATAAGACTGGATCCATAGTACCACACATGGTCTTCCTCACATGCTTTCCACTAGAACAGCAGCCTGCAATCATACCTACAAGGCACTGGGAACTTTAAAGGGTCTGAAAAGCCAAGAGCTCCCTACACTGAAATGATGATTCTCTCTGCATGCCTGGCTCATTTAAACCCACTCACCTATGAATTGCAGCGCCGCACACACTGGAAAAAGAAGCATAAATGTCTGTGCCATAAACACGGTATTTTACATCTTGACATCCTGGAGGGCATTTTGCAATGAATTCTGGATTGATTATCTTCCCCGCCTTGGCATCGCAGTCAATCTGGGGTACATCTGTGAGGGCAAAATATTGGTAAAGTCAGATTGAATGTTTTCATAGCTGAATGATCTTGTCTTGAAAACATTGAATAACTGAGTGACAGGGATGCCCTCCTCTTATGCACTTATACCAGTGCTTTTGTGACACAAGAGATGTCTATGTCTTCTGCATCTACAGTATAACACAAAACAACACCTATGCGAAGGCTTGTGGCTGTAAGTAATGATGGACTGAAGAAGCCCGAGGATATTTATGATCTTCAGTGTTTGTTTTTCTGAAGTAAATATCCTTTATGAAACTTTGCTGGAGAGAGAAAGAAATCATAGAATCATAGAGTATCCTGAGTTGGAAGGGACCCACAAGGATCATCGAGTCCAACTCCTGGCTCCACACAGGACTATCTTAAAATCAAACCACATGTCTGAGAGCGTTGTCCCAATGCTTCTTGAACTCCAGCAGGCTCGGTGCCATGACCACTTCCCTGGGAGCCTATTCTAGTGCCTGACCACCCTCTGGGTGAAGAGCCGTTTCCTAACATCCAGCCTGAACCTCCCCTGTTGCAGCTCCATGCCATTCCCTTGGGTCCTGTCGCTGTCACCAGAGAGCAGAGATCAGCGCCTGCCCGTCCGCTCCCCTCATGAGGAAGCTGCAGGCCGCCATGACGTGTCTCCTCAGTTTCCTTTTCTCCAAGCTGAACAATTCAAGTGACCTCAGCCACTCCTCATACGTCTTCCCCTCTAGACCCTTCACCATCTTTGTAGCCCTCCTTTGAACACTGTCTAATAGTTTCATGTCCTTCTGATACTGTGGTGCCCAAAACTACACACAGTGCTCGAGGTGAGGCCGCACCAGCGCAGAGCAGAGCAGGACAATCCCTTCCCTTGACCGGCTGGCTGTGCTGTGCCTGATGCACCCAGGGCATGGTTGGCCCTTCTGGCTGCCAGGGCACGCTGCTGGCTCACATTCTACTTGCCGTTAACCATAACCCCCAGATCCTTTTCCATGGGCTGCTCTCCAGCCTCTCGTCCCCCAGTCTGTACGTACAGCCAGGGTTGTCCCTTCCCAGGTGCAGAATCCGGCACTTGCTCCTGTTAAACTTCATGTGGTTGGTGATTGCCCAGCCCTCTAATTTGTCAAGATCTCTCTGCAAGGCCTACCTGCCCTTGAGGGAGTCAACAGCTCCTCGCAGTTTACTGTCATCTGCGGTGTAGTCACCCAGCCTGTGGTTACCACTGGGGAAGGAGGGAGTAGGGGAAGAGGTGGATGTGAACAGGGACCAGGAACAACTCTGCACTCATGAGGCAGGATGCTTCCCAAGCCTCCCTCTGTGCTCTTGGAGCTCTGTGCCGTCTATAATGCCAGGCTGCAGCCACATCCCATTATCTTGCCTTTGATTTTTAAAACTGTTTGCTGGGTACAATTTGCTTTGCACAGGGGGTTTAAGCGTAAATCGCAACCTCCCAGCAGACTTGTATTTTGACTAACCAAGCAAAATAATCCGTGGAGAGGAATGCTCTTATAGTAGTAGGGCTGAAAGTCATACATCCCAGTGCATAGGATGTATACTACCACTCTCATGCTAATTAACTACATACGCTTTATGTTACTGCAGGTTCATTTCACATATTTATTTCTTTTTCAAAAGCCTTATGATGATCCTTCTATGGTACCTGGTGACCTATGAGGATACATTTTAATATACACAATATCCCCTTTACACATGTACAGTAGCACACATTTTAGTGATTTGACTTCAGTAGAATTTGGTAGTTAATGTATGTTCCCATTGACTCTGCAAAGAATTGTGAAGGGTTACTGAAATATGATTTCACTTTGGGCATTTTTATGCATCAGACTAACGGGACCACTTACATAGCTTAGCCTTTTTTGTCTTCTTTGTGGATTCCTTAGCTGCATATGTACACGTAAGAAATACACCTAGAACAAAGAAAACATAGTATCAGGAAAAAGGAGGACTACCAGCATCAGCTACCACAAGGTCCTGTGCATGGGATTTCCCAAGTTTCAATCAACTAGTTGAAAAAAATGAAATGGGAATATTTTAGGCCACAGCTAGGTTTCTACTGGTTGGTTAGCTTTGCAGTCCAGATGGCATCTACTGTGGTGAAGCTTTTTGAAGGGGATTCAAGATCAATTGATCACATGTTAATCTGTGGAACTCACTGTCAAAATATGCCAATGAGTCCACATGGTCCAGAAAACCACAAAAAGCCCAAGTATTTCCAAGAGCAGTGGAAACTCATTGCAATTGGTGTGATAGAGATACCAGTGAAACAACATGCTCTGTGCATAAAAAGTACTGGGAAGTTAGGGAGAGAAAGATACTTTTTAATAACCCCTACAGGGATGGTATCCTATAACAGTGCGTTGTGGCATTTCACTCAATGGTGGTAGCGGGTGTGGGATACTGGGAGCATTATGAAACGTACAAGATTCCGGTGTGGCATGTCCAGTATCCTGTCCCAGCAAGGGTACCGTTTTCCTTCAGTAAGTAGAATCATGATTTAAAAAGTGTGATGGTAAAAGAGACATATAGTTACATTAAAACATACATTGCAATTTCTGGAGTCTTTACGTGCTCCTGGAAAGCAAGATCCTGTCTGGCTGTCAGGGAAAAGAAAAGAGGACGCATTTATAACCACTTTCCTTTGGCACCTTCTTGATCATAGAAAGCTCTGTGTTCTTGGAGAAAGAGGAAAACTGAGGATGGTCCCACACTAATAAATAAATAGCTGATTTTTTTTTAAAGGGAATCTTTAAGTTACAGATATTTTTCAGCCCCAGTGGTACTATCTGATGTGGATTGTGTACAGCTATGGCCATGTGCTTAGAGATCTCTGCAAATAATTAATATTTCTGTGCAAAAGTCAGGAAGTTTGGGTAGCCTATTTTTGAAAAGCTGTGCCAAGGCTGATTCCACCTTCCACAGGGAGCTTCATCAGCAGTGGAGTCCAAAGGGAACAGAAGAAGCCAGCAGCCACTGGTCAGCCAGGACAGGTGAGTACAAACCCACAAACTACTAATTGTAGCACATCAACTGTACTTACCAAAGAAGATTGCAATGACTGAGGCCTTCATGGTGATTAAAGTAAAGTCTAGATGTGTCAGTAAGGAGCACTGAAAAGGAAAAGAAAAGTACATCAGGCTGTATTCAGAGGTATCATAGATGATACTGGAACACTGGGGGAAGAGGGACTGTGCAACGTTCTTCAACCTTTTGCAGTCCTCCTGCATTGTTCCCTTTTCTCCTGGGCTTCATATGCTTTGCAGAGCAGCTGATGTCCCCTGAGGAGATGGTGTTTGGGCTGTGGAACAACCATAGACTAATTTTTTTTACTACTGTCCAAGTTTTGCCTTTTACCTCAGTGAAACCAAGCTTTCATTCTACCTACTTATTTCTGAAGCCAGTGGTAGCAGAGGGCATAATGGATATGGACACATTCTTGCAGCTATTCAAGTTAATTCAATAGTTTTCCAGGGAGTATTCTCAGATTTGTACTGTCTGCATATCCATCTGCACCCTGTAATCTCACAAAGGTAAGGGGAACATTAATCCGCTCAATCTTGAAACAATTTGTACAAAGAATCTTGCAATCATACCGTTGATTGTGAGCCTACTTACTGGTTTATTTCCTTTTCCGAGGGTGTGTGTGTGTGTGTGTGTGCGCGTGTGTGCCTGAGATTGAGAAGACTGTCAGAACATCTGGACAGCACTTTTCTCTGGGTCTACATATGTGGTTCCTGACGCCTACCATTCCTGAAGCTCTTGTCCAGACTACAACACTACAAACTTATCACAGATATTCTCCTTCTCCTGAGTATGACCTCTCATGCTGCTTTTATGGTCACTTTTCCCCTCTAAAACATCTGGGAGATGTTGTATGGGGGAATATTTTCATTTTTATTGACATTCATTTATTCACTTGCCCTCTGTTTCTTTGGATTTGAAAGAGTCACAAGTAGGCAGAATCAGCAGTGCTTGAGCAGTCAGGGGATAGAAATTTAGCATGACAATGAATCCACAAAAATTTGTATTTTTACACTGTCATTCTACTGAGTTACAGAGCTTGAGAAGTGAAGCTTTCGGTCTTCAGTGAAGAATAATTAGAAGACTATTTTAAAAAAGGCATAGGAGGAGATAAAAAACAGGAGGAAATCATCACAATGTATGATGATTAATTCCTCACCTGTAGTAGCAAGTGTTCATTATTTTACAATTGTTGGGGAAATCCTGGGTTGGGTGCTCATAATTTATCTAAGTCATTAAAATACCACAAAATGCCTGACAAATATCAGAGTAAAAAGTCTGAGAGTGAGAAAATATTTGTGTGTTGTAGAGGAAAAACTCAAGGATCAAAATTAAAATAAATCGATTACATGCTTGCAAATGGCAAGGTTTGCACTAAAGTCAAAACTAGCTAGCTATCAAAGAAGAAAATATACAGAGTATTAAAGCTGGAAATGATCAGCAAAAAACAAGTTATCTGCCTGCTGGAAAACATGGCAGTGGCAGATTTGACTTACAGATTTGTGTGCTCAGACCAGGGCTTCTTCTGCCTCAAGAAGGAAAATTAGAATGATGAGATAGATACAGGGTGGAGGGAGAAAAATCTGCAATCTGTCTTCATAGGCGATGTTTCCATATTTTTTTATTTTAATTGCTCTTCTTTTTCAAAGAAGCCACATGTTTCTTGAGTGAGAATGATGAAAATAGTATGCTAGATTAAACTGAATTCAGCAAGTTTTAGGTCTGTATAATTTATAACCATTTTGTATGGGCCAGCTGCACCTCTGATTTCTGCTTCTGTACTGTGGTCAGGGAGCTCAAAATGCCAGCAAGTATAGTAACAATATCACTTTGGAATAGGTCTTTGGTACTACATCTTTCCTTATCAGTAAACAATCAGTAAAACAATCTTCCTGCTAGCTGCTAAGGTGGAGCGCAGCAGAAGTTGCTTAGAAGCCACTGAGCTGAATCCTGGGGGCACGGAAAGCTGCCCAGCGTGGGGCTGTGTCCTTCTGCAGAACAGTGGACAGCGTGGTTGGGGTAACCCCAGGCTGTGCACGCAATAGCAGCAAGACCAGTTCTGTGGTAATGGTCTGCTGTTGCTGCTAGTTTGCATGAGAAAGCCTTGCCCACCTCCTAGAAGAAAAATCCATGTGAAGTATTTACTGCAGTGTATGTCCTCTGTGAAACTGTTGAAGGAAATGGTTGCAACTGTAGAGGACAGCTCGGAGGAACTTTGCTCAGATGCTCTCCTCTTCATTTACATGCCTCAGCACATCACCACCTTCAAAGGTATCACCAAATGCATGCTTCCCACAGGCAATGAGTTCTCACTTCAGCTCAATCCCAGGAAAAGAAGAGGCAGACTCAGAGAGTTGCTGGTCACTTGCAGAACCACCACACACCATTAAAGGCTATACTGGCACTGACTGGGGCTTTGGAAAAAACATCTCAGTATGAACGTTCCCCATATCTGTAGCAAGTAAAATCAGCAGTGGCATCTTTGTTTAAAGTCAAAGAGAGCTGTAAGAATTAATCTTGACAGTATTTGGCTCAGTACTGAGATATTTTCATCTCCAGTTTAACTAGAGTAGGAAAGGGATGGAAGCATGCATGTGAAAGCTGCCTCATCAGTGGATTGCTGTGTGCCTTGCCGTGGAGAGAGTCCAGTACTACCTGACTTTTCCTGTCTTACAAAATTTATAAACCATCTGTGCTGCACAAGAGCTCTCATTACTTTCCAAATGTCATGTTGTCCCCATGCCCGACCACCCCAAGGCCAGCTGCCCCAGGAGCCATCCCAGCCCTCTCGGGTGGCACTGCCCCTCAGACCTGGCTGCAATTGCAATTTCTACCTAGTCTGCTGGTGGCATGGCTTTTCAAAGTGACAGAAAGTGTGTTTTTTTTTTTTTTTTTTTTTTTTTTTTCCTAAAATACTATGCATGTCCTGTAGAAAGAGGCCAAGAAATCTAAAAGGAATTCATGCACAAAGTCTATCGGGGGCAGATGAGTTCAGCAGACCCCTTAGCCTGCAATAACAGGTATTTTGCCAACAGGAAAGTTAACAGAAGTGTTTAGACAAAGCTGTTAGATTTACCTGACAGATTTGTTGTCATAGCTATGCTCAAAAGCATGCTGCTGGGGTCTGTACTGTTGCTGGTGCAGCTTTTACTGGTATCTTGATGGAAATAAATTATAATAGTAAAGAAACCTATTTTTCCAACTGTATTAATTTCTATGCTAGGCATTGGTACGCCAGGAAAAACGCACAGACATCCTGTGACATAGCTCTGGTGGCAACACTAACATTCTCAAGAGGGGTCCTGGCCTTCAGACCCTGGGCTGTCACATGTAAGAAAGCACAGGAGGATTTACTCTGCTGACCAGTGCCTGGCTTAGTGGCTCCAGGGAAGTCTGTTTGCAGTCATTGCATATGGCATAGGGAGTCACCTGATGTAGGTTGTATGAGATCTCCTATACTGTGAGCTAGCATGGCATCCGCTACTTCAAAATCTTAAAGGGAGCAAAAGCCTGGAATAAAATGGTGCTTTTTTATTTCTCTAGGAATGAAAGGGAAACTAAGGCTCTGATCCTACAAATGGACCCATGCATACAACAGGGTCTGTAGTCCTTGTAGATTCAGTGTCAGGTTTGGGGATGTTTTATCTGCAGAATATCGAGAATGACACTTTGCTGTTAAACACAAACCTATTGTCCCTTTCTTGCTTTACTAAATTAATAGATTCCATTAAGATAAAACCAGAAGTTTCTGCTTTGGGTTATTCTATAGTATGTGTTTTGCTGAGATTTCTCCTTGTATTTTACTATTGTGAGTCTCACTGCTATGATTACATTTTTTTTACCCTATTTTTTTTCTTGGGAACTTAAAATCACCACTTCATGCATGCAACTGTCAACCTGTCTGTGAAAGACAGAGGTCTACGCACCCAAGTCATCAAATATTTTGGTTTTATTCCAATAAACATACAGAAAATCCCCCATTCACCTTATTTTTTTTTTGTTTTCTTCTAAAGCAGGATGTGCTTCATGTAGGTTTCGTGTTGATCCTCCCCTTTGCTCCCAGATCTTATTTTTGGTTTGAAGGTTATTCAAACCTTATACCTTTCAAATATGTCTTATATGTAATCCGATCCCACCTCTGACAAATGACTGATCACAGAGTCCTCCATTGATGTTACCACAAACTTACCACCAAGTGGCCACATTAATTTACACCTCAGCCTTCTGCAGTTCTTCTCCTGACTCCCTACTATTGAAGTACACTTGGTTAAACCACCTGTCCTTTAGAAAAGTGATGCAAGGGGCCATGTGAATGCGGAAGAGAATAATCCACATTGCAATTAACATTACAAAACTCAGAATGAGAAATCCTATGTACAAGAAGAGCATGTTTATGTTTCCATAGCCGTGATAAATTACATCCAAATATCACATGGTCATGGATTTCATATTCCTCTTTTCTGCCTATGGCACATCTCTACTACATACTCTCATATTGACTAAAGAGTCATCTAAAACATTATACGTTTAAAATATTTTCAGTACAAATCTGTGCAGTATTATTACTAATACATTAATAAAAATATGTTTACTATGCCTTTTACAGGCATTTCTGAAGCATTTCTCAAGCAGCACAGGAGCATGCTGTGTCTTACTCATTTAGCTTCTAGCTCGGAAAAGGCATTTGGGACATTTTAAAAAAAGGCAAGAGCGGGTGAATGTACCAATGGTTGATTAATAGCAAGGGCTTTCCCAATACCCAGCTTCCCAGTCATGTTCTGAGAGTTTTCACCGAGTGAAGTGTACTTTTTTCATGTCCTGTCAGTGGAAAGTGAAGCCAAAAAGTGCCTTCTTCCAGTTGTCCCAGACTATACATTCCTCCCTATATTATCTTACTGCAGGAAGCTCCCATGGGCTGGGGTCCCTCATTTTTGCATTCAGGTGTCACTTGGGCTGTGCCTGACTCCCTGCCCTCCAGCAGCCCAGTATCCTGTCCCTGATGGGGGACTGGACAGGAGGGACTGAGGAACCCCATCTGTAGCGGGAGTCCCCTCCATGGTTGGGCATGCAGCTCCATCGCCACACGGATCCTTCCGTAAATTGTGCCCAGATCCCCACCCACAACTGTTTTTTAGTGGTTATTGTTTATTATGGGTGGTTCCTTCTTCACTTTCTCTCTTGCACTCCTCAAATGGAAGGGAAAATAACAGGCCTAAAGACACGAAGCGAGTCTGCAGCAAAGTTCAGAAAGGGACCATTTCTGCTGAATCCAAACTTGGTGTCTTATTCCTGAGCTACACTGTCTCTGGTGTAAAATGGATTTTAAATATTTTTATTTTTCCAGCCTAATTAAAAATTCCTGTCACACACACAAAATGGAAAAAAAAAAATTCTAATGCCCAGTGCCCTATTTTTGTTCGATATGCCTGGTTGCTGTGGCTCCTCTCACTGCCAGCACTGAGATTCTAAGGCATCTTTTGAGCTTGTGCCTCATTAGTAGACCAGAAAAATGGATGATCTGGATGATATTTTGGAAACCCTGATTCACTGGCATCTTCTGTTTCTTTTCTGTGATACTCTTAATGAACTGAGTGATAATGCCAGCTATGCTTACCAGATTTCCATTAATTATTTGCAGTCCTAGTCAGTCAACTAATGACCATTCAGTATTAAATCTCCTAAACTTTATGCTGGGTCTTTGTTTATCTGAGTACATTTCCTCATCTATATCCTTCTGACTGCCATAGCAGATGTTACTTCTATACTAGGAAGGCAGTGTTTATGCATTATATCAATGTTGCTTGAATCCCAGTTAAGTCAAGCCCAAGTGTAGTAAGAAGCATCTCCTGCAGTATTCTCAAGCGTAGGTCCTATCCTAACCATTTGAAATCAGACTTGTATTTGAAAGAATGTTGATTTCTTTTTTCTCTACCAAAATATTAGAAAAAGCTTGAATGCCAGTGAAAAGACCATTAGTGAACCATTCTTCCAGCTTATAATTCAGATTTTTGTATTGACCTTTTATCAGCATCTTGGCTTTTATAAAGCTCTCTGAGAGAGCTGCTACATGAAAGAACCTCTACAAACAAACAGATGGTTTCAACCCATATAAACTGTCACTGTACGGAAAACTATACATTTGCTGATGGATGTGGAGGATTTAAGTAAGTCCTTGATGTTTGGTGTAAGGCATTGCTGTCTGTTACATGTGCAAATAAATTCTTTGCTGGTGCCACGTGCTTTGTCTCTGCGGGCGTAAGCAGTTTATTTCCTGTAATCTTCTGTGCCACAGAAATCAATTTCTGTACTTTCTTTGTACCACAATAGTGTGTGCTATTGTTCTCCTTCTCAAGGGGTTGTAATACAGTAGCAGCACTGGCACTGTTAAAAAAATAGAAGTGCACTTTTTTTGAAAGCTATTTGAGCAAGTAGCTTGGAGTTAACGACACTATCTTTAAGCATTGTGGGTTGAGTTAAATACGTGTTCCTTCCAGGAAAATCAAGTGGGTTTGGTGTAGGTGTGAGTATATTGATTTAGATAAACAAGAGATTTTATCTTTGAGGATAAAAGATTTTAGATTTTTTTTCTATTGTTTCTTTTTAAAAACGGTTCACTCTTTCTTTGTTTCATGCTCATATTCTGTCTCCATGCTATTTGACCTTGCTCTCCAGTATAACAGCTGTGCATTTTTGTGCACGCTAGATAATATAGCTAATACACGTCACATGCAATTTAGTTTCCCCTCCTGTCTTCTCAGAGGGAAGGAAGAATGTACACTCAGTGCATTGAGTTGTTCTGAAAGTCTGTACATAAAAAAAATCCAAATGGTTGTTTCTTTTAAAAAGGCAGGTAATGAGTTCTGCTCAGCCAGAAAAGCAGAGTTGACAACTATATTTCATTCCAAAAGCTTAGATTGCCCTGCAGGTATCCCAGGCCAGGACACTGGGTACCAAAAGGTAAGACCCAAAATGTTAGTTTGCAAGGGTGAGCTCATTTGCATGGGATGCTGGACATTTCTCTTCGAGTGGCCTGAAGTAAAATATATTCATCCAGAAATTTAAAAATATCACAGAACCCATCACATTCTGCTATAAAAAAGATGAGGGAAAACTCAACTCTTTTCTTTCATATGTGAAGGAAATTGCAAGGATCTTGCTGTAATTGAAGCAAGAGGAAGTTAGTATCTGTACTAGCACCATCTGCGAGGATAGGACATTTCATACCTTATCAGATCAAAGAAAAAAAAATTGCCTGCACTGTTTGTGGGAAGTGTCAAGAAGAAACTCAGGGTTTCCTGTACCATGTGCATAATTAAACCTTCTTCAGCTTTCAGAGGAGCCTGGGCTTTAGTTGTAAACAGGAATCTTGGCCGAACAGCAGGAAGAGCCAAAACGAAGAGCCCTGTCTCAAAGCCTGTCTCCTGGTCAGGGGCAGGTGCCTCTGTGGAAATAGGACTGAGAACCCAAGATTGCTTCCTGGAGGCAGTACTTAGATCCACTTTGCTTAATTATCCAGTGCCTCAGAAAGAGCAGATGAGGAAACATAGGCTTTCATGTCTGCAGGTGTTTCCACTGTGGTGGAGGAGTTTTAAGAAGTAGATGTTGCACATTAGGCAATTGTGCGTGCGATAAAACGAACAACCAAACCACTGCTGGATGAGTTTCTGAGCCTGTGGACACCTTGCACTTTTGCCTCAAAGTGTCTTTATGTAACATGCACAGCTAGCATTAAGATTATAGGCAGGGCTATTCATTTTAAGTAAAAAGCTTTCACCACCTGAGGAGTAGCTGCAGGCTCTTTGCCAACTCCTTTCTCTGGCCACACAAATCCCACACTGGTCCACAGTAGTCCTCCCCACCATGGGTCGTCACACCCTCAACAGCAGGGTGGTGGTTGCTGCTGTTCTTGCTTGGTGTTTTAGGCCTTTTGCTTCAGAGACGGGAGCTGTGGGCTTAGACACTGCTCTGCTGCCTGAAGATGTGCTGGTTTCCACAGTGTTGTTATACAGAGGCAGCTGTAGGCTCTGTTTCTCAAAGAAATTCAGCTGACTTGCTCATCTTACTGGTGCCAGTATGTGATAGCTGTGTTCAGGTTGGGCCCACTGTTTAGCCTGTTGGGTGGTTCGTGAGCTGCCTGAAATGGATGTACACCTATTGCCCCTAACAAACAAAACATAAAATCTTTCCCAGTGTGGCCTGGAAGACCCTGGCTACCCATGCACAGTGGTGGTAAATTAGAGATCAGTGCCTCTGTTATAACTCAGCCTTATTTCTGATGCCGTCTTAGATTTTGTTGCAGTCCATGGAGAAGCCCTGAGAGTTTGAAATGACCTTGGAGGAAGGAGAGACCTCACCTCTTCCAGGCCCTCTTCAGTGTCAAGAGATTTAACATTTTTGTGAGAGTTGGGTTTTGAGGGTACTGAGGATGCCTGGGCACATTCTCCCCTCTCTGCTGAAACTTGACTGCTATGTGGTCAGGATTGTAAGAGCTGTGAAGATGCCAAAGGAGCCTTGCTTCAGCCCTGTGGTTTGGACATTCAGATGGGGAGGAGGACTTAGGGTCCTGGGACTCTCCCTACCCCTGGGCTATCTCTACTTTTTGTGCAATAGATAGCTACTGTGAAACGCACGTTCCTTCCTGGGAGCAAAGCCAAAGGCTCTGGTTCTGCTCTGCTCCCAGGAAGGCAAGCAAGCACCGAGTCGGTCCCGTTCTCTCTTGCTGTCTTTCTGATCCCATGTTTCTGGCATTGCTGGCTGCACATGGTCCTGCTTCATCGCAGAAAATGGGGGATATCCCAATCATTCATGCTCTGGAGCCTGACAGTGGGGACCTCTTTGGTGATGGAGGAAATGTGGGTTCAAACTCTCTGAGGTTGCAGACAGCGCTGAATACAGTTCTTCCTGATTAAGGGTTTTCATCGCTTGCCTCTTATTACAAATGCTTTGATTGGTGTGGCTGCTACATAGTGTTTTAAATAGCGCCTGCTCTGCTTCATGAGGTCCATGCCTTAGAAGAGGGCTAGCAGGTCTGTTGGTACCCAGCACCTCCCACTGGGTCCCTGCCAAGTCACTGAAGTGACATATGGGTGGCATTGTCCTCAGGAGGTCTGTCCCTCAAAAATATTCAACTGACTGGCTTAGCTCACTGCTGCCAGGAATGCAGATGTCTAAACTGCTGACAAAGACGACACTCAGAGCCTCTCAGTGTCTAGGCAGTAAGGAAGGCTCTCTACGGGTTGCACACTGGAATTCAGAGGTCCCAATGCTACACAAGTTGCACTTTGGTCACATGAGTCCATTCTTTTCCAGAGCCACTTTAAGAAATGTTTATGTGCAGATTTTCAAGAAGAATTTAGTCCAAAATAGCTCCAGTCAGGTAGGTAAAATGAAGAGATGCTATACCCAGCAATTTAGAGCTGAATGAAAACACCCAAGGAGCCCTGTGCTGCTCATTTTACATTCATACAGTGCCCTGGAATTAAACTAACATAAGGTTGAAGTAACAGTGACGAATGGTTTCTCTGCTTTCCACAGAGCTCTTTCAGAAGAAGGTAATTTATTTAAAACTATAGTGTGATTTAACTTGCCATACCTTTCTCAGGGCCTAAATAAAACTGCAATGATTACACTTTCTCATCTGTCTCACAGAGATAACCACCAATTACGCTGCTCTGATCTGTCCCTCACAGCACAGGAAGAAATACATTTAGGATATGTCACCCACTCACAGAGAAAATACAGTTTGGAATATCCAGATGACTATTTCTGTGAGGGTCATTACACTGTGCTTTCCTGTTTTCTCTTTACATTTAACAATGTTTTCCATGTTACATTTTTTCATTTCGATGAACAGCTTTTACGGCTCATTGGGAATCGCTGTTAGCTCCAACCTGTGAATCCCTGTCCAGACAACTACCTTCTTCTGTCTGTCCGTCCCCCACAGCTCTTGTATCTCACGTATCTGCCCTCCTTGCTCCCAGGCTTGAGCCCTGCTCCCGCTGTGCACTGGAACTTGCTCGCTGTTGAGGGCAACCTCTTTCCCTTTCCTAATGTAATTACTTCTGCTTAACATCAGCCAAGCCCCAGCCAGGTACCATCAGTCCTGGCACTGCTGTGTTCCCAAGAAACTGAGAGCAAAAGGGTGACACAAGGGAAATGGGAATAACTGCAACCCAGCAGTGCCCGAGGGCTGTGCTAGGTATGAATTACAAGATTCATGGCCACATTTCTTTCACTTTTCATAAAATGCACCGTTTTTTTTTCCAGCAAAACACCCAGTTCTGAATAGTCAAAGTGACTTTTAAAGTGCAATATATGGTTTCTCAGGTTGGATGCAAAATAAAAAAAGCACTGAATAATCATGCTATTGTGCTGCCTGCAAACGAAGAGTTATTGTAGTGTGTCAGAATTCCCCCGCAGGTATATATTTAGTCTAAAAGTGAATAATTTGTGTAAAAGGCACTGAAGAAACTGCACATCACTCTGGGGATGGTTTTTGGAATTTTTGCAGCATGTTTGGACAAAGCTTGACACCTTTTTGCTTGGTAGAAACATAGAAGCAGAAATTTAGAGAAACTTTTGGATGTTTACAGTCTGCTTATTAAAGCCACATGTATTCCTTTACTACAGAAGTGAGTTATATGTCTAGATCAAAAGCAAAACCAATCCTTAAGCATGCTGATAAATTTATTCATCATCTCACAGAAGAACAGAATGGAAGCTGCGTTAATTCAGTATCCCCTGCAATCAATACAACCACTGATGCCTCATGCCAAAGCCATGGACTGGTTGGATAAGGATTCACAGAATATAAGGAATTAAAAAAAACTATCTGGACCTCTCTGGGCACTTGGCACTGGATTTAAATAAGGCAGTAAGCAGTCAAATTGATCAATGTCTAGTAATGGTGACTTGATTAAGGAAACATCTTACACAAAATATCTTCAGCAAATCAGCAAACGCTGGGGAAGCTGTAGAAAGCATTTTGAAAAGCCAAGCTGCTTCTGTGCTGGAAACTAGCCCATGCCCTGCAGGTGTAGCCCAGGCTCCCCCCTTCCTTAGGCATGGGATATGAAGGGGCCACCCTCTGAATGCTCAGAGGAGATGCATGAGCTGTTGTGGTAGCCAGGTGCGAAAGGCATGTCTGTGGATCTCCTGTTGGAGATGGTATTCATGTCCCGCTGATCTGGGCCACGAGGGGCTCCACCGGTCACTCACTAGCGCTGTGCTTTCTTATCCTTGTAGAGAAAGGCAAAGGGTAGTTTTTAGTTTGGGCAGAGTCTACCCGTACTTCTGTGGATAAGCTGCATGTTTCTTGGCTGTTCTCCACAGAGATCTTCAGGTTTGGAAGTCTGTCCCCTCTCCTCCTCCTGGGCTGGAGGTGAGTCCTGCTCCTCCGGGGCTCATGGTGCAAGGCTGCAGTGAGGATGGAGCCTTACTGCTTGTATTGCAGCAGGATGACCTCAGCAAGTGGTCGTTGCCACTTTAGCTTTGCTACAGGCTGTCTCAGTTGAATCCCTCCCACTGGTGCTGGTCTGCAGTCCACCTGTAATCCAGTAGGCACATTCAAGCTGAGGCCTATCACTAGATGTGGCTGTTGTGGGGAGCCTGTTGAAAATTGTGGTCCTGTGAATATTGTTTCCACTTTTTAATGGTTGCAGAAGATATCTTGGGACTCCATGCTGCTTTTGGGATGAAAGTGAGCTACAGTTTTGCATGGGTGCCAGCATTATAAATGAGGATGTTATGGGTAGTGCTGGGTTTCTGAAGAGATGCTGCTTGTCAGAGACTTGACATCATGCAGGCCAAGTTGTGCGGCCGTACGGTATGCCTGTTGGCAGCCCTTGGCAACTGGCAGGAGTGGGCTTTCTAGCATACAGGTCACGCAGACAACATGACGGGTGGTTATGCTTCCAAAACTGCATCCTTTAATGTATGAGTGCCCTGGCAGCACTTGAAGAGCTAGAAAGGGTGGCGGCAGGGAACATGGCCTCCACAGCCTGGCCATGGATACTCTGACAGGGTAGGTGCAGCCAGAAATTGTTGAGAAATACATCTCAGGACCAGGCTGATACTGATTTACTAATTTTGCCTATTAGAAGCTTTTAAAACCTGCTCTTTCAGCACAGAGATGAATCAGGATTCTGTTTCTGAGAACCCAAGATCAAAAAGGAAAACTGTGCTTATCGCATGGACTGGGAACAATCAGGTAATCACAGAGCAGGAACTTGTAATTTATGGTCAAAGTTCTGTTTTAAAAAAAAAACTAAGCCTGCAGACCTCAATATTGCATAATCCACTTAGGAATGCTCAGGAATTTTGTTCCAAACTTTGGCTTGAAGAAATTACCATATGAGCTTCTATTTCTAGTTATTTCCTAGCATGTATTTCTTTTAATGCACAAATTTCACCAGTGAGAACAGAAGATGTAGACCATGGAAACCCAAGACGCTACATCCCAAATTACCACATATTTTGAGAGGCAGTTTGGTAGAAAGACTGTCCCAAAAGTAGGGTGAAATGAGATCTGTCTGTCCTGGTCATGGTGCTTACCCTATGCTTGAGGAAAATGGCAGGTGCCTACCTTTATTCCTGAACAACTCATGGGTGCATGTGTGATACCTATATTTGACCTTCCAAGCAGTCCTATTTGTACCCAATCATTCCAGTGCAATTACTCTTCTATTCTAACTTCTGTAACCTTTTCCCTCCTTCATCTGGTCACTCCTCTCCTCCCCATTTAGCCTCATCTCCAAACAGTCTCTCTTCCTTCGTACTCTTCATGTCCAAACACTTCCTCCACTAGGCCTGGGAGAACAAAATGCTGGCATGCTGCAGATGCATTACCAGAGAGGTGAGCAAGACGGGCTCCCATCGTCCTCAGCTGGCTGGCAGCGGTGCCAACAGCCACCGGAGTCACGGAGCCCTTAACCTTACGTAACTCTGACTCGCTGGAGGTGACCAGGGCCAGGATACACAGCACTGCTGCCAGCTTTCCTCTGTGTCTCACTCTTGTTCTACAGACTCCAGGGTAAGTTACGTATTTGGTGAAAACAGAAAGAATGGAGCCTTCTGAATCCTGAAAGGAACCTGGCAGAGAGATCGAGAGGTACAGATGCGGTCGCATTCAAACTTCCCTGTAAACAAGTGATTTTGGAGAGGTAAAAATTTCCACAGTTTTATGTACAAGCCTGGAGGCACTGGAAATCCCCAATGCATCCTGGTGGGGACATTAAAGGATTGCGTGAAGCTACACAAAGATCATTCAGAATTTTTCCAGAAATTTTGGCTCATGTAAAACTGTCACTTGGCAATTATGCCTTTTTTTCATAGGAAACCAGCTGCCAACTGAGAAAATGTTGGCTGCTGTGTTACATGCATTACATTTACAAAGCTATTTTACAAGGTGACAGGCCAAAATACAGTTTGCAAATGCAGTTTGCATCTTCAAAGTATTTTTTATATCTGTATCTATGGGATGTCCTATAGAATGAGATACATTAAGGATAACTGACACAGATAGTGCTCTTAATGTGCCACTGAGCTCCTAATGCACTCTGCAGCTCTGGAGATAAAGCAGAAGTGGGATGGGCTTAATGGATGCTAGAAAGCCGGTTCAGTCAGGACAGTAAGTCTTGGCACATTAAGAACAGCTTAAATCTAGATGATTTGAATGAAGCAAAGGTGGTTATAAATACTTTTCTGAATCCAAGTGTGTTCCCATTTTGGGGGATGAGCTATAGATTTGGGTGCTTTGCTTCAATAGTGAAAGCAAAAGCTGCAGATGGTGCTATTATTTTAATTAAAATGCATTTTCAGCTTAAAATGTTGGTTTGAAGTCATTGGGAAGTTTTCTTTCTGATCAACACTTTCTGGCTTTTTCCAAGGCTCATTTGCTGAAAAAATGACCCAGCCACGTGCTGCTGCCGGGGAGAGCAGAGATGCCAGCTCGGAGAAGGTGGCAAGAGGTGAGAGTGAGCAGGCTGCAGAAAGAGGGAGCAGGCGGCTCTGCTGCTCTCCTGGCAGGGCACCCAGCAGAGGATGTGGGAGCAGCCCTCAGACACCACAAAATGTGCAGCTGCCCCGGCACAGAGCTTGGTGCTAAATGTTGGCAGATCCCTGAGCCAACACTCAGGTAGCTAAACCATGAGTGCCGTGCTGTTGTGACTGCCCGCTTCTGAGTCATCCCGCTGTCTGCAAGGGTCAGACATATCCACACAGGCTGCAGCCACAGCTGGTGAGTATAGCTACCCCCATAGATGCCTTAGGAGCCTACATCATGTCAGAAGTCTCCCCAACACGTCTGTGGGGAAAATACTATCTGTAATACACACTTTTGTGTTACCCGTCGCAAGCCCCTTCACACCCCGCTTTTGCCGCAGCTTGCTCTGCAGGGCATTACAGGGAGTCTGTAAGAAGCAGTTTTACAGCTCCCTTCCATAGCGCCTGCAGCCACTCGTGCAGCCCCTTCGGGCTGGGGGCTAAAAGAGTTCGCCCGCGTGATGCAGGCTGTCACGAGCCAGACAGTCAGAGTTCAATTTACCGGTGTAGATGCAACCTAAACAGCCACAGATTTTCTGGGCACTTCTGCACTGCTCCGCCATCTTCTGTGACACGGGGAGGCTGTGCTGCCTGTCCAGCTTTCACCCAAGTTTCCCAAGTGTGAAACGTGCAATAAATAAAGGAATCGAGATGCAAAAGAATGGCATCTGCTCCAAGACTGTTAGAGAGGCTCTTTTACAGGCGAATGAACTACCAATTTGTAGTAAGACATTGTTTTCTAAACATAGCATAAAAACTGTTATCTTGCTTGGCTGGTCATTAGAAGAGAGATAATTATAGTCTCCGTGTGACAATCGGGCCCCGAACAGTGGCTGCATTGTCCCACACCCCAGCTGAATCCCAGCACAGGCACCCAAGGCCAGCAGCATGGGGAACAACGGGGTTCCTTGTTTGCAGGCAAGTTCAGAAAAGTGATTGAAGTGCTTAAGTAGGTGCTAAGCACCTATCTCTCCCTATGGCTCTGGCCTTAAAAGCCACTCGAGGCAGGCAAGATGAAAAAATAAAAATAAAAATAAAAAACTTTAGTTTTGCATTTATTTCTGTTTTGTTCTGTGTTTCTGTTTTCCAACACAGATCAACAAGCCCTGTATGACGGATGGACTTTCAGAAGGAAAGGCATGCTCTCTGGTCAGTATTCAGTTTCTGAGCCCTGAGTGTGAGGTGACACCGCAGCATGTTGAAGGAGTTGTGGTGGCCCCAGAGCCCCAGGAGGCCAGAACGTCTCCCAGGTCTCTCAGGACACCCTGGACCACCCATTCAGAAAATACAGTACCTCCCTACCCCACTGCAATGGGCCAACATGCACGTCGCTGATCCAACACCTGCCCATCCTGGTCCTTCTCTATGGGGATTTCGTGACTTTGCATTCCAGAGCGTTGTTTTTCTGTGTGTTTAGCCTCAAGACGCTGGAGGAGGAATATAGTTACAGTTGTGGATAGTAAGCTGAACTATCTCCTTTATTGCTCAGTTTGGCTGGGTGTCCTAAATGACTTACCTATCATCATTTAGGAGACTTGGTAGAACGGAGACATGAGCTTGCGTGTCCTAAGTCTTGGGTTAGCATGTTAAGCTACTGGGCAGTATTTTTTTTCTAAACCTGTATTTGTGGCTCCAGGGTGAATAGGAAAAATTTTAAATTTCTCCAGATGGACCAGCTACAATCAAGTCCTTGATGCCACTGTTACATAAACTTCAGGTTTATTTTTAGCAGTGTTTTCTGAAAAGCAATGGCCTGAAATAGTAAATAATTCTGTTCTTTCACCTGAAGTAATCAGCCTGTTTTCCCATCTTCTGTGTTTACACTGTCTCAGGCAGTCTTCTTTTAGAAATACTCAAATTAATCAAGTTTGACTAAAGAGAGTTTAAAAATTGATTTCCTAAGAAAGTCCTACTACTTTTGTGAAAGTAAGTAGCTGGGTGAAGGGGTGACTGTTAATGCTCATTAATACTCCCACTAAAGGAGAGACTTTACTAGGATCTCATTCTTTATTAGGCATTAGAGAATCCACACAGTCTCATTCTTGCATCCCAAGTGTGAGGAAACCTGGTTTCCTTGATGATGTTGCTTGTAAAGCTACTTGGTTCAACTAGCAGTAAGTCTTGTGCAAGAATACTGCCAAGGAAGAAAGTATCTTACAGAAAGTAGTGAGCAAGTTAAGAACCTGAAATTCCTGCTACAGGCAGAAGCACAATGCAATATTCAATTATAATGGTAGGACACCAAGCTACTTTTTTTTTTTTTTTTTTGATTTATTAAAAATTTTGTATGTCTTGAATAACAGAAAGACAGGAAGCCTTTTCTGTCACCCCAGTCAGAAAAACCCCAGCAACTCAAAGCACTAGATAAAATATGGAGGCAAAATAAGTCTGTTTGAAATAAGATACTAATTCAGTATTCAGAAAGTGATGTGCATGTGCAATGCAGCCATTGTTCCTTGAGCTCTGTTTACATCTCCTAAAGAGGCCAGTCTTACAGTCATCACTTTAATTCAAGTGATGATCTGACTAAGGATTGAAGGACACGGTACTACAGATACAGAAAAAAGGTAGCCAGTCTTTGAGCACAGTCAAATGCAAAGTGTTTTTAACTTTACCATGCATATAGTAAAACACAAACTATAAACATATGATTCCACTGCTGTTCTCAGAAGAACAGATTTTCTAAGCCATCTAAACTAAGGAAATTTTTTCTCTGTGGGTGCTTGCTTGTTTTTGGTCTTCTGTTTAAATATGGAGAGGTTAGAGCAAAAGGAGTGTGCTCCAAGGAGGATCTGCCTCTGCAATCTGTAACTCCTGTTTTGCTCTGGATGTGGCAGTAGTTCCCATAAACTTTAGAAAGAAAATATCAAGTAGGGTTGAAAGTTTGCTTGGGGCATTTGGTTCATGTTTGTACTAGCCTGACAGAAATCACATTTTGAAGAGACTTATCAAGACTCTAATCTCTCTGCAGAGAGCTGAACGGCTGTGGCAGGCTTGACAATGCTATTCATTTTTGGAGCCTCACCAGCAAAACAAGCACTCAGCACAAAAGGATATATAGAGTCCAGGCTACTGTACTGCTTATACGTCTGTATTTATCAGACTAGCAAGGGAGTTCACACCATGTAAGTACATATCAGTGGAAAAATACCATTTTCCATTCTGTGGCTTGTAGATTAGCGTTCCCCAGAGTCATGTAGTGCTAATTAATGATACAACGCATACCTTCCTATTGATTGAAGAGCCAAAGAAAAAGTCTTGAAAGCAAAACCACTTTAAGCACAGGGAACAAGTCACATTACCTATTACACACTATTTGAACAGTTGGCATATGTATGTCTATTGGTGTGTGACTAATATACACCATGCTTTATGAAACAGTTAAGCCCTTGCTATTGAGACAGTGAGTATATGTGTCCACTTTAACAGTAGGGGTTTAATGCTTTTATAAATACTTAATGAAATATATATAAAGTACAGTTTCAGTTTATGTCTATGTCTTCATCTTCTTAGGTCTTTTATCCTATACACACAGCTGGAATGTTAAACAAAAAAATAATACTTCCCTACAGTTTCTTAGCAGTAAAAAATATTTAACTATTATCAACACACAAAAAATGCAATACCCTCTCTCCCCAACAAACAAATATAGCAGAGAAATGACATCAGAATTACCTTGCTTGAGGTGTGGAACTTTTTATTCCTTTTCTCCACACAGTATGAAAGTGCTATTTTTTTCCAGCTTTTCTGTACCAAAAACTCCAGCCAACATTATTCTAAAGAATCGGAGGCAGGCGGCGAAGGGAGGCCTGGACACCTTTTCCCTTTCAGAGAGGAGCTAATCAAACATTCCCCTCGAGCTCCCAGCTCTGTGAAAGGAACATTGCCCTCCCTCCCTCCCTCTCTCTGCTCCTCTCTCCCTTTCTGCCTCTCTCCCTCTGTCTCTCCCTCTCCCTCCCGCACACACAGACATACAGAGCTCCTTACAGTGATTTAGCAGCTGAATTAGGCGGTCCTATTTTAAATATATGTTCCCTCCCACATGTTTTTTGGTAGGGATTTCTATGCTCCTTTTGCACTAGCCTGTCAGATTTGTCGAGTTTTTCTCTTTTGGAAAGTGAAGCATTACTTGCCTGATGTTTTGGCTCAATTTTTTTTCAGTTTCACCATGCAGTTCAGCACTGTAGCAAAAGGACTATAACTAGTAGCCTGGAGTAAAATAAGTGGCTCTAGAGATCGTAAATACTGGATTAGTTAGGAGAAAGTCAGATTTAAAGAGGTAAAACAGCTTTTGAAGAGACAGACTGTGATGCCTTAACTCATGTGAATAGCATCTTATTCCATAAACAGTCACCCTGAAGTCAGAGGATTAGTGGCAGAGCAAGTCTGTGAGTCTCACCACGGAGAAGCAGCAGTATGAAATGAGCATTAGCACGGACTCCTTTCCGATCAGGTCGGGTGTGGGAATTTAACAAAAAGCTGTCAAAGGCTTCTAAATCAGCACTCACTTAGTGTGACCTGGCCAGATGAGATGATACACAAAATGACTACTTTGCTTAAGTATCTATACATGCAGCTTCCAAATTTCTCAGGTTACTTTAAGAGGAAAGTTTGATCAAGACCATCAATATCACAGCATTCATGAAATTATCACAGAAAGGACTGGTATCATATCCTAGGATGCTGGAATGCAAACTATAATCTGCAATTCCACCTAATTATTCAGAAGTGTATAAGTAACATACGTAAGTGAACTTGCACCATTTTTTCTAAGATCATTATTGGTGAAAATTTACCTATAAAAATCTAGAATAAATATAGGAGACAGAGTTCAAAAGACACACTGAAGAGATACGTAGTTCCTGGCTACTTCTGATCTAACAATTCTGTAAATACTTTTGGTTTCAGTGAAAGCGATTAACATTTATTCATGATTCTCCAGTGCAGTACTTATGGAAACTGTAAGATAGCTCAGCGTACCAATAAACAGTACAACAATAGAGTTTTATCAAGAAGTTCCAACTGTGCTACTAGTTTATAGTCATCTATAATCATTTGATTCTCTCAGTGGTTCTCTTAAAATAGAAGTCCAGGCTTGCCATTGTGAGGCAGAATGAAGTGTACCGGCAAAAACCTTGTCCAGATAGCAAATCTACTAGCAGACTGAGCTAGCAAATCTACTTAAAAAAGCCCAAAATCTTATTAATTCCAGTTGAGACTTTCAGAATACCATCAGCCTTTTCATAATGCATTGTGAAGTTAATTTATTCAGACAATCCTGAGCAAAAAGACTGAGACCTTATGACGAGAATTTTAGAGGTGCTGGGGGCCAAACATCCAAATACTGGGGTTTTACAGCCAAGTGGCCGTGACATTTCCCAGCACTACTGGACTTCCTTTTCCAGATATCTTACCTACAGATGTTGATAAAAACACTCTCGAGTGTTTGGGCAGATACCTTCATTGGTATTTAGCCACTTATTTTCCACTCAGAAAGACTATTTTCAGAAATTCATAAGCATCTATGTATGTTTTTAGATGCCTATATAGTTTCATAGTAGTAGGACAGTAGTTATCTAAGAAGCTTCTTGAGCTCAAACTGGTTAAATCCTAAAGTGACTTCAAAAGAGAGCTGTATGTCAGGGAACGAGACAAGAAGAAATATGATGATGAGAATGCAGACAAGCAAGCCCTTGGCAAACCCAGACGTGGTCAAGCGGCAAAGGCTCAGGCTGTGCCGGCAGAGCACAGGGCAGGACTGAACAGAAATAGCCGAACTGGTGCTGTGTGATGGAGGCATAAAAAGCAGTGGATGGTTGGGATAGCCGGCGCATGCAAAAAGTCCTGCTAAAGTTCTGCTTCTGGTACCCGCATCAGCTTGTTCAGGCTGTGGGTGTAGGCTCACTGAACTTGGTTGGCCAGGTGTTGAAGCAACAGCTACAGTGCCTACACCTAGGTCACGCTCCATTGCTGCTGCTGCTGCAGGGTGGTAGTTTTACAAGAGGAACAGCTGATAGATCCATTTCTCATTTTCCACGGCTGGATTATCTGATTTGTGGGTAAATTGTACCCAGGGCAAAGAGCCAGCTTAGACCTGGCAGGACATAGCTCAAATGCAGTGGTGTGTGAACACAATTCTGTTGCTTCCAGAAAGGCAGCAGTGGTGCAGCCTTGTCCGTGCTGCGCACACCTGAGCTCTGCCCAGGGTTTGGTGTCAGGGATGCTGCTGGTGGGCTGGCACATTTCTGCATCACTGCCTCTGAGCTAACCCGGCATCCTGGAAATGAGCATCCCCGGAAACACAGTGCAGAAACACTGAGTGGGCAGAAAAAGAAAAACTCTCTAAGTTTGTCATTATCTAGGGTATTCAGGCTCTCATTACCGTGTGTAATGGAGAGCTGAAGAGTATCAAAACAAAAGGCTGCGGGCTGGCTCTTTTTATCACAACACTTCTGAGTGCTGCTGCCTGCGCTCTTTCCTGACAGAAGTAGCTCCCAGCCACCCAAGAGCTGACAATGCAAAGTGCAGGAGCAAGAGGTGAACCCCGCTTTGTGGTTCCACTTTGGTGCCAGGATTTGCACAGGGAAAGATCAGTTCACGAAAGAGGTGACTGTGCAGCCAGGAAGCCGCTAGTTCGAAGACAATATATGTCGAACACTGTTGTCTAGGGGGTGGAAAAATGCACAGTATCTGTGTGTGTTCGTGCCTCCCACCATCAGTTCTAATCAGAGGCCTCCCCATGAGTTTTCTGTTAACTGGTAGTACTGTTTGGGGTGGAAGCTCTTAAGTTTTACTATACTGTTGTTTCATTTGTTTGTTCAATTAAAGCAGGATTTCAGGGGATATAGTCTTTACTACTGTATGACACATACATACACAGACACATACATATACATGCATACATACCTAGTGAGTAAGGTTGAGGCATATCACAGCCTCACTTCCCCACAGCAGCAGCTTAGTGACTCCCTTTAGCAAAACATTTTACCAAAATTGCTGCTCGATCCCTTTTCAAGGACACGCGGGGTGGCTTTGTTTCCACTGTGATATGAAGCCTGAAAGCAAAGGACGTCAGACCTCTGACCTGTCCTCTGAAAGCCTTAATGAAGCAGCTACTGAAAAAGTGAGTCTAAATACTTTGGTTTCAAAGGGGGTTTGAGAATGTTCTTCATTTTTGAGGAAAATGTAGTGACCACACTGAATTACTATCTACTCAGAGATTACCAACACACTAGAAGATAAACCAGAAGACGGATAGAGATGATATGATGAGTGCAGGTGATGCTGGCGTGGAAGCAGGAGACAACCCAGCTGAGACTCAGGAAGGAGGTCTTTTTTTTTTTTTTTCCAGATATTTATCAGCAGATATGGAAGACCAGACACTTGCTGACGGATCTTAGTCACAGACCCTTAAATAAGTCTTCATTTCGAGATCATCGGTCATGAAGAATTTTTAAGATATACAATTTTTGTTTAAAAATTGTTGCTGGAATAACTAAAAATCTAACTTCCCTGAAGGGAAGTTCACTTCACTTAATCTAAGCCTCACTACAAATCTAACTTCAACATTTTTTAATGAAGCTTTTGTTTATAATACAGCTTGCGGGTTTACATGTTTCAGCCAACATAGAAATGTAAGGTCCCTCGTGTCTCCCTCCCTCTGCAGAGATGTACTGGTAAATGAAAGAGGGAAACCTCACCTATTTGGAAATGCAAATAAATTCACCTCTTTTGGATCTGACGCTCACCAAGCTATACGTCCTTTGGCCAAAGCAGGCAGCGACGTGGATGTACATCACACCGTGTTTTTTCCTCTGTGCTGCACCGCACAGGGTTTTCTCTCTGCCCAGTCCCGTGCTGGCCTGTGGGCAGGGTGACCCCAGCTCTGAGTTGGGGCCTGCCTGGGGATGCCTCCTGAAAACAGGATCCTGCTTTTCCATCTCAGACTGCAAGGTAGTTAGCCCAGCATGGATGGTTTGTCACTGGAAACCTTTCAAAATGTCACCCCATGACCCTGGGTGTCAGGACGTACCCAACTTTGAGAATTTTTTAAGGAGAAGGCAGAGAGTCCCCCACGCACCGGGCCTCTGTCCCACTTGTGGGCCCAGGGCACGTGCTGATCTTCTGGCGTGGGGCTGTGGGCCACCCTTCTAAAACCATGGGGTCATTTGCTCACCAGGTTGTGAGTAGGAAAATTATAAAGAACCAGAGCGCTCCACGGCTGGGCTCACTGGGCTGAGATCTTCGCACAGAAGCTGTTGAAGGCACCTTCTCAATGGATGATAGCAGGCTAAGCAAGCACTATAAAGTCCTGACTCTGCATGTAAGGACAGAAAGCACAGACAAATTAAATGATTTCTGCAAGATCGCTTGTAGATGTGCCACATCTAATCCCACCCAAGTGCTCAAACAGTTAGGAGCAAGTTTTCTGCTCTCAAACAATTACCTTCAAGTCTTTTCCACCAAATACTACTTCAGGAACCACGGAGCAGAGTGTTCTCCATGGTACAGCACCCCAAGGTGTCCCGCACAGCCCTGCAGCCCTGCTCTCCTCAAAGGCAGCGTGGCAGCACGTGGTAGCGCTGAGCTCCCGACGAGCAACAGGGGAGTTCAACCTCTGCAGCATTGCTGCGTTCTTGAAACTCTGTGAAATGAAATATTAACTTCTGCACTATTACGCTTAAAGTAATTTGTGCTTAAACTTCATATCTATATGAAGAAATCAAGGCACAAATATGCAGTAGAAAGTTAGAAGTATAATTGGGATGGCAAGGCAACTAGGGGGTTAACATTGTTTGGCTTTAGCTGCTTAAAGCACTTATATCTAAATTGACCTTGGGTAAATAAAATAACCGATGACCTGGAAGGCTTATATAAAATACACTGATTTGTTTGTCTTGTGTTTGAGAAAGGTACGAAGGATGAATTATGTATGCTGGAGCTGTTGCCAGCATCAGGAACTTCTTTAAATAATTAGAGCAACTGGGTAGCCAGGCATCTGTTTTTTCTTTTTATGAATGGGGAGACCTCATGGGCCAAATGAATGCATAATGTTGGTGTGCCTGGCTTAAATGGGTAGATACCAAACTCACACAGTATAAATTTGTCCCAGAGGGTGTTTCTCAATGAAGATGGCGATAGTCATCTTTTCTGAGACTACAGAGAAACAGGGCTCTGTCAGTAAGCCCCAAGCCCCAGGTTCATTTGTATGCCCCACAGGAAAGACTGGGATAAGAGGTGCCCAAATTAACCTTTTCAGGTGTTCCAGGAGGTGACGTTCACATAAGAGCTGACAACTCCCCTGCCCCAGGTCCCCTGCAGCGTGCAGAGCAGGAATGGGACACGCCTGGGAGCCTGCCATCCTGATGGGGCAAGCTCAAAAATGGGGGTTCATGGCAGGAAATGGGAAACAGATCCTCATCTGATACTGGTATGTGGACAACTTGTGAATCACTTGGGTGATGAGGCATTGGAACAGGATGCCCAGAGAAGCTGTGCATGCCCCATCCCTGGAAGGGTTCAAAGCCAGGCTGGATGGGGCTTGGAGCAACCTGGTCTAGTGGAAGGTGTTCCTTCCCATGGCAGGGAGGTTGGAACCAGATGGGCTTTAAGGTCCCTTCCAATTCAAACCATTCTATGATTTCCAACTGAGCATTAACCATTTTTACTGCCATGGATCTGAATCATTTTTTTAAGTTCTGGGCAGTCACTATGAAAACTTTTGACCTCATCTGACTCTACAATACTCAAAAGGCATAACGAAAAGTGAACGTGGGCTTGGACAGAGAGTATAATAAGGCATTTCAGCAAACCCAGAAGTTACTATTATCTATAAAGAGTGTTTGTGTACTTTGAGAGAGATTTCATGTGTAGTGCATTAACTATGCAGACATGCATAGCAGGGCATGCAGACAATAACAGTTACAACCAAGAAGTCAGATGGGTTTGCTTGTAGATCTTGGGCTGTAGCAGAAAGAAGCAATGCTCATATATTGCTTTCCTTTAATTATCTCAAGATCTGTAGGAAAAAAGGAAAACAGACAGAGGATGCACTTGCACTTGAAATACAACAGAGAACTATCATGGGCATCAAGAAATCTTCATTATTTCACCATGCAGCTGAATCTACCCCTATTTTCTATCCCCCATATTCTCAGATTTAGAACAAAGGCTGCCACAAATACCATGTTGAAACATAGCTAAAGTGAACAGTAAATGCCAGGGCTGGAATGGCACCCAACGCTTCTGGGGTCAGGAAATTCCCTGCTGTATGGGAGGAGTTCGCCCTGATGACGGCCACAGGCCTTTGGATTTGAAGGGGGGCAGCCAGCTTTAAAAGCTGTTACAGTATGGAGGTGTACTGCATGTTTGCATCTCAGCAGCCTGCTATCAGAAGACAAACAGTCACCACAATGGAATCCCATTTTAAGAATTCTTTTTTTTTTTTGGCAGAGATTCCAGTTATTGCAAACAAAAATGTATAGTGACTGAACAGAACTGGGTCTGTAGGAAGTCTAGCATATGGATTTTATTCATCTCGAATCAAGTGTAGGTGGGGATTGAGTCTTCGCAGAGAAAGTGGGATATATTTTACAGCTCTACAACCTCATATAAAAACTGATTCATCGTCATAAAGATCCTTGTATGAGGAGTAAAATCATCTGTTTAGGAGAGCGCTCTTTGTTGATAAGAAATTTCAGCAGCGCTGAATTCAGTGCTGGAGCCTGCAGGTGAGGATGTCAGCTCTTAGGAAACACAAATGTCTTTTTCAGTGTGCTTGCCCTATCTAAGTGCTTTCAGCGTGAGCCATGTGCTATCATTGCCACTGTTAATTCAGTTTGCCAAGAATACCAGGTCTCACTCTGGATCCTGGTGCCCTTGGCAGTAAAGCTCAACTATTCACTGCAAATCGGGCCTGGAAAATGTAAACCCAGTAACAGTCTTCTGTCTGTTCTTCCTGACTATTTTCCCGATGTGTTTTCTGTTTATGCTCTGTAGGGCATCAGGTGTCAGAGCAAGTAGGTGATGCCAGTAAAAGCCACTTCACAGTAGAGAGCTCGTGGCTGCCTCCCAGAAACTGAATGCATCCCCTCTGTGGTGCCCTTATCCTTGTCTTCTCCAGCTTTGGCTCTTGGTACTGAAGACTGTTCAAAATGCAGGTTTTTTCTGGAGGCAGCATGCAGAAATCATAGTGCTGCTCTGGCAAGCAGAAGTGTCCAAACATGCAGCACAGCCAGAACTGCCAGTGTGTTTAATGGGTGGATTAATGTATTTTCTTTACTGGTATGCATCTTTCAAAAAGGGTATTTGCCGGAGTTCATGAAAAGCCCCTCTGCGTGCAGCCCCTATGCAAAGGCTTGCTGTGTAAGGGCTGAAATCTCTCTCTCCCAGTATGGTGGCAGTGGCTTGGTTCCTCCCAGGGTCTGCTGGCCTCCAAAGCCTGCTGGGCTAGTGGAAGTCCATTTGCCCTCAGGGAGGCAAAATTTCCAGAGTGGACCCAGCTGGCAGATGGGGTGGCCTGCCCATATTCCTGAGTGGGAACGTGGGGGGACATCAGCCTGGGGGCAACACAGCATCCACCCACCTTCTGTGTTGTGCTGCACCCATATAACCCTCTTGTGAGGATCCAGGTGCTGGCAACACCTTCCCTGCGGAAGGGTACGCATTGTGGAGACAGACTGTCCTGCATTTCAGCAAGGTGGAACTCGGCTGGGAAGTGAAGGAGAGAGCTTGTGGGGTGCTGGCACTGGGGGAGAGAGGGAAGGCAATGGTGAAATGGGAGGGGAAAATGGGGCCCTGCTGGAGGGATGGGGCAGGGGGAGGGCACTGAGGGGCAGAGCACCAGGGGGTCCCTGTGATGTGGATACAAGGAGGGTTTGGAGAGATGCAAGAGCTGCCTCAGGCACACAGAGCCCAGTGGACTGGCAGAAACACAAGCATTTACCCTTCTTCCCCTCCCTGTCCCACCCCACCTCTCCTCTTGGTTCAAACAGGGTGGGAGAGATGGTGTTTGTGGTGCTTCTTTAGCTGCTAACCACCAACGTGCGCATTGCCCTGTGAAGGTATTGAAGCTCCAGACTATTGTCAGTCACTAAAACACGTTAAAAAAAAAACAAAAACAAACACTCTGCCGTGTGTGAACCAGCCCGCCATCAGAAATGCCGTTGCCCACCCAGGGCAGTGGAGTCGAGCAGCAGCTTGGGCAGCCCTGGTGGGGCTGAATGCAGGAAACACACACCCCTTCCCCATGTGCTTGATATTTATTACTAAGCGTTTATTGAAATACGTGTGCAAATGGGTCAGGTTTGGGGAGTGCAGGCTCTAAATGGGTGAAGAACTGCCGTGACCGTTTTTGCTGCCCTTCTATATATGCAGCCCATTGAATTTCTCTTGCCTGTACATGCACAAATTCTTAGTCCTCACTTCTTAAAGACCAGGGTCAAGGAAAGGTGATAAACAGTATTTGCTACCCACCGTGAACACAAAGTGAGCATAGACAACAACGGGCTGTTCACCCTCCCAAAGCTGGTCTCCTTCAGCACATGGTCTCAGTCAGCTGCTCGATACGTTAGCACGGCGTTCCCAAACAATCTCCCCTTTTCTATCATTTTAGCTAAGCCTCAAGTTGTTCTGGGCATTTCCAGCCATACAGAGCAAGGGAGTGTACCCTAAGGGACAAAAGATGTAGACACAAGTTTCTGCAGTATGCTAGCCTGCATCCATGCTTTCTATAAGTCAGTAACTTCTCATGATTCATTTCAACTTAAAAAAGCAAAAAACAGTGTATAAATGTCACTCCATGCTGTAGCAATTCAGTTAATTATAAACTCAGTATTGTAGAAATAGAATTGCAAAGGAGAGCCATCTCTCTTCTTTGATGCCTTTAAGGGCTGCAGAAAGATCCTATGCAATATTAAAACCTTCTTTGAAATCAAGCTTTGAGAAGAAAGGATGCTCTTTTCTTATATTTAAAAGAAAAAAAAATGAACTTTCAAATCTTATTAGAAAAACAAATCTCTCTGAATAAGCTCTGTCCTCTGTTCCCTGCCTCCAGTGCTACAACCATACATTATAGGGTAAGGTCTGCATTTTGATCCCCAAATTAAGTAAATTACTTCTAATAATTTGCTTTGTCACAAGCGCAGTTAAGCTGGAAATACCATGTGCATTCTTATAATTGCCAGCATTAAATCTCCATGAGAATTGCAGGAGGAAAACCTCTGCATTTTGAGCTTTCTAACTCCTTTGTGTGTTTTATACTATGGAAAATACTGTCAGTGCTTTCAAACTTTAATAATTGACATTTTCCACCTCAGGTTTTCAAAGCTTTTTGCAAAGAAAGGCAGACAATGAAAGAATGTGAAAAATGCTTTTGGGAGAGAGAAAATTAAATTACATTTATGCTCTTATAAAGTATCAGAAGAAAAAAAAAGGCAAGTAGCTTTTGCAGAAAAGAAAGCTGAGAAGCACAGAGCTTACAGAACAGAGCTGGGAAGGGTGTTTGGGTTACTGAAGATGCAGATGAGGACAGGTGTCTGCGGAAAACCCAGGCACCTATCTCTCAGGGCTTGCTCCACAAAAGGCATCTCCGAGGTTACTCCCCACAGCTGCTTGCTGCCATCCCCTCCATCCAGCCCCAGCTGGCCCGGCCCGGCCCTCTCCTCCCCTCACCTGAGACAGAGCTGGTGGAGGAGGGCCCTGGTCTCTAACCCAGCCTGGTTTGTTCTGATTGATGGGGGGCTCTTCGACAAGAAGCTCAGTAGGTGACTACCTCAGAAGAGGCGGGGATGTATGGGGAAATGGCCTTTTTTAATCCAACAATTAAAAAAAATATATTGTAGATATCCTAGGTTTCACAGCTCAGTGAGATGTGCCTGTAGTCTTCTTGGCTCCCAGAGAGATTCAGGGCTCTGCAAATAGGTGCTGCAAAGACAAGTGTGAGTGGCGAAAGAGAAGGTGCTCAGGACCGGGCGAAAAGGACACGTTTCGTGCAGCTGCACCCACAGCTCTGCAACACCACCCTGCGTGCTCAGGTCAGTGCTTGGAGTGCAGTATGTAAAATGCTGATGGTTTCTGCTGCATCCCAGCAGGAGGCTGGGAGTCCCAGGGAGAGGGTCAGGGAATAATTAAGCTCAGAGGAAAGGTGGGTGAGGCGTCTGCTGTGTTAATTTTGCTGAGGTTACAGCTGCAGCCATACCCTGCAGATTCCAGTTCAGTTTCTGCATTTCCTATGACAGTTCACAGAAGCAGAGCAGTGCAAAGCTGGTTTAAAATCTCCAGTGTGAATTTATTGTAGGCTGTTAAGTTTTGGTGATGGTTTCTGTGAGTCCTTTACCATAAAGTGAAAAGGTATTTATGATCAGTGGGAAATGCAGATACAATGTGCACGTATAATGTAATTGTAGGGAGAAGAGAAGAGACAATCCTGATGTATACCAGTGCGCGAGAAGGAGCTACCAGGCCTGTAGAGCTCTGTTAAATGGCGTGCTCCCCTCATCAGCGAGCTAATAAAGGACAAAACCAGGCTGTGTCAGCTGTGATGTTACACATGATGTGCTATCCTGCGTTCCAGCTCACTGAGCACTTTGGCTGTTTGCTCTGGTTTGGTGGGGTGGTAGAGCCGCTGCCGACAGTGTGCGAACAACCCCCATGAGCTGCAAACGTTCACTATTGGGGCCACTGGTGCATCGTGCAGTGGTTCTGTACTCAGCCCCAGCTGTGTTTGCTGAACGCCCCTTTCACCGCCTCCTCAATACACAGGCTTTCTGCCATCGAGCTGTCTTTGCCACGATTTGGGATAGTCTGTATATATGCTTTGCATTAATGCTTAAAGGAGTTCAGATGCCCAAATCTCAGTTTGTTTCCTGTGCTGCTGTATGGGAAAGCCTGTAAATAAACCTGCAAGTGCTGCCTGTTTCTTTCCAGCTCTTTTTGTCCAGCTAAGCAGACAGTGATTTTTAGGCGGGGGACAATTATATCTTAAAGCAGCTGCTGCTCTGAAGTGAATTTCCTTGGTCTTCACAAAATTAATGATTCATAGTCCAGTCTAGTCATTGTAGCCCAGGTAAAATACAAAATCCAATCTTTGAGAAAATTCAGGAAATTTAACTGTGACTTCCTGGCCCTGTTGGTAGAGCTCTGGCATGAGCCCTCTCTCCGGCTACTTCACCAGAGCATGCCTGGCATCAAACAGAGCTTGCACTGGCAATCTGAGAATGTATGCTGTTCTCAAATGAGAATGCAATGTCATCTGATGACACCATTTTACTAATTGTCTGCCTGAGAAGAAGCATTATGGGATAAGTAGACTCATTTCTGATAAAAGAAAAGGACTTTACATTTTCCTTTGTCCTAATTCAGCACTTTCCTTTTGCTCTGGAAAGCACATTTTTTCACTTCTCTGCAGGGAACCTCTCCAAAACTGGTGCAGTCAAAATTTTAATGGGAGGAAAGACATCCCATCCCATACAATACTGGCTATCTGTTTTCTTATTTTTTTTCTTTCAATAAGTGAATACATTTCATTATCTAGTAAAAAGTCACATTACAAGAATGAGAAAGAAAATTAAAATAGGTGCTGATTTCGTATAATAAATTGGATTAATTTGGAGCAAGTGTTTGCTTTTAGTCTTTTGTCCTATTTGTTTTCACAAGTAGGGTGGAAAAGTGAATTGGTGTTACTGTGAAGGCAGAGCTGTTTGGCAAACTGCATCCTCGTTGTGGGAAGTTTTGAGTAAACTCCTGGTTTAGTTAGTTTCACATTTCTGAGACTGGATGTCCTGAAGGTCACAAAGTCAAGGGTATAAAATCAGGCTGATATCTGCTAAGAGATGCAAGAAATAAAAAATAACAGACAAATGGACTTCAAAGGAAAACTAAGGACTGCCCTCTGCACGCCAGCTTTTTCCATCATCATGCGGCTTTTCCACAAGAGCAGTGTTGTGTGTGCACGCAACATGCAAATAAGTGGTGTTCAGAAAATGAGTGATCAAGAACTCCATGAACTTAGCAGCGCCTAGAACTGAGGAAAATGGTACAAATGATGCTGAATTCCTTTTTTTTTTTGAAGACATTCTGTAGTGTCTTTGGTGTTTCATCTATAGGAAACTGCGACAGTGCAAGTGAACCTCCATGGAATCAGTTGCTATGAAAAAGATAGTTCCTAGAAACTGAGCATTGGTGCTTGGGCTGGTGTTTCAGAACAGATTCGCAGCATCGTCACCTCTGCCATCAGCTAGCATATAGAGTGGAAGTCAACAAGCTGGATCAAGAGGGCTCCCAGAGAACGCACCAGTGGGATGGCAGAGGTGGTGTACGTGTGCTTCACGAGCTTCTGTGCCACAAACAGTTGGAGAGTATGCAATTCACTGCTCTTGGTGTGAAAATGGTGTCTAATCTACAAAGCTTCAGAAAGTCAGAGAACAGTCTTATGCACAAGAATTTTGATAAGAGGGACTAACTCTAGTCTGCAGTGCCTAGATACTTGGTCTTGGTGTCCTCCTGACTCTATATGGTTCACTTATTCTGTGACTTGGCCTCATCTTGAGATGCTGTGAATGAAATCTCTGCTAGTTAGAACAAATCAGTTTGCTGTTGTTTGCAAGAGAATAGGATTTCTGTCCCATATCTCTAAGATAAAAAGGGATGATCTTTTCTGCCCCTGCTCCAAGTGACAGAAAAACACAAGTGGGAAGGGAGAAGAAGTGGGGGTGTTTCCCTCTGCTGTCCTCTGTTTCTCCTTCCCTGAACACCGTGGGGAAGGATGCAGGTGTGATCCTGGCTGCTTGGGTCTGGCAGGAACAAGAGAAGCCATTGGAGAAAATCATGGGTTTTGGTCAGTGCCTCAGCAGCCGATCCTACAGGCCTGGTTGCGTTTCAGAGCTGCCACGACCGTGAACATCGCAGCTCTGCTGTTAACACAGGGCTGGGGGGATTTGGCCCTGGATTTGCAAGGGATAATGTTTGTGATGGCTCTTTCTGAAGGAAAGCAGAGGTGGTGGGGTTTGCTTCGGTCACGTGGTTTCTTAATCACGAGGTTTTACACAGTGAGGGTCAGGACTACGGTAGTGGTGTAAGGAATGGGGGCTGAAGCCCTGAATTTTCATCGCTGCAGGGGGCAGAGGAATTCTTTCTCTTCTCTCTCTCTCTCTCTCTGATACTTAGGGATTTCTGCAGCTGAATGTCATTACTGACTACAACACTTCATATGAATAACCCTACACAGACACTGCGCTGCTGCAACGTGAATAACTGCGAACACTCCTCAGCCTCCCTCTTCCCACCGCCCTCAGCCTAAGCACAAACACTCATTTCAGGGCTAAAGATATACTCTTCAATCACTTCTGGCATTTCTTTGTTGCTGCCTAATGAAGGCTGGTTTGATGGGCTATAGAGAAGGGTTATGTAAGCACTCGCCGAGCCTTCGTTGTAAGATCGGAAGTGGGCAGCAGCTGCAAATGTTAGCATTTGTCTCTGGAGTTTCTTTAACCACAACCCTGAATGTCTGCATGGTGCAGGGGGCCTTGTCCCCCCCCGCCTGGGTCTTCTGAGTCCCAGTGAAATGTCACGGTGCAGAGGACTGCGGGGCTCAAAGAGCAGCCATGCTGCTGTCCCTGCCGTGCTGACAAGGGGCCTCTGTGCACTGTTGTCTGGGGGAAGACAGCCCACGAGGGACATGTTGGCTGCTCCTCTCAGCTTTCCCAAGCCTTTCCAAGCACTTTTACAGTCTGCTTCTTTCTTTTATTGCATTATTTGGTTTGTAAGCTTGTTGCTGAGCAGGTCCAGCCGACCCACGCTGAGCTCTCAAGGCCTCAAATAGCTGTGGCTGAGTGGAAGCCATGCTGGAGGGGACGGCTGGGCATGGACCCGGCTGATTTCCCTCTTGGCCCTGCTGAGAGCACTTAGTCCTTGCTGGCTTTATCCAGGTGGCAAGGAAGAGCCTGAACGGCCGCTGGAGGCCTGGTGTGTGCCCCGTCTTTGCTGCAGGTCCGTTGTCCCATCTCTGTTTGCAGCCTGGGCTGGTACAGGGATTTACAGACCAACGGGGGTGAGCTGGCTTTCCTGCGGGGAGTCTGGAAAAGCTTGCCGTGCTGTGTTGTCCTCGTCCCGGTGAATGACAGTGGTCGGTTCAGAACGGGGGCTTCCCGTGGGCACCGCAGGCTGGGTGGCAGGGTGCTTCTGCCCTGGGTAGGAGAGGGGGTCAGTGATATGCTGCAGGTCCGGCACGTGACAGAGGAGGTAAACCTGCTGTTGTGGTGAAGCAGGGGAAACCATTTCAACACTGTTAATGACTGCAACTGTCCAGACTACAGCTAGTTTTTACTTACTTACCGTGGAAGACCCCTTATTAAAATATAAGATAAATCTGACTTTTTCATCGCAGAATTAGTTCTGGTGTATTCTGTTATTCAGAAAGCGATCAGATTCTTCAGGACTAGAGACGACTGAGGCATGTCATCTTCATTAAAAATCTTTAGGATCCTAGAACTGAGAGACCACAGGAACAGATCCTTTCCCTTGCCTTAACTCCCAGTGGTCTGGCAGCAGCTCCCTCAAGTTGTAGGGAAATATGGGTCTCATCTCTGGAGCTAGAACTTTTTTAAAATTATTGAATTGTTCATTAGCCTGGGATAGTTTTGTCTGAAATAACACTTGGGAATGCTTCTGTACTTGGGTGCCTTTCAGTGAATGAAGTTGAGCACTGGGTTGTCAGGTAACATGGTGTCAATCCAGCCCATTTTCCCCTCCTTTTATGTCCACGGATATGCCACATGTCCCAAGAATTGCCTAGCTCATTCTTGGAGAAGTTAGCTTCGTTCATTTCATGCAGCAGTTTCCCCATGGTGTAAAGCATGCTGCGAATCCACTTTTCTCTTACTTTTCTGCATGAAGAGAGTATGATATGAATCCATTTAAAATTTATCTCTGGCGTGTGGCAAGGCTTTGCCAGGTCACATCACTAAGACCTGCTTGCACTCTCATTTGTGCTACCAGACGTTATTCTTGAATTCATATTTCCTTTTGCAAATATTGTGGTGAATGTGACCCACAGGGCCTACCGCTCGGGCAGCTTGCACTGGACCCAGCAGATGTGCACCCTCCATGATCATCTGAGCTTTGCTCTAGTGGTGGCTCCTCACAGCAGTCAGGCTGGCTGGTGCACAGCATCAAAGGCTCCTGGAGGCTGTCGAATACCAGCAAGGGAGAGGGGGCTATTGCAGTGGTCTCTGTGAGTCCTTCCATTCCTGTTTTACTGTGATACATCTTATTACATAATTAAATGTCATGTGTTTGTTATCCCCAAGCGCCTTGTGTCTCGTTCAATGATCTTTAAAGATGATGATTATTAGCACAGACAGCTGGTAGACAGTATTCAGAGTGTGCCCCTGATTTTTTTTTTTGTATTGGCAATAGGATTATTATTTTCCATTTAGTAACCTTCTGATGTGTTGTTATTGTAGTACTATTTGGACATCCTTCAAATTTTGAATTTATTCTTTTACTTCTCCTGCACATCAAGAAGGATGCATTCTTGCCACTCTTTTATGATGAGCTATTGTTATATAGACAGATTACACAAAAAGAAAAAAAAAAAAAACAGAAAAAAAAAATTCCAACCCAGCAAACAAACTTTCAGAAATATGATTTAAATACCTATTTGTACACTCAAAGCTCTGGATAAAAACATAGAGCCAGATGACAAGCTCCTGTTCTCTACTACAGTCAATGCAGTTTACTTAGGTATCTCTTGTAATCTGAATGTGGCTATATGAGACCGTACCTACTTGATTAAGCTTTATAAGAGGCACCCAGGTACAAAGCTTGCAGGCTCTGTGTATGTTTGCATCCAGTAATACCTGTATTCTGCTCTTTTGGAGAAGGTCCTGTTTTCAGCTTTTAGCCAGCTTCATCTGGAATCACCTGAATTACCTTCTCCAAGAAAGCAGGAGTATATGCTAACCATGAGGCCCTTGGAGGCATTTTTTTTTCCCAATTGCACAGCATTGTAGTTTTCCCATATTGCGTGGATCATCAGTGCAGGAAGGACTGGGGGGCTGACTACCATGGAGTCTTTGCTGCAGGCAGGAATTAGGCGCTTCAGACCACTTAGTAGACATGGACTCATTTGACCCTGCAGGTACCTTTACTTTGGTCTGCAGAGTTTCTGAAGTCCTTGCAGAAGCCCTTTGCATTTGTTCATGTACTGAAAAGGTTCAGACTTCAAGCCTTTGGCAATTTGAGAGGTAGGCACAGGGACAAACACAGCATTGCAAGAGAACCTGATCTGCTAAGCTGGCTTACAAATAGTGCTTAGCTGTCCAGGTAGCTGAAAATACAGGCACAGTAGCATCACCCACCTTTTTCATTATTGCCCGGGGGTGAAAGCATTCACCGGGGCAGCAGAACAAAGTTCTAGTCCAGCCCTACCATCGGGAAGGGATTTTGTCTCCATCTCTTGCTCCTAAGGAAAGTGCAAACAGTAGGATGTGCTCAGAGGGGCACACCCTGCATCCCCCTTATCTTATACCTATGCAGCAAAGAATGAAGGATTTATAGGGTTGTAGAAAGATCCTGCAGAGGCGTGCAAGCCTGAGTATTTTGCACTGTAGTAAAGTCCCTGTCTTCAGAGAGGTGAAGGGAGACTTCCTGTTTTCTGGTCCCTGCTATAAGAAATGCTTTACATGAGTCATTAGACAAAAAGGCGTAAATAGCACTGAGAACAGGGACAGGCCTGCAGTATGCTGTCCCACTCCCTCCAACTACACACTCAAGTTATTCATGTTACTGTTAGAAACGTCAAAGCTATGAAGAAATGTTGCTATGGATTTCAATGTGCTGACACCCAAAGGGATTTTCAGCTTGGCAAAAATGTCAGCAGGGAAAATGTGAGCCCAAAAGGTTTTCTTGGCATAAATAAAATACAGTTTTAATTTTTTTTTTCCCCTCAAACCAGAAGCAGCTATTTTTAGTGTGGAAATTGAACATAAGTAATCCTGGCTTAACATTATTGCTTGAACTATGTAGTCTGAGTAAAATGGTTGTGCCAGTAACAGGGATACTAGTAATCCACCTGCAAGGCCAAGTGAGTATTAATAACTGCAGTGATTACAGTGTAATACTGATATGTTGATTATTATGAATAATATAGATAGGAAATATTCAAATAAGAGCTGATGAGATTTTGATACACATGTAAACACATTAATTGTGTATCCATTAAGAATTCACCTGCTCAAATGTATTAATGCTAATCAAAATAATTCGGCAATATTTGGAAATGAATATGTAGAGTAATTAAAAGGCATATTTGAAGGGTGGCTTAAGCGGTTCAAGATTTTTGCGGAGTGACTTTTACTATGCCGAGGCATGTCATTTTTGCTGGAGTGCTTCAGTGATGCCAACAGGACTGTGAGTACAGAAATGGATAACAAACAGCAAGGTTTACTGGCTGGGTTCCTTGCATCTAGGAGTAAAAGAGAGCTAACATATGTCTCAGATCCTGCTGGAACAAGCCAGCAAATGCTGACAGTGTCCTTTAGAAATGGTAGCATTGCTTGTCCTACCACATTCAATTACAAAATTTCACAGTAGTATCCAGAGTTGAGTAAGAGTTACAGAAGGAGCCTACATGCCAGGGCTTCTATGCCAAAGGGAGGAAGATCTGAATACAGTTCTCCTACAGCATGACAAGAAATTCCTGACCGTTTGGCTGCTAGCAATAGTCATGAGATCTCATTTGTGCAGGCTGGCACTAGAGCATTCAATACCACACACGTTTAAAAAGGACCCTGGTAGAGGCAGTGGAAGACCTGGGTCCTGTATGCAAGTCTGCACTGCCTGCCTGCTCTTACACCTTCACACAAGGTGATGTGGCAGCACTAGGATGGGATGTCCTTTCATGCAGATACGACTTCGGTCCCCACCTTTGACATACCACCTGCTTTTAGCACTGTAAAATGTAAAAACATAGTATTTCTAAACAGCCTGGGAGTAGGTAGTCCTTTGCTTCAGTGAGGGGTGTGGGACCTCCCTTCTGAGACCATCTCAGACTGGGAGCGTTCAAAGCTGCAGTTTCCCAGGACAGCATCCTTGTCACCAGCGTACCAGTCATGACAACAGCCCTCTAGCATCTCTCCTGATAAAACTCATCTACTGTAAAAGCAAATCCAATGTTTGGGGAGCAGCAAGGTTGGGGGAGGAATAACTTGGCTCTAGGCCTTTGTATGCCATTTACACTGCACTTCATTGTTGCTGAGTAAAAAGCATGGGGAGCGGAGTGGAGGTCTCCTTCATCCCCCTTCAGTGTCCCTAGGTCGTGTCTTCCCCAGCAGGTGCTCTCAAGCCTCGGAGCTCTTCGCTGCTCTCAGGCCAGCAGCGTGGGCTGGGCAGGCAGAGGAGCCTCCTGTGGAGGCAGAAGCAGGGGCCAGCCTCATCCAGGCAAGTGTGGGACGGGAGGCAAGGGGAGGAAAAGCATAACAGGAAAGCGGGATGGAGGCGAAGCATTTTGCAAATTGGTCTGTGCGGATTCGCACGCTTGAAATCCTGAAGCACATCCCCTTACCTGCGCTTGAGCAGTAACGGGTTCTGGATGTTTTTTCTGTCTTCAGGCACTTGCAGGTGTCTTGCGTGCAGCTACAGGATGCCGGCGCTTTAGGGCTGGAGGCTTAACAACAGGAGTAACTTCAATGACAAGTGTGCTGTTGCTGTTACTGGGCCTGGAGCACAGGTTAGTGCCTGCAAAGGCATCCTTCTCTTTTCCCCTGAGTAACCTGCAAAACCAGATGTTCTGCTCTGCAGTCATGCAGTCTCAGGGTACTACCCTGTATCCACAAAGGACTGTAGCCTTAGGCATGGCAGGAGGGAGGTCTGTGCCGTCCAGTCAAGGCTTTTGCTGTGTTGGCTGTTTCTAGTTGTCTTTCAGCAGGTACACGTCCTTCAGCTGCTGGCCCCTCGCTCCCCTGCTTATCTGCTTCTCCCCCTGTTATGTTTTTCCTCTGCTTTGCTCCTATTCTGGTTCATTCTAACTACTCCCTCATCTCTGCCTCGCTGCTGTGTACTTGTGCAATGGCATATGAGCTAGCAGAGATTTCGGCTGGGGTGCTGGTGGAGGTGGTAGGGGGAACAGACTCCTGGAAATGCCCTCTTCACTCAGCCATCCCCCTTGTCATGTTCACATCTTTCTGTGTTGAAGTCTGGATCCCACAGATCAACAACACTGCTACAATGCAGCAGGGTAAGTACTTTCCCTAGTCATCCATAAATTAGTAGAAATGCAAATTAAATGCTAGCCTGGCATTAGAAGCTTTCAAAACTGCGTGCCAGCTTTGGCTAGCCCAGCCTGGCCTCATCCAGCTGCGATGGGGTTTTGCCTTAAATGGCTTCATCTATTTCTGCAGTTATGGCATGTACTTTTATCTGGAAGTCAACAGTTTACTTATTTGCTTTTAATTATTTATGGTAATGAAATAGGACCCATATCTCAATTTTCCACAGAGAGGCATATTCTTGTAGTTCAGATCTGTGGCCATGAAAGAAAACAGTTCTCCACTGTTTCTTATGATGTTTATTTGTTTTTAACTTCAAAACGCAGGTGATTTTCTCAAAACAAATAGAGTAATGGAGGAAATGAAGGTGGGCTCTCTTTGCTTTTCCAAATGTATTTCTTGGGAAAGTTACAGACTTTTGCAAAACAACTACATTTTAGCATACCCAGACAGTGAAAGATTCCACAAAGTCACAGATATCAGCGAGGTTAGCAACAAATGATTTTGTTCGCCACCCCCCTGACCCCAAGCTCCTTGCTTAGCATGCAAATGGCACTAAATGAACCCACAAAATTTCCAGGGCTAATACATAGTAATTAACTGTGTACTCAGAGACTTCCATAAAAATGTCTAAGATGGGGAATTATGAACATATACCTCCTTGTTTCCATTCTGTAAAATAAACTCGATGGAATAATTGGATATTATAGTATCTGATAGCCTCACTGCTGATTTAATTCTACAGTTTTGCTATTTGAGTCACTATCCTTAGTTGCATTTACCTAAAAGTCTTTTTTTTTTTTTTTTTTTAAACCCATAGACAGGTACAAAAAGTTTCTTTAGAAGCAGCAGTGAAGTGTTGGATTATATTTTGTAAATAGCTCTGATGCCATACTTTTATCCACATTCTTGCAATCTTAGTGTCGTTGGTTTCATTGCCTGCACATCTCTTGCTCCACCTTAATAGTCATGTAGAAAAACAATGAAGCTGGAGACATCAGGAAAATTAAAGCCAGCTTTTTGGCTTTAATGAATGTGCATGTTACAGCTGGACTCTGCTCACTGGAAAAGTCAGGAAAGATGGAAATAATTCTGCAAATAAACAAGGAAAATATAAAGCCACTGTTGAACCTACAGTGACTAGAAAATGCCAAGATCTACAGCTGATCTATAGCTCCTAACACTTGCATAGACACACAGAGTCAGGCGCAGGTGATCAGACGCACCCATGCACGCACAGTGGGTCCATCTCCGTGCCCCCGTGGAGCAGGCAGTTTTGCCTACCATCTAGCAGCTGCTGGACCAGCAGCTCCACACCTATCTTAGCAGGGTCCATCTTCTCCTATGGCCAGGGGCTGTGCAGCATCACGGAGCTAAAGAGATCCTCTATGGCTGAGACTGTTGAAGTGTAAAAAATACATTTGGAAATGTAATCTCATAGTTAATAACATTTGGATGGGAACGTTAATGATTTTTTCTAGCTAATGCCTTGTCTTCACAAGTCAGCCTTCCTTTTCTTGCATGCGTGTGAAAATGGAACGTTTCTGGTACTGGGTGTGCTGCCCACATTGTAATATGCTTTGTAGCATTTTGTACCTACACAGAAGGAAAATATCACTTTGTCATCTGATTTGCTTGAGTTGCGTAGTTGTCAGTGCCATAGCAGGAAACAGATGGATTGGGAACTGGGAAATCACTTAAGCACTGATCTGAAGAGGGTCTTCCTGAGCACAAAGTGGATGCGTACATTAAGTAAGTGACCACAGAAATTACAGTCTATCACATTCAATGTCAGGGTTATTAGATGGTGTATCAAGAATACCAAAATATTCTTCTCTGTTTGCTGGAGGTGGTGTGTTGGTTGGACTTCCCACCCCAGAATCAGGGCTTGGTGCAGGGTGCATTTCTGCTGCATACTTCTCATCTTTCTGAGAAGGCTCTTGTTTTTGCTTGAGGTTTTTGAAACGTTTGAGCTTCACAGGGTCCTTGACTTCCTTGGCACAATGAAACAAGATGAAAATGTCCCTCCGAAATTTGGAGCTCATTCCAAAGTAGATAATGGGGTTGTAGAAACTGGCAGACTTAGCAAACAAACTGGCAAGAATGCTGGTGAGATTGGGCACAGGGTGACCATAGGCAGACCATATAGAGATTACAGCATATGGTGACCACGCAATAATGAAGGCTGTGCAAATGACAATAGAAACCTAGAAGACAGAAAAAAATAGCCTTAAATCTATTCTGGAAGACTACATCAGAGAAGAAATACACTGGGAATAGTAGCTTGGAAACTCAGCTGGAAGGGAAGCATTCAGGTTCTCCTGAAGGTATGGCTCACAGGAGTGTACACACAAGCAAAAGTTTTGCTTTGATGAAGCCAAGCAGGCCTAGAAGCTATATATGAAGCACATCTCATGCCAAAATTAGAGTAATGTCTCATCTAATGGAATGAAAACAGCTACAATCCCCTGTATGTTCGTATGAATTCAGGTGTAGGGTAGATTTAAGTCTAGGATAAGTAATTTGAAAGCTCCACTGTAAATTCTGTGTATGCTCAGAACATCTCTTCTGAAAGAAGAGGGAATAAGTCAAACCAAACTTTTGTTTTTTTGTGCTGTATAACCAACTCCAATGATGTTTAAATTATTTTTCTTGCGTGATGTACCACAAATATTAGCCAACAAATGGGGCAGGAGTTTTAAACCATCCTTATGTGTACTTCACTGAGTTCAGATTCTGTCACTAGAGATTACAGTGAAATTAAATGCAAGTGATGGGTTTTGTTCTCTTCTGTTCTAGTTGAGACCAATTGTTGGACAGACAGATTGCACTGAGATGAATCCTACCCCATGTGAAACCCAAACTCACCCTGGTGACATCCCGCTCCATTCTCCTCTGTCTATCTGTGGGATCACCGAGTCCTGTTAATGCATGGCTTAGTTTGACAGTATTGATAATCGACACATATGAGAAGACCATGACTGTTACAGGTAGGAAGAAACAGCAGATGAAAATGGAGACAATGTAGGACTTGTAGATGGTAGAAAAGTTGGCTTTTGCCCAGTCTATCTCACACGTTCCATACATGCGATCTGGAAAAAAAAAGTAAGTTGGTCTGCATTTTTAGAACATTTATCTGGTTTTGTGTGATTAATTTATCACTTTAAATGCTGTATTTTTCCTCTTTTAAGCAGTAAAGAATGGAGTGATCTGTCTGATTTAATGAGATGTGACAATCTCCTACACAAACAAATTTTCAAGACCAGCTAGACCATAACAAGTTTAACGTGTATTATTCTGTCCCATTCAGATTTCCAGTGTAAATCCATAATGCATAAACTGTTATTTCAGGACAGGAAATTGACACTGTGTTAGAAAAATGTGTATTAATTTAGTAGGTTTGATATTCCTGTTATCTGTTATTTGACATAATCTACATAGTAACTTTCTAAGATGAGCACTGTAACAGCATAACAAGCAATTGTAGAGAGACAATATGCCACAGGTAAGAACTCACTACTTACATAGCAAAGTAGGTAATAAAAATATTGAGTTTTTTTTTTTTAAACAGAACCAAAAAGGCAATGAAACTTTTACTGTAGTGAGAGAGATGAAAGCAAATTGATACAGCTGATAGACTGATAGAAATTACGGGAAGATGAAGCATAGAAAGACATGAGACACTTTTTGCTAAATGGAAAGCATACAATTCTGCAACTACAAAGGAGCTGCAAGCTCTTGAAAACAAAGTTAAGCAGATTGCAGAATCTGTAGCTAGTGGGATTTACAAAAGGACAGTAGCTGATCCGATACCTAAGGGAAAGGCAATGGGAATAAAGAACAGTCTCTTCTTAAATGCTTTTTATGAATAACAGCAGATTTCTTTAGACCCTTTGATGTATTTGCAAATGTGTTCTGACATAAAACTTGAGTTTGATGGCATTAAGGATTTTCTGTAGTTTGTGAATTGTTGATTTTTGCTTTAAGGGGAGAAGGCTCTTTTGTGTGATCCCCCCTCTCCCCCGACAGCCATGGCAGTAAACTGAATTATAAATAATTGAAGCATGAACCAAAATTACATAAATCAAGTATTAACAAGTCTTGGTAATACAATACAGGTAAAGCTTGCATGATTTAACAACAGACCTCTCCCTGATATCCAGTGATAATTCTGAAGAAAAAAAAAATCCCTTGAATTCCTCATGGGTGATAGAAGGTTTAGATGATAAGATGACTTAAAGGAGGAAAAGATTAAAATCTCTTTCACAAGTCTCATAAAAAAGAGCTCGATACTTTTAACACCAAAAGCTTTAGGTGTTGCTGTCTGGATGTGCTCAGGAATAGAAACAATTTTTTTTTTTGTCTCCTTTGCCTCTTTCATCAGTAGATCCCAAGACATTATTCAAAAAGATAACCATAATATCTGGCTTAATTCTAGGTTTCTGGTACGTGAAAACTTTTGACTGAAAAAAAGAAAGCAGCTTCCAGATGACATGAAAAGAAAATGCTGCAGATTTTCTGTGAGTCAGAATTCAGAGCTGTTTTTCCCCCCCTCTGCAGGGACATTGGCAAGTGGCATTTCCAAAAGTCAGTGGGGTCCTGGGGACCTCTGCAGCTGCTGTGTAGAAGTGACAGGTCAGAAGCAGCGATGTGTTACGTGCTGTGGTCTGCCAGCACCCGTCCTGCTCCTCTGCCTGCTGCAGGACTTGTTGCTGGGCTCTCAGGTCTTCATGGGTGCCCTCTATGGAAATGTGTTTGGAGTCTGATAGACCAGGAATCTGAAAGTGCTGTGATTCTCAGCAGGGAGAAGTGTTCACAGAAGCTGTCTTGAAGACTGTTGTTAGGGATTTGAATCCAAATTATAAGCAGGATCTGTGGGGGCACCTGGATGCCCTGACAGGGCAGTGATGCTTGAGAAGTCCCTGGCTCCAAGTTAGGGCCAAAGATGGATGTCAGAAATCCTTCTACAAATGAAGCACTAGTAAGATTCTTGGAATATGAAAACACGGATTGCCAAAAGATGCACAGAAAATGACAAATCCATGCCCTCCCCCCCCCCCAAGTTTTATGACGTGACATAAAATTAAAACAGTCATCCTGTCTCAGACAAAGATCCACTGAGTCTAATACATTGATAACAGTTTGGTTTGGGAAGAAGACTTCAACAATCACAGAAATGGATGCTTTTCTCATATGTGTCCTTTAAGGGTGCAGAGATACTTCAGAGCATATGTATTTAATAAATAAATATTCACATGCTGCAGCTCTGGCTTTGGCCTTTTCCTAACACTCACCCTAGCCCTAGACCTTGGAGTCTACTGAGCCTTAGCGCCCAGCTATTGCTGCCATGAACAAGCTATCATGGGAAGAAATCTCTTCTCCACCTACACTGTCATTCTGCACACTCTTTTCAGCCACACCAGAGATCTAGGCTTTCTGATTTTGATTAGTCTCCTGACGGTACCTTGTGTTTTCTCCCTATTTGTCCAGCTCTGTGCCTCATGCTTATGTTTTCGTAGACATATACAACACAGCTCTGTATTTTCTTTTCCAATTGGTAATCACCATTTTAAATGCACCAAAGCTAGGGTTTTTTTTTTTCTTCCCTGTATGACATTAAATTCTTTAGCTCTGAGTTATCTCTGACATGTTACTGCCCAGTAGCTCAGCACACAAAAACCCTTCTGCATGTTCCTGCAGTGAAACTTTGTTCTCAGCTCAAGGTGAAACATCATCCAAAATAATAATACTGTATCCTCAGCAACATTGTCATTTCACTTTTGCCCCTTCCTTGCCTCTTACCGAGTATTTTATGAATATGTTCATATGTTATGAATGCTGCCTACAGGCAACATATAGCTGGACAGTTTCAGTCTTACAGTTTTAGTCGTTAGGACTCCTGTATTATTACTATTTGTTCCTAGAAATTTATTTTATTGATTTGTTTAGAGACTTAATTTGAGACAATTTCTCTAACTATTCCCCATAAAGATATTTTCTCGTGTGAGAATATCCCTTAGCCATTGAATTACTTCAGTGTTCACTAATGATTTTTTCTCCCCCCCCCCCCCTTTTTTTTTCTTTTTTCTTTTTTCTTTTTCTTTGGCTATGGTCTTGTCTTGCATCCTGATCACTTCTTGGACTGACAGACTTTCTGGCATCTTTTTCTTCTGCTGCTATGTTAGTTTTCGTACGTTCAACAAACTGTTTCACCAGATCTTTCTGGCTTGCCTTACTATAGCTTCAAGTTTAACTTGCTGGAACTTGTGTTCTTTTCTAGCTTCCTAATCTTGACAGCTTTTGAAGGATGTCTTCTGATAGTTTCCTTTATCTCATAGCTTAACCATGCCAAATATTTCTCGCCTCATTTTTTTTCATAGGTAACACACATTTGGTTCAAGTCCTTCCTGTGATATCTTCCGAAAAAATCTCTTTATAGCTGATACCAAAGCAGGCAATACAGTGCATGTACGTCATGCATGATAAATGATTTTTCTCTGTTCCACTGATAATCAGTTTGGTTTATCACAAACAGCAAGAAGAAATGTAAGTATCTTTGTTCGGTTAAGTGGAGACGTGCCAAGTAAGTACAACTGAAAGATACCTGTTACCTGTATAACTGCCCCAGCCAAGCAACGGAGCTGCTGACCAGAAGAAAGCTGCTATCCAAATGAGAACCAGAGCCACCGTCATACTGCTGTTGCTGATGCAGTGACCTGCAATGGCATGGTTTAGTCAAAAAATAATACTTAGAAAGGGAAGCGTACCTCTGAAATCTGAAGTCACTACTTGAACAACAACTAATAAGGAAAACATAGCTATTTTAAAAATACTAAGTCAAAAATATGTATTTATAAGAAAAGCTGAAATTTGAAAATTTCTCTGGCTTGTATTCAAGACCACTTGTAGAGCAGTGGAACTGAACGGCTGTTTAGCAGGAGACAATGTTTGATGAGCACTGCAGAATTAGCAAAGGCTGTGTTGGAGTTGTGTTTTGCAATTTTGTAAAAAGCAGGAAACAACATTAAGTTTTTATACAGAAACAAACAAGATAAGTAGAGTCATATGATTTTCTTATTAATTTCAAAGTTTTCACGGTTAAAAAAGGACAACAAATATTATCTGGTCAAACTACATTAGCCATTCAGTACAAATGATTTAATCTGTCCCACTGTTGCCATACATTGTGGCTATTTCTTTGTCTACCCAGAAAACATTTATGCAGTCACTAATCACTGTTCCTCAACATTTACGTAAAGTTACACTGAGTACTTGGTCAGATTTCCTCAAGAAGCAAACATAAATTATACACACCCTCTGATGAATATGTGATACAGCTTTGCAAAAGAGAAACATGTTTTAAATATGAGTTCATAAGATGCTATGAATATAAGCTACAGCACATATCACAGATGAATTCTAACCGGTTGTGTTAAATATGAACTTCATCAAAACTATCACTAAGGCAAACTGCAGAAGAACTTCCTGTGGAAAAAAAGATCTCCCTGTAGAAGCTCTTTTCACAGCTAATACTGCTTGTGCTATTAGAAAGAAAAACACGTATGATGCATCCAGTGTATTTATGCATGCTTTGTGTGCAGATACTAATAGGTTCCTGCTTGAAAGATGGTACAAGCCAGTCATAATGAGGGCACGAAAGTTGATAATGCTTTATCTATGGATGGTGAAAAGAAGACTATAAATTCTCCCTAGACTATGTAGGTATAAAGAAGAGAGATAAAGAAAGGCTCCCAGTGGAGGTCAAAGCTTTCAGCAGACATGAGATCCGAAATGAATGGCAAGGAAAGGTTTCTACTGATCCTGTGAAAGAGAGTGTCTGGGGAGAGCATGGTGATATAAAAAGTCATGAAGGGAAAAGGATAGCTGGTGGCGTGTTTATACAGGCTTGCTGGTGAGGTCTTCACAGGGAGGGAAGCATGTTAAGGATTTCAGACTAGATTTGAACAGTGGGATTCTCATACGCCTTTAGAGAGGCACTTATACCAAAGGTTAAAAAGAAAAATAAAACAAAACAAACAAACAACAGCAACAACAACAACAAAAAAAAACACAAAAACAAAACCAGAGCATTTAGCAGAAGGTTTCTAGCACTGGAGACCATAACGAAGAGTGGTTGAGATATTCACGTTACAGATAAACAGGGCATTGAAAGAGGAAAATGTGTGGCTGAGAGGCTGTGATGATGATGCCTCGCAGACCTGGGAGACAGGCAGGAGACAGGGCCCATACAGGCAGAGCTGGGTTATGGTCAGTTCTTGGGACTGTGGCAGTAATTCTCACCTCCCGTGGTGTGAAACTGTCCACTGAGGGGAGGTGGGAAAGGCATGTGGGGATGTCAGGCTGCACAGTGCTGTGAACGCTGGAGGCAAGATGTGCAGACTGGGTGTTTCCAGTGCCATCTGAGCAGTCCACAATGTCTGCTGTAGGGCAGCCTTCTGAACCAGGGGCCTTATCAAGGACTGGAAACTCTCCTAAATGTCATCTCACAGAAGATGAAAATTTGTTGGTTACAGTGAGGTCTGGGCAAAGTTGTATGCATCATTTAAGGGTCACTTCAGTTGCACTCTAAGGCATACAGAGAATGAGCAGGGCCTGTTTTATCTTTGGCACAAGAGTGAATTTCACCAGTGGTAACCAAAGTGTAGTATTAATAATTTGGCTTTTTGGGGTGTTAACTCTTGAAGGATGCTGTGCAAACCTGTTTGTAACATACCTGACTTCATTAGGTTATGGTTTCCAATGCATCTAATTTATAGTTGATAAAACCTGTGACTGCAAGGAATACAGATTTACAACAAATTCAGTGAAGGCAGAACTGGATCTGCCTTTATTCCTTACCTCTCTCAGGATGGCAGCCTTTTATGTAGCGAGTCACACTGATCACTGTAAGGGTATTAATGCTAGCCAGGCCAAACAGGAGTGTCAGGAAGCCATCGACCTGAAAAACAAAGCAGTGCAGGGTGCTCTCTTACTGCAGAGTGCCGAGGGGGAAAAGAACCACAGGGATTGCCCTTGTCATCTTCATGTTAATGCTCTTGAAAGTTTTTCCAGCAACCCAACTAGCAGAGAAATATAAAATGTCAGGAGTAGTCATCTTCTATAGGATTAGTGAGCAAGTAAATGTTCAAAAATCAGAGAAGTGCTCTGTCACGTACATCAAATAAACAAGCACACACACCCTCACGTCTATGCTTCCTTGAAATGACTTGCCAAATGAAGGAGAAAAAAGATTGAACTGAAACAAAGAAAAACCCTGAATGTGAAAAAAGACACTGGATGCAGCCACCCCAATGCGGCAGAGCTGAAACACAAACCAGACCCATGAATTTTAGGCCAAAGAGGAAAGAACATAGGAGGCAATGGGTTCAGCTGAGCGAGAAAAGGTCTTTGAAATATTAAGGACATCCAAAGCTAAATCATCCAAATCGATTGAGTCTCGGTGTTGGTGTTACTGATCGCATGCTGTTTACCGAGCACTGATCCTCACCTCTGGCTCACGCAGGCAGAGCTGCACGGCCGCGTGGACTCGCAGAGACGTCAGGGCCTCAGCCACGCGCGCGCAGGACAGGAACAACTCCACTAGCGTCGTTTATGGTATAGGAGTGGAGTTGCTGCTGGGTTGCAGTGAAGATGGATGCAGCTATCTGCTAGGGAACACTATCTGACTGGGAAATGATCCAGGCAAAAGGCTGAAGGCAGTCCTTTTTTTGAAAGCTTGCAGTGATGTACCAAACCGGCCAGAGCAGAGGAGCTCTTGGAGGTGTCAGTTTTACACCGAGGGAGGCAGGAACATTGAGCAAGTGTCTCCAGACTCTGACTTGGCATCCAAGTGGTAAAATTATTGGAGGGAAGGCACATCATTATTCTAAGGGAACAATCTCTGTCTTTGTGTGAATGGGCACAACTCCCATGGAATTCAATTTATCCCAGAGCTGGATCTGGGGCTTTAATCCAGGCTCAATGCTGAGACCATGGCAGATTGTATAAATTAAATTGGGTGAAGGGTTAGGAAAGGGCTGCTTCATCGTTTCTTTCACTGGTAGTTTTTCTTGCCACCAACACACTTATGTTGACTCTATGTACTTTTTTAGGCCAAACAACTAAATATGGTAGTTTACAGACCCACCACATTTTAAATGCACACAAGACTTGTTGCTACTGCAACAACGTAAATCCACCTATGCTCTACTTAAAATCAACTCATACTTGTTGTACTTGGTGTATGAATGCAAGCAATGTTCACATCAGAAAATAGATGTCCTTGGATGCCTCAGCTACTTACTATAGGCTGCACATGGCTGAATTTTGCCTGCTATGTGTTGTGGAGATTAGTGAAATACCTGGATATGAAAATGTACTCTGCATTTCATCAGCCTTATTGATGCAAACAGCTGTCACTTCTCCATGTGCTGTAACAATGCTTCATATAAGCAGAAAACAGCATGGCCAAGGGCTACTGAGAAACCACACTGCATAAGCTTAACCAATTGCATTAGTTATTAGATTAGAAAGGAAGCAGCATTTCAGCAATGATGGAAAGAAGCACTTTGAAATTTAGTCTAAAGAGCTGTGAGATTTAATGCTGAAGTAGTAGGACAAACTTCTTAGTGTGTATGCATTAGCCCTTCTACACTGAAACTGGTTGGGTTTTTCTGAAATACATCAGGGTATGTTTTTTCACCTGCAGACATTACCACAACGCTTCCATCCCCCATTCCCTGACATCAGAGCAAAGAGATAATTACATTCACTCCTCAGTTCAAATAGCCCGTGGGCACATTTACAAGAGAGGAAAGTGGGTCTAGAAATACACTCTTCCCCTTTACCATTAAAGATGGAAGCTCCATCACCACAAGAAGAACAAGCCAAAACGTTTTCTTTGGAGTGGTGCTCTGCTAAATAAATAAATAGATAAATAAATAATAATTATAATAATAATGCAGTTTTCCTTAAATCAACACAGTTCATAGGACTGAGCCATTGTCAGCGCCAGGTGTTCTTGTCATACTATTTCACAACAACATTTCAGTGCATCAGAATACTGTTGCTTCTGTTAGTGTGGGGCTATAATCAGAGATTTGACCAGGGCCACACAGTTCTTGTGCCTTAACTGGCAGCAGTCTCCCACAGGCAGCTGTGCTGTACCCCACGTGCTAACTGTGGGCTGCACAACTGAGGAACAGCCGACGGGGTGAAATGGCAAGGAGGAGAGGGAGCTCTGGGGATGACAAGAGTGCTGGGATGAAATGAATAAAGGAGGTAAATGAGATGGCTCTCAAGCCACAGAGCAGCCCATGCACAGGCCATGGCATCTGGAAGATTAAAATAAGAGAGAGTATCCAGCAGGGTTAGGGCTGCTTTGGGAGTAGGATCCTCAAATCAGTGTCATCCCTGCCAAACTTCTGTAAACCTACCAGGGATGAATCAGCTTTTGAGCCTAGCTATGCACATGCCATTTCCTAGCAATTCTATCAATTCTGCAATGCTTTTATATTGGTTGCACTTAGGCATATGTCTTCAGAAGAAAAAGAAGGGTCTTACTCAATCTGTGGCCTGCCTAGTTCAACCATATACCAGCTGGACATGGAAGAAACATCTCTGCTCCTAAGCAGACAACACTGTAGGTAGCAAGCAAAGCGACTGCTTAGAATCCAAAGTAGTTAGCAACAGAAAAACTACCTTAGCATAGTCCTGATTTCTACAGCCACAGATTTTACTATCTGCAGGTAACAAAAAATTAAGGTATTCACAACTTTCTGTTAGATTATAGATGTACGGAATGACAGCCAAGGAAATGGTTGACTAGCAGGTAACATTTCCTTACTTTGAAAGATTGACATTCTTCCCCCTCCCCAGTTCTGTTTTTCCTTTTCTTTTATTCTACCCCCAATAAACTCCTTCCTGCATAGTTACATTTCCTCCATTTTTGTGTAATGCAATTTTGTCCTTCCTGTTATTAATTCTCATCAAATACCAACAGTGTTGATAGATAATAATGAATTCCAATAGAAACACAAAGTTGATCATATGGCAATTTTGACCCACCACCTTTCCTTTTTACCCACTAAGAAATAGGAGTAAATTATGAGTTTTAAAAGGTTTTCTCTCAGTGTCATACCAAGATTGCTCCTTTGACTATATAGATATTCACAGAACTTGCTCGTTATCTTTATGTTGCCCAGAAGCTAAGACACAACAGAAGAAAAGCCCATGCTTTTTTCTGTTTTGTGCTTATTTGAAATCTCACTAATGTTCTTGGTGTACTATTTAAAAGCCACAATACATAAAGCTCCTACTGCATGCAAATTCATTTCTTAAGCTTTCCTTCACCGCAGGGAGAGCCAGGAATCCCCTGTGCACTATCAGATTTTTAGCTATGAGCTTGGGTGCACCCGGGTTTTACTACCTTTAATACTTACGCATCCCTACTGAGTTCATAAGGATTGTCCTCATTTACAGCAGACAGAGTAAAGTATATCCTATTATTAATCAAGGTTTAATGACACAAAAGCAGATTGCCAAAGTAGCTATTACGTTTCAATTTAGGCTGAAACTTTGATCTCACCAGCCAGAACGGCTGCATCGCTCCCTCCTCTGGCCAACTGGTGAATCTGTTGCAATTCTCTGAAGCGCACTGGTTTCCCTTCAGAACCACAATGTCCTGTCTCTCTTCTATTAAATATGAGATAATGAACATGTACAGAAAAAGATAAGCTTTTAACATGGATTATTTGTGCACTGCATATATTTAAGTTCATCACAGTATCATATCTCAGAAATCAGATTATTCCCATATCATAATGTAAATAGATAAAGGCAATAAACCTCTCTTTTGTCAAAACACACACACAAAAAAACACCTAATAAATCTTTAAGAAACATGTTTAGATTTAAAATGTAGGGACCTTAGAATAGAGAGTGTTTTAAAGTTTAACAAGCTTTTAGAGTTTGCAATAAGTGAGAAAACATTCCACTCACCTATAATGACAACATTATTTTCTCATCCCTCCAATATATCAATAATATGTCAACTGGACTATTTTTCCTTATAGTAACTCTTCTGTCAAATGGAAGGACTGCCAAAGTTCATGATCAAAATCAGTCTTCACAGCAGACTGCTTAAAACTCCCAAAGCATAGTGTTTCTAAAGTGCCCAAACTGTTTCTTTAAGATTTAGTGTAATGCAAGAAGTAAAAAGATTTATAATCTACCACAGTATCCACAATGTCTTCTGCTCGTGCCACATTGCTGTGCCGTGGTTACATTCTGCCTTTAAAAATGTCTCAGCAGGCTTCAAAGGTAGCGCTGTTCAGAGGTGATTACGTTAATCCAAGCCATTACAGGCCTCTGACACAAACAGCATGTAATTTTCTAATAGGTGATGAGAACTGATACGCAACAGGATTAGGTAGTTTAAACCATGAAGTGAGAACAATATATGCTCAGTATTTTGCATTCACCAAGTGATTAAACCTTTCTATTGATTGCATAAGTATTAAAGATAGGAAAAATATAAATGCAATATTTAGGCTATACAATTACATGTAAAGATATATAACTATTAACTACACTAGATAGTTAAATGTACAGTTGGTGCAAGCTATTAATACGTGCAGATAGGGTTTTGGCTTTAATAATACTTAATAATATTAGGGAATCCAGAATAAGGCTACTTGCTTGTAGTTATTTTAGGTTCATATACTGGCTTAATGAGATTCAACTTATACTTACTTTTGGGTGGCTTTTATTTATGAGAGTTGTAGCCCTCCCTGGTCACGATTTATACTCATAGTAGTACTTGCCTGTATAAAGGTGTATGGTTATGAACATAACAACTACAGAAAGTGCACATAATTTAACAAAGACAAATTTCTTTCAGAATTTCCTTACAGAACCTCATTAGATTATAATCCTACTGCAAGTACCACATCTACACATGCCTGTGAGCACCTGCTTTCTGGCTCTGGGTTGATGCTGTGGGACCATGACAGGTTTCATGCCTCTCCCATCCATTCATCAAGAATGAATGGGGAGGAAGAGACAAAGCACATAGCTCATACCACCTGGATCCAGACACAGCGGAAAGATTCCCGTCTTCAGGTTAAGTGCTGCATTACCATTGTCTTTCTGTGAATTACTGTGCAGGGAAATTAAGACGCACTAGATAAGAAACTCTAGCATAGTCCTCTGGGAACATCCATGCTATGCTGCGTAAAACTCTTTTCAGTGGGTCTGAGCCAAAACTCCTCTCCTCTTTGGTGATGTTAAGTCGAAGGCTGCTTGTTTATTGTTAGCAGCACCATTGATATAAACAAGCAAATACATAGGCAGTTAAAAGAAGAAAACAGTCTCATAAGTCACATGTCTCATCTTTACATTTCCATGGAAAGCAAAGCTTGGCTTTATGGCCTATGGTGATCCTACCCCAGTAACGGGGGTATTTAATGTCGGATTAAGTCACAGTTTTATTTTCAAAGTAAAGAAGTACTTACCAGTTTTGCCTTTTCAAACGGTCATGGTAAACGTTTACGTAGGCTTACACATCTCTCAAGGGCAGAAGAGGTCCCACAGACTATTCACAGACTCTGCCAGGACAGACCAGAGATTACAAGCGACCCTCCAAGTTCTCCAAAGTACAATTGCCTGTGCTGTTTCCCAGCAAGAAGGAATCTGCTTACATAGCCACCACCAGGTTAATACAAGGTCACCTCTGATTGCTGGCTGAATGCCTACCAGTGAAATGATTCCTCTGCTCATAAAGCTTCTATGCACAAGGCAGAGCATGCCAGCGATGGTGCCAATTCAGCCATAAGTGGCTGAGACAAGAACATGTTATGTCCCTGACAGTCTGAAAAAGCAGAATGGCTACTTGAAGATTGACTTTTATGTTGATACTCTTGGATCCTCTGGATCTTGTACTGAAATAACCAGAGAAAAAGAAGATAATTGAACTATCCCAAGAAAATGCTTTTAATCCTAAAATGGGTAGAGGATGTAAGGGTCTTCAGATAATAACTGTGTATGATAAGCTGGAAGTGATAGCCCCTACAAGAAGGTCACACATATTGCTAAGGGGTCCTAGTAGCCCAGGGAGAGCCTGGAAAGAAGTGCAAAAGATACAGGTTATTCTTGGCCTTAGGAGCTGTGTGGAAAGTCAACAGGTACAACTTCATCCTTTCTGCACTTACAGTGATGTGAAAATACTGGATGTCATATCATATAAAGACCATTGCAAGCAACTGTCCTCTTGTTCTTGATCCAGTCAGCACAGGATCAGGGTCAGGACCCGAGCAGGAATTGCTTTCTACACATCAGCAGTGTACTGACTTTATGTACCTAGAGTACTGTGTCCAGCTCTGGGGCTCCCAGCGTAAGAAGGACATGGACCTGTTAGAGTGAGTCCGTAGGAGGGCCAAAAGGATGACCAGAGGGCTGGAGCCCCTCTCCTGTGAAGACAGGCTGAGAGAGCTGGCGTTGTTCAGCGTGGAGAAGGCTCCAGGAAGACCTTATAGCAGCCTTCCAGTACCCAAAAGGGGCCTACAAAAAAGCTGGAGAGGGACTTTTTACAAGAGCATGTAGTGATGGGACAAGGGGTAATGGCTTTAAACTAAAAAAAGGATAGATTTAGATTAGATATAAGGAAGAAATTCTTTACTATGAGGGTGATGAGGCACTGGAACAGGTTACCCAGAGAAGCTGTGGATGTCGCATCCCTGGCAGTATTCAAGGCCAGGTTAATGGGGCTTTGGGCAACCTGGTCTTGTGGAAGGTGTCCCTGCCCATGGTGGTGGGGGGTGGAACCAGCTGATTTTTAAGGTCCCTTCCAACCCAAACCATTGTGTGATTCTATGATTCTAATATATCTCTATGAAATAGAAAATTAGTAAATGTGAGGTAAGACAGCTTAAGACACTCATGGAAATTATCAGTGATTTTTAATTTTCACATGAAATTTTGCTTAAAAGTCAGTGAGAAGATGTGGTGCACAGGAGGAGACAGAAGAACATGAATTGTTCAGTCCTGTGCTGAGAAGATCATGAATGACAAAGATAAGTAATGGGCAGCAGTTTTTGAAAGATGACATTTAATCTCTTAGAAACACACATCAGCACTGAAGAATAATGAAGACTACTAATTTCCACATAAGAAAACTGAAACAAGAAAAGGATGTTTCAAAGCCCTCCAAGAGGAAAGGCTGGTCTGGGAATAGGAATTCAGGCTTTGGAAATTCCCCATTCTGTATGATTGCTGGCTGACAACGAGTGCCCTTTCCAGACAGCACTGTGATTTAACGCAGAACATGGGTGATACAGGAGGGGCTGCATCTCTCTTGTTAAACAATGAAACCAATAGTTTGAGTAGTCACAATTTTTCAAATACCAAATATATATCTTCCTTAATTTGTCACAATTGGCTGCAGAAATAATCATTTACAGAAAAATGAGGGAGATTTCATCGCTAATGAAAACTGGCATAACTTCCCTGCAGTCACATTAGTTACACTGAAATGATATTCTACGTTGCTAATGATTCTGTTTGTGCAAAAACAGTTTTTTTCCCCTTCCCTGCAGATGAAATATTTTTCTCATTAGATTTTAGTTCACAGATGTCTACATGAGTTGCTTTTACCTCTTTGACTGCAATGTACACACTCTTCAGATTACATCAAGGCCAACCAGAAATAAATAAGTAGGGAAGGCTAGTATCTTCATTTTTTTGCCCCGGTATTCAAATCTCAGATATGCAAGGAAACAATAATGAGGTAACATTCTAGTATTCATAATATTTCAAATATAAAAATTGTTCAGAAAAACATAACTGGGAGAGGAAGAGGCTTTATGTAGCACAGTACAGGCAAAGTAAAGGGCATCAATTTTTGAATTTGCTTTATAGATCAGTCTCTACATCCCACCTTTCACAGTGGATCAGTGTGTTATGGTCAGCTGAATACAGAGCTAATGTTACACAGCTTTTCTTCTGCACCTTTAACACCTATTTTATCTCATAATGCTCTTAGTGCCTGTTTCATGATTTGACTTTGGGTTATTTTCATCTTACTGAAATGTCAGGAATGATAAGCTATATATAAATAAATTCCCAGCAATATCACACCACAGCACTGTGCTAAGATATTCAATAACTGATTTTCACTCCATTTTAACATTTGGTTTAATTTCTTTTACATCTTATAGGTAGATAGCTGAACACTTATCAATTAAGCAGACGTTAAGCCACATTCCTGTGCCATTATGATTTGAGAAAAAAATCTGGTTTCTTCTGTCCCAGCTTCAGTTCTAGAGCTACGCTCTTGGATGCTGGGATACAGTGATCTTACAAGATTTTTTACACCAAGCAAGGCTGAGCTCGCTCAGTCTTTGCTTGGGAGATCTCCGCCAAAGCTAGTCTGCTGCAGAAAGCTGTGCTGAGGATGAAGGTATTCCTCCAGCATGCATTCTGGCTCCACTGCACGCAAGCAGCAGTGAACTCGAGATGTGTCTGTGAAGACAGTTCCCCACTGTTTTCTTCAGTAATCTCCCAGGTACCAGCAGTTGAAAGGAATCCTGTGAGCTTTCATTTTGGTCCTTTCCATCTGCCATCTCCTTTACCACCAGGTCACACTGACTTCTGAGCTATCACTCGTCATTCATCCCACCCAGAAAGTGGAGGAATACCATACCACAAGACATAATGCAGAAACACTGGCTCGACTTTTACAAACACACAAAAATCACAAACTGAGTCAACAGAGTCAATAGTCTAGCTAAGTCAACAGATTGGTGGGTTATACTGGTTATATTAAATGGACAGAAATCTATGCCCTTCAAATCTGCTCTATTTATAAAAGAACATAAATGTCTTTAGGGTTTTGATTTATCAGACTATTCGCAGAACATTTTGTTAAAAAAAAAAAAGAGGTATTAATCTTCTGTTTTCCCCTCAGAAAAGGTTTAGTAATATTTTACAATCATTGTATAGGAAGAAGATAAATGCATGTTCTGAGAAAGCAAATGCCGTCAATAAAATATAAAAGAATTTATTCAAGATTATAAGTCCTTGCCTCAAAACTTCAGAAAAAGCCCTTATATTTTCATGTTATTGATCTCAGAATTTCCTACTGTTTCAATTTTCCTTTCAGTGTTTAAGATCCCCACCCCTAATGTTTACAAAAGATGAGCATTATTCCTTCTCAGAAATGTCAGATTAAACCTCTAAGCATTTAATCATACCAAAAATGCTGGACTTAAGTGTCAGGAAGAGGCAGTGACTGGAAGCTGAATGTACGGAAGGTGGTAAGCAGCACGCGCTCAGTTATGCGGGGCTGCATCTCTGGTTGCTTAGCTGGTGCAAGGGAGGTCAAGGCTCAGAGCCATGGCATGGCAAACGATGCTCATAAAGTGGCCAACAGAACAAAGTGAAGAGCATCTCTCACCTCCCTTTTGATTTTCAGTGCCTTACTCCAGGCTGCAGAAGATTGGAGTTGCTTGGGATTCACAGTCACACCTGTCCCTTGACTGTGTAAGACTTTCCAAAATCAAGCAGAGTCACTGTGAAAAGCAGAGGGATTGCTGATCAGGTCTCCCTTTTTTACCCATTGAGGGTGTGGGAGAGCTGGATTCCCTTTCCTCCACTCATAAGTGTTCGTATCCACATCCCCTGCCTAGGAATACAAGCCCCAGGACCATTCACCATACGGGGATGCTCCACGGTCCTTAGAACAAGCAAACACCAGGGCCAGAGACAAAGAAGAGAAACTACAGTGGGAGAGGGACTCCATGCGTGAGTGGTCAGGGCATCGATTATAAGGAGGGGAACCCTTCTTATCCAGGAGCTGCGTTGTTAAAGCAGAGCTATCGTACATCCAGCTTTTCTTAGAGATGTACATTTGTCTGGGATTTCAGCTGGAGACTTCATCAGCTACAACGTCACAATTCAAAAAAGCCTGTTAAGGTGTGAGCAATCCCAGACATTTCTGTGGGTCACGTACTCCTCAATGCACACACACAAAGCATAGAAAATTTTGGACTTCCTGGCCACGCCGTGCCCTTTCAGGATGCACATATGCCACGGGTCTGGTGCTGTCAGGCAAACTGCGCACAAGTGAATTAAGGATAACAGTGTGCACAGAAAAAAAAAAAAAAAAAAAGGCGTGGGGCTTGCTGCAGCTCGCTAGGTTGCCAGTTATTTCTGTCCAGGACATGCCAGATGGAAATAAAGAAATGCTGTATAAAGCATCAAAACCTTAAGCAGTGCAGGATTCAAAACCAGTCTCCTCACTGCTACATGGCAAACCAAACCACAGGGCAAGACAGTCACCTCTCTCTCTCCGGCTCCTCACAGTTGCTCAGAGAACACTTAATTATTCCACACAACAGAAAGCAGCTTCAGAAAAAGAGGGTGATGGCACCTCCTTCCAGGCTGGCCCTTGGTGGGAGGGTGAGGGCAGGCTGTGGGGATGGGGGTGGTGTGGGCTGAACCCCATTGGGCAGGCTACTGTGGTGCTCAGTGATAGCTGAGAGGTGAACACTCTTTTTTTCAGTTGCTCCTGAGGCTGTTTCTGTGCAGAGGCAGATCTGGGCTGGCCAGGTGGACCAGGGATACCTAGGCCAAGGGTGAGGTGAGCATCAGTCAGCACGTCGGTGGCATTGGCTGTGCCTGTGATAATGCAGCATCCTGGAGATAACTACTCAGGGATCCTTTGTGCACACCTGAGATGAATCTTATACATGAGGAGAGGTGGGTCGAGGTCTCCACTAATAGTCAGAAATAAGTAAAATTTTTTTTTAAAGAAGCCTATAATGACAAAGTGAGCACATGATAAGAACAGTCAGCCTTCCTGACCCTCATACAATTCTTATGTATTTATGAAATGCATTTCAAAATAACTACATCATATTCTCACACAAAAATAAGAAATGAGAGTAGTCAATCAGTGACTGCAAATAGTCAGCAAGTGTAAACTGAAGAACCAGCGTCATGAAATATTTCAAGTTCTAGGGCACCCCACAGCCCATCCTCAGTTTCTGACATGACTGCAATGCAGCTATGTGGATCAGATAGGTTATAACCCTTCGCCTTTATATAGAAGCTCCCTGTAGCCCACATCTTTTATATTCAGCACATGATTAACAGATACAAGAAAAACTTTCTGTTGGTTGATTAAAAAATTTTAGAAGAAACTGTGGTGTTCACAAGCGGAGAATTAACATTGCTTTACTTCCTACAAGTAAGTAGGTTTGCATGCAGTGTTATTTACAGGTTTCATAGCAACTTCTAATTCAGCAGAACATACGATCAAAAAGCATATGGAAAGGACAAAAATATATCTTGAGGTAGCTTTTAACTAGGAATATGGTACATGGGGGAACAGATGGCTCTTGGTTGCTGGCTTCTGTTCACTGACCTGAACTTTACTAGATGAACTAGTTTACTTACTGATAATTTTACCAGAGGGAAAAAAATGAATGTGCTAGAGACTGTCTTCCCTGTGTCCAGACCAGGACTAAAATACAGGGCTACAGCAGGGAAATGAAAAACAAGAAGTGAAAATTGAGTCAGAAAGCCACCCTTGGAAAACCATGTCTGTACAGAGCATTCAGCAGGGGCAGTATTTGGATATGGACCTACCGTGAAACCTCATTCTTGGCAGCAGAGCTCTTTCAAACCTCCAAAAAGAAAAATAATATTTGGCGTGGGGAAAAGTAGTAGTGTTTCTGCCATACAGAGGAGGAGAACAGGAGCACACACGTCTGTCCCATTCAGCAGACATGCAACAAGATGGTCCTTTTATCTGGAGGTACCTCTTTTGTTACATAGGGTTTTCACAGACTAGACTGTTCTGGAAGAGAAGAAATATCTGTCTATCTTCTTCCCACTCCCTCTATCTGGGACAGCCAATTATGGTGAATCTTACATTTTGAAAAACATTACCCAAGAGCACTGAAGAAGGCCCAAGGCAGAGGAAGGGAAAATAGTTATGTGGATTAAGTGAGGTGAGTTTATGAAATTTCTTCATAAACAGAAATGACAGGCTAGTTTGGAAAACTAAAGTTTCCCTAAGTATACCTGACAGCAGAAGCTGACTGATCAAACAGCAGCTAATGTTCAGTGAAACAGAGGATGACAGAAAGCCAAAGTGAGGCTGTCCTTGGGACCCAGCAAAATGAACCAGGTTAGGGAAGACACATGGGCCATGCTGAGGAAACAGGCGTTGTGACGTGTGTAACAGCCCAAACTGTGACCCCAGCTACTTACAGAGGAGCTTGAGTGAGATGAAGGGACCAAGAGACACACACTTGTGACAGAGAGCTGTGACAGAAAGCATGGCTTCACCTTCCTGGCACCAAGGTCCCCGCTTCCCATGTTCCTGATGTGAGACCCATTCTGGTCAGGCTATGAATGTATCACATTGTACAAATAGGAAAAAAAAAAAAAAAAAAAGGAATCAAGACCCCTACTAGTGTTCAGTGGTGAACATTTTCAGAATGAGCTTTGTGCTGGCTGTCCACACATGCACAGAAACTTACACATCTTCTTTAATACACAGAAGCTTCCTGATATTTCTGTACTATATCCTTCCTAAAAACCTAAAGATAGCCACAATACTTTCATACATCACGAAATATGTAAACTAATAACGCTTTTTCATCACTGGCTTCTGTTTTGCCAAACTTAATAATCAAGAAGATGGAAGCCAAGATTTAAACTTGTTTTTGAGACCCTCAACACAAAACAAAGGCTTGATGGAAAGAGGAATCCTACCTGTTGTTGAATATATCCTGATTTGCACTCAGCAAGTCACAAAAAGTTCAAACTATTCATTGGGAGTAAAAATTGATTTTTCCAGGTTGCCATGAATTTTTTGTTAGCATTAATACAATATCATTTCGTATTTGAAATGATGAATTTTAACTTTTGGAACGTACAGAGAATTAACAAAGAAGTAATTTTAATATTTTGCAAATGAGCATGTTTAGAAAAGCTGTTAAGGTGCCATTAATGTCCTGAACAAAATCTTTGGATCACAATGGCTTAAAACTTTGCTCGATATCCATGTTTTGCAGATGAATGCTGTTTAAAACCAGGAGATCTGAATAAAAATACTCAATATATCCTGATCAACAATTTATGTGGGTACCCCCAAAATGACCACTTCTCTCCTTATAAAGGCAGTTGAAGCACAGCAACTTTAGGCACACCTCCATCCCAGTCTTTTTACATCTGAAGAAAAAAGCCAGCTCATCATCAAGATACTCTGCACGTCCCAAAATCATCCGAAGAGGGACTCACAGGCAGGAACGTCATGGAAGAAAACCAGAGGGCTGCTGTCAAGAGTACTCCCTTGCAAATCAAGAGGTACAGACACAGTGTGCCGTGCAGCACTGAATCCGGTGTGCTATGTTTTACAGGGCAGCCCCCAAAAAAGCAGCCACAGCACAGACACGGCTCTAAACTACACAGAACAGGTCAGGGGCTTCTCAGCCTCTGGAACAGCTTGGATTGGGAAACCTTTTCTGCCAAATGGGTATAGACATACATTTTGAGTGAGAAAATAAACATTTTTTTCGATGAAGCTACGGTTCTTAGGTGAATCAGAGTCTTCTGCAGGAAGTCTTACTCTCTTGGTAGAGAGGCACAAGCTGTAAAATTTCTCTCTGCGGTGTTGCACAATAGTTCAACCTCCTCTTTAAATAAAAATAAATAAAACAAGAAAAGAGGATTATTTCTCCCTTTTCCTTCATCATGATCTTACTTATACCTTGCCGTAGGCTATCCTGTCATTTTCAGATTTTTGATTCCTTCATGAAACAGGCACTCACAATAAATATAATCTTCCTCACAGATGTTACCGACAGCACCAGGGAGCCAGGCCTGCGCTTATTTATCTGTGGGGCATATTTATATTCTGTCTATGGAAGTATGTGTGCTTCAGAATTAGCAACAACAACATTTTCCAAATTTCTGGCAAAAAGCTGCCTCCAAGTTCAGGGATGACAGTGCCATGAAGAGAAGTCACTCATCCTACCAAAGACCCCAAATCCAGAAAGGCTTTAGACATAAGATTGCAACCGATTCAGCAAAAGTATCTGCATGATATAATTTACGGGTATACCCAAGTCCTGTGCGGAGGCTTCACTCTGAACGCCTTGTCGAGCCGGAGCCTACATTGCTTTGAGTTAAATGTTAACGTGCCAACAACCAGGCTGACTGCAAGGGAGCTGAAGAAAAGCAGAGCCTACACCTTAGCTTTGCAACATGTGTGGAAGCTACGAGATGAAGTCAAAAAAGCAAACTAGTAGGAACTATTGTGAATAGACAGAGCTATACTCTCTGACTGCTCATGCGGAGGAGAAGAAAGGTTTGTTAGCTCCAGAGAACAAAGTACTCTCTGGTGAATGCCAGAGAAGGAAAGAAAGGGAGAAGGAAAGGAACGTTCAAGTCTTCCTCTAGAAACACAAACCCCAACCAGCTCACTGTCTTCTTGTTTTATTCTTTTAGTTCACATGTCTATACTACCTTGCAAAACACAAGTTCAAGTCCCATAGTAAAACACTCTGCAGATGCACTTCTGATTCAAGCAAGATAAGAAAAAAGGATATAAACCACATATAATAGGAGACAGATAAAGAAAAAGGGATAAAAATAAGAAAAAAGGATATAAGTATCCTTTTCTCACCATGGAAAAAATTAACTGAAAAAAGAAACCACCCAGTGTTACTGTTTTCCTGTAAAACCAAGCCTAAATGCCTCTGGAAAGTGAAATTTTAGACTGACTCGCTAATAAATCTTCTCTATGGTATTTGTGGATTGAACTGATCAGTGCTGGTCTCCCTGAGTGACCACAAGAACATGGAGTAAATCAGTAAACACACTACAGTGAAGGACATATTTTGTGCAATAACTATGAATCTTACAGTATACAAACCTTCTCTAAGGTTTCTAGACCATCTCCTACAAAGCAAATAATGAATTACAAATATGCAGACTCCTTCTGTAAGGAGAAGGATGGAGCTTTTAACTGTAGCATCAGCCAGGATGTTAGGAATATTGATTTTTGTGGTAGGAAAAATCATTGAAAATTTGTCAAAAACTGATCAAACACAAGGATTTATGGATGTAATAAAAAAGAACGCTGTCCTTTTGGAAGGTTAGTCAGCATTTCTTTTCACTCTTTTGGTCCTGCTTTGTTATTATACACAGCACGTACACAGAAATAGCCACGTTTATTTTGTCTAATTAAGTACAATCCAGCCTTACCTGGCAAGTCCATATCGATGTGATAATAAACCCATCATCTCTGAAGACATTGAAGATTTCAATGATCCCCCGTGAATAACCAAACACAGAGATACTAGCATCTGATATTGCTAAGTTAAATGTGAGGTAGTCAGTGGGCTGAAGAAGATGTCTTTGTTTATACAGGACAAAAATCACAACGCTGTTTCCAAACCAAGACAGCCAACCTGAAAAAAAAAAAATTTAAAATCCATTAAATCAAAAAGCGAATAAAGCAAGCAGCAGTTCATTGTCTAAATGTATGATATCGTTTCTAAAATTAAAACTTTTTTTTCCTTTAGGAATGAATTGAACCAGTTTATTTTAGCCACTGGAAAACCTATGCATGAAGCCTTTTTAAGTAGCTAGGTGTATTTCAGAAGCAGGAACAAGGGAATAACTGGCAATAAAACAGAATAACCACAAAGGCCTGCTGCTGTGTTTGTCGAAGATCCACCATTTAAAGGCCTGGAGAAGTATTTTTTCCTAAGCGGACAGATGAAACTCATGAAACAACTCCTAGGGGAAAAAAGGAAATACCGGTAGAGTGGAGCAGAGACTACATAAAATCTGCCAGAAGCTGCAGCTGTTTAGGTACATTGTATACAACAATGGATACCGAACGTTCATGCACATGGTCACAGAGATGCTTCAGCAGTCCTCTCTGGAGAAGTACTGCCCTTTCCAGCTAATACAGTTATGTTTCTTCTCTTAGAACAGTCTAAGATCTCCTTGCAGCAAAGCCTGTCCCAGCTGGTGATATTTTTTCAGTAATACACTTGTTAATCTGTATGAAAACAACATTTAGACAGGCCCTGCACAGAAGCATTAAATCTTGCTTCTTTATTTTATTTTAATTTTTAATTTTTAAAGAAAGTTGCGTCCTATCTTACAGTCCAGGTAAAGAGTTGCCTGGCTTGTACAAGTCTAGCTACATGAAGAAAACACAAGGAAGGGAGATGATTCTGAATGTGGTGAAAATCAGTCACCTACTTGGTTGGAGAGGCCTAGAGTTTTTAAATATGTGTGGCTATTGCTCTACTCATCCATGCAAAACCTGGCTAGTTTGTATCCCCCTTCCAGTGAGGTAGTGATGTAGACATGCAGAAAGGAGTTACTTTTAACAAGATGCTTACTCATAAGCATCAGGCTCAGCGTTGAGAATGGGGCTCAGCTGGTAAAGGGGATGGCTCCAGGGCAGCTGCAGGAGTGGGGATGAGCGGCAGGTCAGCCAGCACCCAGCTCCTGTCAGCTCACACCTCCACCCCAAAACCTGCTCCCTGACTGCCACGTAGGTGGACTCACCTCACCTGTTAATGCAGAGTGAAACACCACCTTTTTGGGGGTGTCTGCAGCTTAGAACACGTTTTTAGGAACCTAGGAGCTGGTGGTTTTGTTCCCCACAGCTGGTGCCAAGGTGCAACCTCAACTAACAACAAGGTCAGGGAGAAAAGTGTCAATCCTCCATCTGGGCACAAGCAGTAGGTGTCCCAGAGTATGGATGCTGTGTATTGACACAGCAAGACGCAAACACACGTACTGAAGAAGGACATTACATGACAGCATTGCACAGCACCTCTGGATACTCTGAGAATTTCACTAGATGAAGAACAGCTGACAGGTTTATTATCATAGCAAGAGGGCAGCTGCCTTCCTTCAGGAAGCATAATAACCCCATATGATGGGAACCCAGTGTTTCTCTACTGGGCTGCCTCAGCTAGGAAGGCTGTGGCTCACAAGGCGGGGGCTTAGGAGGAAATTGCCTCTGTATGTCCAGGCCACCTGGGAACATCACTAGCTGAAATGCCAGCGAGCAAAGTGCTTGTTCTCCAAACAGTGAGGTTACGTACTTACAGCCCAGCGAGGTGCTCCGGGTAGCCTGGAGTAGGAGGGGTGGTGGTTGGTGGGACAGTCTCGGTACTGCACTGCCAACAGCTTTTTCTGCAGACTAATTTCCTTTCTAATAACCTGTCTTTGCAAAACTGCCAAGAAGCTGCCGTTCTGCTTTGCTTAGCAAGCGCGCATGGTTTACTAAAGAGCTTTCAAATGGGGAAGAGCTGACGTGTCAACATACGGCATTAACCAGAAATAGACACTGGTGCAATGACACACTGAGATCCATATGTGTGTATATATATACATACAAACAGGCATGTATACAGATATATATCATTATAAGATCAACAATAACAAGCACAACTTACTCTGGCCGCTAGGTGACAATGTTTCTTAACGGAGTCTCGTTTCCAACGGCTGCGTGCACTTCCAGTCAGGAATTGTTTCTAACTTTTCTCTGGTCTCGGCATTATAAATAGGCACAGCAGGGCACGGGAGGACTGACTGCTCTGGGAACGTATGAGGACAGTTTGCAATACAGCCATGATAGTTGTGCTGTTTACGTGCGTCAACTCTACCTCCTCTAAGGTAAGATAGTTTTCAATGCAGCAGGTATGGAAGTATTTTCCCTGTCGATATTAAGAAAGCGCTAAAATGGCAGACAAAATAAGTGTCACCTCCTTTGTAAGCACTAACATTTTATCAATACAGTGTAATGGGTAGGAAGGCTGTCTGTACAATGTCACGCACTTGCTGGGAATACACAAATTTATATAGCAAATGCCCCCTGGCCTGGAGAGTAAGGGAGCTTTCAGTTAAAGTGTCTTAAGGAAGAAACTGAGCAAAAAGTCATGTAAAACAACAACACGGCTATTTTAAATGGAGATGACACACCCCATATTTGTGATCACTTTCAAAACTACATTCGGACACTGAGGGCATTGAGGGAGGTAAAATCACAGAGCGAGTGCATGCACAGCACTTCTGAGGACAGGCACAATCCTTTCAGCCAAAGCAGGTGGATAACTTCCGCTGGCATATTCACTCCCTAAAACGCCTGGTGTGTCTTGGGGGTAGACCGCGTCAGTACTCTGGTCAAAAAACCGGAGGAACTCAATTCTAAGTAAACCTTTGAGTAACCAGAACAGTGGCGGCATAAAAGCACTATCAACCAGAGCAGTGACCGCCGGACACTGGATCTCTGCACCATCAGATAGGCACGCTGCTTTGGGGCTGCTGACTACGTTGACTTTGCTAAAAACAGACAAACAAAAGGAACACCCCAAAATAAACACCCTCCCCCCACCCCCAAACTCTGAGAATACAATGGGGAAAAAAAGGTTTAAAAATGTAATGCCAAGCAAATGCAGCAATAGCTCTGACACTCTTGGTGAGGGCAGGAATTCCCTCAACTGCTTTGCAGGCTGCATGTGCCTCAGGGCAGATCACACGCCAGTCCAGATCCCAGAAATTTCTGAACTTTGAAGTGCTAAAAGGCATGGGTGTCACCAGGTGGCCTCTCAATAAAACAGGGGATAGAAGAGATGCAACTGATGGACCCAGTTCTGCTTTCTGCAGGCTTCCAGCAATGTTCTTTTACAAGAGGATATGGAAAAACAAAGCAAAGCAAAACAAACAAAAAAAAAACAAAAAACAAAAGCCCCAGAAAAAAACAAACCACAGAATCCTCAGATAATCCTGGTGAGAAAGAGCAGGTTCCAATGGAGATCTACAAGTGGCTGAGAGAGAAAAAAATAACAGATGACACGAAACTGAGCACTTCCACCCAACATAAGGTTCAGAGCGCGACCACCACGGTTCCCCCATAAGCTGTGATGCTGCCTGATACGGGCTCATCAGCAAGGGATGCTGGCACTTCAGAAGCAGCAGATAACAAAATTACTGACATTCATTAACAGAGGACAGGACTGAGAGCAGCTGCTGTGAGACTGGCAGTATCAGAGCAGAACAGGCTAAATGAGTGTTGATAATCACTTAATACGGAACGGTTAAGGAGTCACCTTTACTCCTCAGGAGCCTGCTTGTATCTGTGGATAGTGCTGTGACGGAAGACCTTTTCTCAACCCACAGAAACATAGCTGGTACCACATTTGCAAACTTTGGGAGGTAGGAGCAATAGGATGGAAGGTAATATTTAAAAAACATTGTATTGCCTTTATATAATCCAGTAGTAATCCTTCCCTTGGAATAATACCTCCTAATGGAGCATTTTAATCCACAGACATCAAAAATGCTCCACAAAGCAGGTTGGTGCTGTTATCCATTACTCACAGGGGAGGAACAGGAAGGCTGCCAAGCAAGCTGGTGGAAGTCAGGAACCGAAACCCTGTCAGCAAAGTCCTGTATCAGCATGCTGTCTACCAGCCAGAGCAAAAAAAAAAAAAAAAAAAAGCATCCAAAAAGTAGACAACAAGAATGACTAAGGACACTCAAAACCTCTCTGCTGAAAGCAACAGAGAACAGTGAATCGTCTAGCTCAGGGAGCAGCTAAGGGGGAATGCAAGAATTTTACAAAGATTTCTGCCAAATCACCCAAGCCTGAGCATGCAGGTATACCCTCTTGTTCTCATGTGCTGGGAAGGGCTGTGAACAAGCAATATACACCAGGGGCTGTGTGCAATTTCATTGTTCACATTAGATCTATGTCTTTGCAGAGTTTAGTTTGGTACAAGGGAAGTGATAGCTCTGAGCTGGTCATCCACGTTTTCAATAGGTGACAGCATCGATGCTCAGCGAAGACATGTTATTGTCTTTCGTCCGTAGTTAGTCCTTTTCTCACTAGGCATACATTGCTGTGTGGCCTTTACTTGTAAAAATCTCATAAGAATGAATAAAAAAAAATGGGGTTACACCTCACACATCTGCAGTTTTAAATATACAGTCTGAAGTGGAAGGATTCAAGAAATGAAGAACAAAAGGTGAAGGCTCAGTGTCCCAGGACAAACTATGCTTTTCCCTTGGCAAATGAGCTGATCTCTAGGAAGGAAATTGGATTTAGCATCTAGATATAGAGCAGGTACGAATGAAGTCTAACACTGATTCGACTACCTGTACGCAAGCATAAACGTCTATCTGAAGGGGTTTGCTGTAAAGTTTCCTAATCTGAAAATCCTTTATCTAAAACAGTGAGAAAACCTAGAGAGTTTGCAAAGCTGTCATTAACCACTGCAACTGTGAAGTGACCCTGCTGTGTTTTCAGTCTTCACTGCTAATTATACATACGCAATATCCTACCCAGGGCATATTGCCAATTTTGGCAGGAAGAAGAGTCATCATGTTTTAGACTTGACAAAGCGTGGAGAGATTATTTGTTCAATAAATGGGATCATTTTGTGGATGAATGCTTTGTGAATAGCTTGTTTCCTTTCCCACCTTCTGAGATTTGTCAAATAACGTCCCAAAATAACGCTAATACTGTCACTTGTCAAATAGTTGACTGTTACCATACGGAAATGTATACCATTTAAAGGCAAGTTTGGGTCTTCTGGTGTATTCCAATTTTCAGACTGGATTGGTAATGCTCTCAGCATACCTTTGATATGAGCACTCAATGAAAAGTCAGAATTTGTTCTCTATCAAATATTCTGTCATACTCGCTTAAAATTTCCTTTTATGCTGAACTTTCATTCTAACAGCTCCAGCTAATTATGAAACTAACTAGGGAACTAGGGAAAATGAGCACAGAACAAATTGTGCATAAATGCAGAAAAGACCAATTTACTTCAGAATTCCACTTAATAATTATGGAAAAAATGCCTCCCCCCCTCGGTCTGAGTTTGACTTAGCAGCTGTGGACAACATTTAAATTGCACCTAATGATTTAAACTATAAAAGAATTTTTCACAGTACTGTATAATTGTTTTTTTTTTCTCTGAATGACTTAAATGCAAGCTTCTTTTTCTGCAGATTACATCTCTCAGGGCAAAGGCCAAGAGGGGTCGGACGTAATGTTAGTGACAGGACAAGCTCCCACCTGTCTGTCAGGGACAGACAGGGACAGTGCTGCCTTCAGCAGGGGGATGCTGACGCAGCTGACCTAACGGAGGGAAGCGCAGCGGTAGCTGTCGCCCGCAGCCAGCCGCCGTCAGCACACTGGGACGGCTCGCTGCTGTGGCAGCAGCATCACATCTTTCCCCCAGTCTAGTTTCCACAGGCATCGAAACAACAAAAGTGTAAAATGTGAACACCTCTGGGACTTTGCTTAAGGAAATATCCCTGGACTCCCGCAAACGCAAATTGCCTTTCCAGACCCCTAAAGAAAGCCAGGAGTGGGAAGGTAACGCACTGACTGGACATTGCTCTCTGCTTCCAGAAGAGCAAGAGGGCGCGTGTGCGGCGCAGCGCTCTGTTCTGCCACAGCACAGCTCCCCAGATAGGCTCAGTTATAGGTGGGCATAAAATTAACAGATTTTTGTTGGTGGTGCTTGCAGTGAGACTGTAGACCTTAGGAGGAAAGGATATGGGGGCTTTCCTGATTTAAACGTTATTAAGCAGAATTTTTTAAAAAGTTCCTGTTGCAAAAAGGTATACCTACCTCCATCATATTTTAACCAGATCCACACTACACTCCAGTTGGAGTAGTATTATGACTTGTTATACGTACTCCACGAGGAATGCAAATTGATTTTTGAATCTGGAGGTAAGTTTCAAGAATATCAGCTATGACATGCCAAGCATTTATAAGCTTGGCAGAAAGATCTGGGGCAGTCAAGAACCAACGAACATACAACCTACAGCAGCTGTGTTAAGTTGTCACAGTAGGACAGCAGCTTTACAGAATTATGTCATGGATGAGGTTGGTTACAAACAAACTTAGGCTTCAAAAAGTAAACTCAGATGAAGTTCAGACTGTTTACAAAGTTTGGCATACTATGGTATTAACTTGTTGATTTATGTGCTTGTCCATTTTCAAAAACAGGTAATGCTTGGCCAAACGTATTGGCCCTTTGACATATAAAGCAAAAATTATAATGAAGAGTAAAAATATAGGTATGTTTTTTACATAGGTGCTAACAGTGGAATTGTTCTCTATTTAAAAATAAATAAATAAAAAGTGTATCCAAGTATTTCTCGAAAGAGACCTGGAAGAGATAATATACTGAATTCCAACATCATAAGCTAGAACAAGTTTTAAAAAAAAAAATTAACATTCCTGCAAAAAATTGTTATTTTCTTGTTGTGTGCATTTCAGCAGTCAAACCCTGAAAATCTTTCTTTTTAATCAGGATATCAAGGAAATTCACACCCCTAATATTTTTCCTGCTATGGGTTATTTTCCCTACACCCCTCAAAGAAAGATTTTCCTTGACAGCAGTAGTAAACAGTGCTTCGGAAGATACTATGGTGGCTCATAAAACATGCCCAATCGGAAAGGTCCAAGCTTTTCTCACCAACTTTCTCTACAACTTCTCTCTCTGAGTTATTTACAGTCTTTCAGTTATCCAACTATGCTACCTTGTGGCAGCAGGTCCTTAAGCTAAATTTTGAAGGGAGGATAAAGAGTTGGTTATAAAATGGAAAATAGGTTATGTGGTAATAAGGGCTTCTGAAAAGTAGCTTATGCCCTAATAGTATTTTTCCAAAGAAATTGAAGAAATTGTTGTAGAAGTACTAAGCCATCTTTAACAAATATTCTGCATGCTATCATACAGGAAATTGTTAACTCACATAGGTGAGGAATAGGGAAAAAAATGGCAAATGTATGTGGACTTGAATATGAATGACAAGTGCAAGGAGGTTACTAATGAATTTCCTCCGTGACCAGCCTCAGGTTTTTTGTTCCTGAGAGGTTTGGCATAGCCAGAAGGAGCTATGACAGTGACAAATTGCGAATAAAAGCTGACAAGAGCTATCAGCAATAGAGGGTGACCAGCATACAAAAATTACATGGTGACTTTGAAGACTGCAGTAATAAGGAATGAGTGAATTTTAACAGAAGAGTGTAAAAGCTCAGGTGCTTAGGTACTTAAAAATGTATTTGTTACAAGATGTGAGGTCAGCATTATGAAGCAGCAGAGGAAAACACCTCTGTTGGTCAACTGGGGGAAGAAGTGTGCACTACCAGTCAGCATGATGCACGGGTAGCACTAGGAGGGATTAGTAGAGCCAGGGAAGTGTTATTATTAATGAATGGTGATGGTGAGACCTTGTTTGGATGCTGTATGCAGTCCTGGTATAAGTTCAAAAAATAAGTCCAGGTTGGAACATCAAAAAACTTCTGGGATGATGGGCTAGGATGACAGAGGAAACACTATTATGATAAGAGGTAAAGAAAAGCCTCATTTCCTTAATATAAGAATACAAAGTTTGACCACGGGATATTATTGTTACTCGAGGAGTATAGAGCGTCTGTGGGAGATTAATTGCAGGCAACAAAAATCATTTAAATTAAAAGGAGTGACAAAAAGTACAAAGTTGGTGCGATCGCTTTAGCTAAGAACTTAGGAGAAGGCTCCTACCCAACAGAAATGCAGTCAGGAACAGGCTGCCAATTGGAAGACTGGCAGCAACAACAAAAGAGCCCTAGCCAATTATACAAGGAAGCGTGATAGCTTTGTAAACGGGATTATATATTGTCACAGCAGGGGACTGGCCTTGCTGACCCACGAGGTTCTTTCTAGTCCTAAATGCAACCGATTAATTCATTAGCTGATGGCGCAGCCTATTCCCAGCCATTTGTGCAGGGGTGTGCACATGCGGACAGACTGGGGATAAACCCAGACAACTCTGCTTTATCTTACAGCCACTCTTCTAATTAAGTTTCTAATTAATATATGTCATACTTTTTTTTTTTGCTAGAATCTCTATTTTTATTTCAAATACAACTTCTTTTCTCCCTACTTCTTATAGATAAAAAAGAAAGTCTCACGTAAACATATTAAAATATTTAGCATTTTACATTGTAACTTTCATAGATCTTTTTCAAGCACTAGCTGAAGGCTAGTAAGCTACTTGCAATATGTGACAAGCATAGAAAAAGAAAAAAATCTGCTTAGGCCAGTCATTTCAGCCATTTAAAAAGAGAAACATTTTTGTATGTGCTGTTCAACAACTGATGTAATAAAAATGTTTTCTTGTATTTTCCTGTGAGGTTGTACAGTTGAAAATTTTGATTACCTACCAAACTTGCATTCTTTAATATTTCCTGAGGTTTGCTTATGTCCTGCAATGAGTCTGCCCCAAGTAGACAATATTTAAACAAAACAAAAACAGCAACAACAACAACAAAAAGTTGCGCTGGGATCAAATTGAGCTAACACTGGGTTCCATTTTTCAAATCCTTATTATACACTTACAATAGCTGTCATTCAGGAGAACCAAAATGAACACACAATATTGTAACTGCTAACTCAAAATAATGCTTGAGTCCTTAGATCCTTCATAGATCCTGTTTGAAGATGTTTATGTGCATCGAACATTTAAAGCAAAAGCAGTACAAATAGTTAAAAATTGAAAACAAAAAACTATAGAACTGTATTTTCTGTTTCTGCAGGAGGTAATTGCAGGATGACAACTGACCTGCAGCAGTCAAAATTCTGGAAATCACAGAACATTAATTCAGTGCTGCTGAGACATGAGAAGACAAGAATCATATACTTCTGATAAGGTACTTTTTTCTTTCTTCCTAAATCTTCCCACATATTAAATTCAGCGAACAACAGTTAAAAGTTTGCAGGCTTGACTATTTTTTTTTTCCTTCTCAAGATTTTTACATTGATTATTAATCTCCTTCTAGCAAAAGAAAGCAGTACCTCTTCGATCTTATAATTGCTGAAAAAAAGTTGCATTTTGCAACATCCTGTTCTGTTATTGACAAAAACCAAACGAATCACTTTGAGCTTTATACCAAACTCTACTAGGAACTCCTTTTCACAAGCCAAGCCGAGACAGAGTACATACCTAAAGCCAGTAGGTAGAAACCTATAATAGTCTCTCCTTGTTCCGTGACAGCAGCCTCTCTGCTCAGAAAACTGACGTTGTTGTTCCTCCAGGGTGCCTGTGGAGACAACTGGAGAGACATTTTCAGCAAAGCTTATGACCCAGAACTTGTCTTTACCCCAGTACGTCCCAAACACAGGCAAAGTAAAATAAATCCAGCCTTTTCTTCAGTTTCTGCTCCCGCTATTCGGGGAAGATCTTCAATGAGACTAATAACCTAAAGAAGGAAATCTCAAGGGACAGGAGCTTTGCAGCCTTCTGACCTGTTCTTATTCACTAATCCTATCTATTAATACAGCCTGTAAACCTGTGACCAGCCAAAGGCAGCAGATTTCCTCACATCCTTGTAACAGCTACATGTAGAAATCTTGAATGAAGACTGTGTACCTGACAAAAAGACAACCTCCTTCAAAATAGTGATACCACATAACCTACAGGTTCAAAGGCTCACCCACAAGTATAGTGCATATTGATATATTGATAAAATACCATTACTTCTACATTTTTGTCTTCACTGAAAAACATTAGAGTTTTAGTTCAAATGACATTTTCAGGAAAAATATCTCAGATTTAAAAAAAGTGTCACCGCCTGAGACCATGACTTTAATACAGTAGAAGAAATCAGCTATGAAGTTACTTTACCAGCAGGATAGTTGCTAATTTCAAATAAAGGGAAAATATTTTTTACTGGAAATTATCTTAAGAACCATAAATCTTATTTTTACACTATTAAGTACCTGCCAATCTTACACGTTCCAAGTACAGTTGGATTTTCCCACAATGTTGAGAAACGAGATCTTGTCTTATTGACATGTTACATGTGCTTGAAGTGAGTCAGTTCAGAGCATTTTTAGTCTTTACTGAGGTATCAATGATCGCATTTCAGATATAGCCTCTCTTACCAATCTGGCTATAGTCATAATTCAAAGATTGAGCCTGAATTAATTCATCTGAAGCAGCAAACTCTTCCTGGAGAGCAACACTCTCTTGTTCCACTGGATCCCCATGCCCTTCTCAGTGCCCTGACCGGCTCATCCTTTCCCACCCCAGACAGCAAATCAGCCGTGGTGGAGGCACCTGGCTGAAGGAAGCAAAGCATCGCACTGGGAACATCCCATATCCACGGGTTGTTTTTGTCTCTCCTGAGGTGGATTAACTCCTCCCATCCAGCTTTTCCTGTGTTTGTTATGACTGCCTCACCTCAAGAGAGGAGAATAAAGGAAATGTGATGAATAAAATTGGAGGGCAACCCTTTACAGCAAGGAGGGAGAAATAGCTGCGTTGTGGTCAAAGGCAGGAAATCTCTCACCTCCCTGCGAGCGGTGAGGACAGTGACACTCGCTTCGTTGAAGTCCCCTGCCAGGGTGCTAGCCCTCACTTGTCAACAGCCATCTTCCTCTTGTACCAGTGACCAGAGTGCAGTTCCATCTTTTTCAGCCTAGTCTGCAGTGTGGGTCCTGCAGCTCCTGCAGATCCCATTTAAGCAGCCAAGCGGCCTGATTTCCCCAAGTGTTAACTACAGCCCACCTCTCACTGACTTCATGTGGAGTCCTCTTCCTAAGTCTGTCTAAAGGCAGCTGAAATTTAACCCCGACAAACCTCCAAAAAGACGCTGCATAGTGATACTTTGACAAAGTGACCTGGGACTTAACAGCATATAAGCTCAGTGATTATGTTATTCCATAAAAAATCTCTTTGCCATGGTGCTGCTCTCTGAGGGTGCCATTTGATGTGTCCTGTGGTCCCCAGAGGAGTTCTGGACATGCATGAGATTTTACAGGAAGTACATGTCCAATCACATCTTTTCAGAGTTGAGCTAAGGCCAATGCATCTACTCAGTTACCTGCCTGTCTCAAAGCAGATGTTCAGATGGAGGGTTGGGTTACAGTGGTGCCTGAAGGCAATGCTCAGGGACATCCGCAAATGCTCAAGAAGGCCCTCAACAAAGCCCAGAAATATCACCTGCCCTTCAGGACAAAGGGCTTTGTTTGAAGAAGAGGCCCTCAGCAGAGAGCCCATTACAAACCCTGTGTCCATGGATGCTCATGTCTTCATTGGACTGTATTTCATCACCTACCAAGACAAAGATGTGGAGAAGGATGACAACTTTTGCACTGGGCAAAACCTGTCTACCTGGTGCATGTCCCCTCTCCTGTCTCACTGAGAAGGAATCAGCCACCTGAGAGACTGCTTTCGGGACAAGTCCGAGGCTTCTGAGCGAGTGCCCTCTGCCTTGTGGGAGGATAAGGTGCAGAGCCTCACTGAGTTTCTTCCCGCAACAAGGCACATCTTGCCCGGTGCAAGTCTCTCTTGATGTGTACCCAGGACTTGGTGTCTTGGAAGCAGGTGTTGGCCCCACCTCACAGGAAGCCACATGCACGGCAAGCATAGGGACCGCCAGTCTCCTTCACCACAGGTACCACTGAGGTGCCAGAGCACGCTTGCTGACTGCCTCCCTTTATGCACAAGAGGTTTTTCCGCGGTGTTTGACACAGCTTTGGACTTCCAGGTCCAAGTCCGGAATCTGTCATCACACAAATGTCAGCATCTGTGTTTTTGACTAAACAGGGACAGGGACAACCAGCAGAGAGTATTTTTCATATAGGCTGTTCAAGGAAATTGCATGATTTACTTACCTGTGACCTCTTTAGGCATAAGGTGTTAATAAAGTAACAATGGTCATCATTTCCACTTCGCCATAATAAAGTGCAGATTGTATTACTTGCCTTGATATTCTGAAAACTTGAATCGTGACTTTTCCCCGCTGCAGGATTCTTTTGGTTTCATATAAATACCACAGCTCCATGGACACTAATTCAATTTCCTCTTTCAATGAGAAAGTCTTCTGCCAAGCTTAGCACCTTGTAATAATAATGAGATTATAAAAACAAGAATTTTAATATCAAGGAGAGAAACAAGCAAAACAGGGTGAACTGTTCCCCAGGGTCAAGCATCCCTTTTGATTATTATTTTTCTGATCTCCACACACTACGTTGAACGATGACAGTGTTCAATAAAGGACAGAGGCTTTGCAGGCCCCAGTGGTTTGTTTCATGTGCCCACGGGTCACTGTGCTTCCAAACGAGACAAAGGCTCCCTCTGCAGATTACGGTCACCTTGTTTTGTGTCTCTCACTGCTTCGCTGCTGACCAATTTACCGGCCTCGTGGAGGCTATCCCTGTGTGCCTCTACTGTCTTTGCAAAGTGCTGTGAACAGATGAACCTCTCACCTCTGCAGTTTTCCCTGCTGTGACCCTGCCTGCCAGACGCAGCAGAGCCACTGCGGCCCATCTGCCGGCAGCTGCGGGAAGAGAGGCTGGGGCAGTCCCAGAGACCAGGGCACGCAGGTGTCTTCTCTCAGCTGAGGACTTGGCCCAGCCCTCTGCCGAGTCACCCGAGGAGCAGGCACGCGGCCCTCGCGCAGCCAAGGCACAGGGCTGGGGGCAGGAGAGGGGAATCGTCTGACCGGATGCTTCAGTCCTCCTGCGAACCAAAACCTCCCCGGATTTACCCTTGGGGAAGGTCCTGCACCATCGGTAGGAGGCAGAGGCAATCCCTCCATGCCCAAATTGTAGGCTGTGAAAGTAGACTGGGATGAACCCTGACCACCCCCAGACCGGCTGAAATCAGTGGCCTTACTGAGGTAAGTAAAAGCAGAATTTGGATTTCAAGACCATCAGCAATTCACATTTTCAAGACTAACAGAAGCTGACTGCTTCTATGCTGTGTATAAAACAATATAAGAAATGAATACTCATGGCTGCACTTGAGGGTTTAATGAAGCCGTTCCCGGAACACTAAGGAAGAAAGAAACCCTCAGAAACCACCAACACCTCAGGACACCTGATTAAAATGACTGCGTGGTGACATGACAGGTTAATAAAGCCCATGGTATGGACACTCTGAACCAACCACTGATCACCGAGGTGGCACGCAAAGCCAATTTAGAGCCGATATAAGCCAGCAGGTAGCTCTTATTTGGGCTGCTAAAAATGTGTGACAACCTTTTAATCCCTATCCGCTTCTCTAAACTCTTTAAATGGGACATATATACCACCACAATAAGGCACGTAACACAGCGGTATTAACGGGCTTGAGAGACTCAGTCCAGTTGCATTACAGTTCAGTTTCCCAGGAATTTCCAGTACATCATTAAAAAAAAAGTAAGAATTAAAATTTTTATGTGAGAGGAAATTTATGATGTTGTATGTTTCTAACAAGCATCTGCTTTCCCTTGGGGGGCACCAAGAAGTTAGAAAGTTGCCAAATGAATTATTTTGTCAAAAAGCTAGCATAAGGTCTCACAGCACTACTTTTGCATGGTATCTGTTACACATGGATTAAAGAATTTGGACTAGGGGCAAAAAAGGAGAAAGTGAACAGAAAAAACATGCAAAAGGGAGGGGTTTAACCTCGTATAACATAAGCAGATAAAAATTGATGCTGGAAGGGCATTTGAAAGGCATAAAGTTTTGTGAAATTTTACAGAAATATGAATTAAGAGGATTTCAAGCAAATCCAATGGTAAATTACTAGGCAAATCTCTACAAAGATTTTTTTTTCATAAATTACTTTCATTTCCACTTCACATTTTTCATTATAATCACTATCCAATGGGAAAAAAAAAGTCACTATCCAACAAGATGGCACATAGTCTTGGAAAGAATAATCTTGTGACGATAAGTTATGTCTATGGACTCCATTGAGGTAGCCAGAAAATGCATTTCGTATCAGTAACAGATGATTTTCCAAAATTGGATTATGTATTTGTTCACCGCTTCCAAGAAAATACACTTGTTGAAATGATTTGTGCAGTTTTTTTCTAATGCCCACCAAACACAAAGAAAAAACTCCTACAAACATTAGATCAGGTCAGTAATGCTTAAAACACATCAAGGGGTGAATGTGAATGGCTGTGCTAGCTGCACGCCACTTGGAACACCTGCCTGTAAGAAAGCAGACCTGAACCTGCTCTTTCATTGCTGAGCTTCAACCAGCAGTAACGTGGTGACCTCTGATCATATAGCAGAAAAACACATTCAAAATTTTAAAATTGAAGAGCGGTCTTAATATGAAACATGCTGGACCACTTATGATTCAAAACATGCACATTCAATTTTAGACTATTCCCTTCCTGCGACGTTTTAGCATGAGAAAAATGCACTTGATGCACTCTCTAGTTGTATATCCAAACCACATTTCAGCTCCTGTGTGAGGTTACTTGGCAAGTTCAGTTAAGAATACGATTATATCATGTAATTAATATATTGTACAATACATGCTTCTACCATGATCTTAATGGGGTTTAGCCTGCTCTGCTTCATACTTTACCCTTATTCTCAATCTTGAAAGCTAAAGCTTCTCTGAGGAATTGTGTTCTATAGCTTGTGACATATCTAGAAAATTACTTGTCAGAAAAAATGCTTCGTTAGAGCTCATTATCTCAATATACTCAACATCGCAATATATAATTTTAAACTAACTTTCTCAGGGAACACTGTGTTTAGACTGATGCTAGTATGAAAACAGACTATCTTGCAGCTTCAGATATATGCTGGTTTTATATTGTAAGATGATGATTCAGCAGAAGGGAAAATGCCTTGTGCAGATTAGGTGGCTGAGGCTTTTGCATTATTAACACCCTGCTCTGAGCTGAACTTACACTGAGCAAGTTAGGTGATGCTAAAGAAAACTAAAACCCTGTAGGCAGCTGAATGAGTTCACAAGAGATCACAGTGAGGAGCAGGAAGTCAGGCTTCTGAGATGATAGAAAATGTCCTAGGCAAGAGAGTCCACTGAGAAAGAGCGGAAATTTGGCTGGAGGGCAGGAGCCTCTCTATGGGACACAGGCAGAAGGAATTCAAGATTTAAGCATTTATATTTCCAGCCTGCTATGATAGGTTGTACAGATTTTTCTGTACTAAAAAAAAGTTGTAGTGCCTCTTCTAACAAAACCTGTCTTTTTGGATTTAAAAGCCTTCCAGTCATCCTTGGTGAACATGTTATAGTAGCAGCTTTAGACAAACCTGCTTCAAAGCGGTGGCTGACTTGGTGTCCTGTCACTGGGGCACATATCATAGCAGCAGTTCAGTGCACCAGTTGAGAGAGGAGCCCACCTAGAGTATCGCTTTTCCCCCAGGTGCAGGTTTGTGTCATACCATGTGCCCGCAATTTCATGTGGAGTTCATGGATACTGTAAACATTGTGAACCATGAAAACCAAAGAAGATACTACCACTTACAAATGGGATCAAAACCCAAGCTACTCTTCACAAATAATGATCAATAGAGATTGCTTGCTGCCTGCTAACAGTTAATGACCTTTTTACCTACAGATTCTTGTAAACAAACATCTTTTTCTTGAGGTAAAATTAATTCCTTACATGTTGTTTCAAATGTACTGTTTGTTTTCCCCTTATGCTGTGAGAGGCAGGCACACCAAATGAACTGTCACTCCGACTCATGTGAAGAAGCCACTCTCTGCAGAAAAGGCAAAAATTTAATGTCAACAAGAAAAAAACATATAGCATCAGGACTTTAAAGCCAGGAGAATCTTTAAGTCGCATTCTACAAACAAAGCAAGCTATTGCAAATTTGGCAAGCTAGGGAATTATACAAAAAAAATAAGGGGTAAGCATCTCAAAATGTATTTCATTTAGGACTGAAAGAAAAGAAATACGAAAAATGGGAAAAAGTCTCAAAAATAATTCAGTTAAAACACACACTTCCTAGCATCTACCCTTCTCCCTGGTGTTACACTCACCCTTCCACTCTTCCTCTCTAAGTCTTAAGGTTGTTGACTTCAGGTTACAGGAAGTCATCAGTTTTCCAAGGTTTTTGCTGGGAGGAGTATGATGGTGGTGGCAGACGTTTCTCCTTCCTTTTTGCCAGAAGAAACACGATGCTGAAGTTGCTGCTTTCTTCCTTCTCATTCTGATGTCCACTTGGGACTATTTGTGTACATTTTCCTTCATGCTTTACCCCTTGCTTTTTGTCTTTAGTCTGCAACTTCAAATGACATCTGAGTTTACTGTATAAAATGTGTTTTACGTACATCATATACTTCTCTTCTATTTTCTTTGCTATGTCTATCCAGTTTTGCCTTGCTTCCAGGTTTGCATTTAACCATTGGCTGCTGAGCTGCTCATAGCCCTGAAGCCTCCACCCCTTCTCCTATCACCCCCATCCGCACTCCTCTCCCCTGCCTCCTGCGTCGCCACTGGGGAGAACCCCGCTGCCACGCCTGGCCTCCTACGCTGCAAATCTGTGCCAGGGTCATAAGGATTTCATTCTGCACAGAATAACTGCTTGCTATTCCTATCTGTGCAAAAATTGTGGTTATAACATGATTGTAAAAACAAGTAAAACGAGTCAGGAAACAGACACCTGATCATTGAAAAAAGCCTGCTGTCACAGCTAAGCCAGCTGAAAAATAGTTCCAGGCAGGCACAGGAGATTTGAAGCAAAGCAAGCCTGACATGCTCTAATACTGCACTGTTAGTACATAGCCTGTGGCATATAACTAGCAATGGTGATAACTGTATTTATGGGGCTACAGGTTACACAGAGCAGGCAGCAGCGTGACTGAGCTGCATTGGCTTCAGTGAAGTTTTGTTCATTCACATCATCAAAGACGCATTACCAAAATTACACAACAAAGCAAACCTCCTGCTTAACCCCATCCATGCATCTTGCCCTGTGTGAAACTATGCACGGATTTATTTTGACAACTTTCCTCAAAACTTGTTTCCTTTTGACAGTGCTTTTTCTTTTCATGCTCAGCTCCAACATCCAAACTACCAAAGAAACACAGACTCTTTAAGTGTTCATATGAGATTATGTGCAGGCAGCATAAATGAGTGCAAAACCCAAGGCACTGTACTTTCATTCATTGTCTATCATCATGTTTGAGAAAAAGATTCTCTCTTCATTCCTTTTATTTAATTTGTGCTTGCTTTGCACAAAATCTCCAGAAGTTACAAGCTAGTAAGAATCATACCCCATAAATTCCCATTCAAATGTCAGAAATGTTGGCTTCCTAAAACTTCCATTCAAATTGATGAGCTTTCCATGTACTTAGCCACACTTAGAATTTAATCCTGGATTAAAAGAATACAATACAGGAGGAGGAAATCTCTGAAAACATAAATAATCTTAACCTGGTTTTAGGCTTTCTTCAGCTGAAAACCACATAATTGTTTACAGGTGCCAGTTGCTACTATAAACTATATACCATTGACTACTGCGAAGTCTTTAATACTGTATTCCAGCAGATATGGGAGCAGAAAATAGAAGCCTCTTATAACAGTGATCAGTTTGGGAGGCTAGCAGACAAGCCCTGGATGAGCCGGTTTCTTCTGCTCTTACCTTTTCTGAGCTTCCTGTAGAACAGTTCTCTCTCACTGTCTTTTTTTTTTTTTTTTTAAATTCAGAAATCAGAAAGAATGCATTCTCTCAGGATGCTGACAAGGAAAGATGTGTCTTCTTCTGGTATCTAGTTCATGCTCCTTCACATCCCTTGGACTAGCAGGACTAATGGACGTTTCCAGGGTACCAAGAATGTCACTCACTTAAATGAGACTAAAGCTTGGAAAGCATCTAGCATATTACCAGATCATCTGTAAACAGCTACAAATAGTCAGAGAACCACCTGTAAGCCATATAACAAGACGTAATCAAGTCAGAAGTACAAAGTTTTTAATGGAGAATCAGACGCTTTTCCCTAATTCCTACACATTGTTCCTTAGTGTCACACATCACTACCTCTTTCTTCTTTTCCTATGCCAGGTTTCAGCTCTTACCTAAAGTACCAGCAGTCACTAAACTTTATGTCTAAGCTCCCAAGAGACAGGAAAACAGAATACTCCTTCCTATCGCATGAATTAGTTTACTTCAGGATAGCACTCTTCTATTCATCACAAATATATTAAAAACAAACAAACAAAAGCAATAAACAAACACTGTACTCTTACTTACATAACGGCAAAGGTCCCTTGTTGGACAGGATATATGAATACAACTAACACAATTAATGTCCACATTCTGGAAAGTTAGTGAGAGTGCTATTTCTGGACAAACCACTTCAGTTTCTCTTCCAAACTTGGGGAAGGAATCAGGAGTGCAATTTCTGGAAAAGCGAGCGCAGGTTTGGACTACTACTAGGTAGCTACTATTTTCTTTGTGTGGCTGTCAAAGGCATTCTCTATAAATCCCAGATATCTGGGCCACATGGTAAAGAGTATGAGTTTTATCCCAGACATTTCCTCACATGAACAGCTTTAACAGCAGCATTGTTATGTCACAGTATACAAGTGTTTTGTGTAGGGACTCCATCCTGGCTCAGAATTTAGGTTAACATTTAGCAGCAACCAGCTTTCTGTCAATGTACTGTATATATAGTATTTTATAACCAAAATAAAAGTATACTCGCTCTACTACAGAGTAAAGAGTTGCACATACATGTAAGCAGTGGGATTTTACAGAAGAAACTTTGGCCCCATTAACTTTTTATTTACTAAAGACAAGACTCACGCTTACTTGCAACAAGACAGGTGAAAGAAAGTGAAAGATATCATGATATCTGTGTATTTTGCAATACCAGAAATCTCTGTCACATATTAGGGTTAAGGCTCCCCTACCCCTGCCTAAAAATATTTTGAAAGCACTATAGGTACCTTGTAGATTATCCTATAGAAAAACAACAACCTACTGTGGATTTCAAACCAGTGCACCTCAGAGTCAGGTGAGGCAAGGCAGCTCCACCAGCTTTCTAACACCTGAGCCTCACCACCACCACCAGCCACACATTGCCCCCAGCACCTTCAGCAAACAGCTCATGCCTCTCTATTTGCAATATAAGAGATCCAGATCTTACTTAAAAGATGGATAAAGTGTGTATGCAGCTGCACATATTTGTCAAAGAAGTCTGGAGAGGATGATGGGGACACAGAGGCAGATGTCTGTGCCTGTTGTAGCACTTCAGCCCCTGTGTCCCCCCATCACCAACACGTGTGGCACTCTTTCTTCCCAAGTCTTTTGCCTGAAGGGAAAGGCTCATTCTCTTTATGCAAGGATTTTATGGACCTGAAATGCTCATTTTCTTTCCCCTTCGAAACCAGGATTTTAGAAAAACAGAAAGCAAATTCTCCCACTTCATTGGGGTTTTATTGAAGCTGACTGCCTTTCAGAGTGGTTTCCTAAAGAAACAGCAAGCATGCCACTCTATCAGCCTGTCCCTCCCTGGCAAATTTGGAGCTATGTACCAGTCCCAACCACCTGTAACAAAGAAGTAGTTTCAGACGTACGGATTGCAAGTTCCATGACGAGAGGCAGCTAGCCAAACAAGAGAGACCCAGTCTGCAACACAAGCTGAAGAGCCATGAGTTATGGTTCACCTGCCAGCTGACGCTCGGGTACCTGCCTGCTGGAGGACGCGCAGACCCCAAACCAGGCAACACAGTGGCTCTCACCTGGGCACTAACGAGGGGATGCAGAAGAGAGCCATGAAGGGATGCAGTGTGTTGGAAAGACGAGGTGGTGGAAGAGTGCAGAAACAGGTTAAAGGAGACAGCTTCTGTGTTTTTGTCTGGAAGCTGTTTTTATTGCATCCAGTAAATAACATCCATGGCCCCAAAGCAGAAATTGTGGTGAGGGAAGTTGTACAAAAGCAGCTTCTCCCATCTGTGGCAGCATCTCTGGCCATCTTGTGCCCCTGCGAGGAAACAAGGGAAAAGTGATCAGCACGCATCTGATCGTAAGGCAGCGAGTCCTAAGGCCGGCTGTAGGATCTTTTGTAGCCTGGCACTGAGATAAAGGCTCAGATAACACATCTCCTGAGACTCCGCTGTGTCTGGGAGAAACCAGACTTGCAGGCTGCTCCTTCCCCTTTCTAGCCAGCGTGGCTGCCCTCGTGCCAAGATCTGTGGCTTCTCTGCCTCTCCTTACACCATGAAGGTCAAAAGTTGCCCTTCCTGGCAATTCAGGTGGGTAAACATTGATTAAATTCATCTTGAATAAAGTCGGGATAAGTGCACCTGTCTCTCTGACCACAGTAATAAGTATTGCTCGGTGCTTCAGATTGCTGCTGTTGGTTACAAACATGATTTCAGCAACCACTCTTGCGTGCTGTTTTGCAGAAACTACTTGTTGCTTGGCAGGATAACTGTGTTGTGTAGGGATGCAAGACCACAAACTGTTATTTCAGAGAAAACAAAACAAAAGCTTAGCCACATCTCTGGCTGCAGATAGTGGGAGTCATTCAATTAACAAGGCCTCAAGAAAATGAGTAGAGGGCACCTGGAGCACATGGCAGCCTTTAATTTCTGCAGCCCACCACAGGTAGGCTGTTTCCATTTTCGGCTGCTGGATAGCATCCTACATGGAGCAACATGTAGACATGACTCTGGTCACGGTCCAGAGAGCGTAATCAGTAAAACACACCAGTGGGCACAGAGGCCATTGCAAGCAAAATACAAAGGACCTGCATCCCAGCTGTCAGCGACGCACTGCCACTGACTGCAAGAAATCCTCCAGCAAGGATGGGCATTTGAATTGGCTCACAAAGTGTTGATGATTACTCTGGGAAGATAAAAAGCACGACACCTGCCCTGACCACCTCTAAAGAAATTGAGGCATAATTAAACTTTCATTTAAGACTGAATAATTGAAGCAAAGCAGGACTGGCAACAGTCTCTACCATTTTTCATCATGAGAAAAGGGGAACACGGGCAGAACGCAGCTGGTGTCATTCTAGCAGGAAGAAGATGCACTTTGGAGAAATCACTGTGGTGGCAACTCCGACTGCAATGGTCTTTCATAACTTCATTCATCTTTCCCCAGACAGTGCATCTCTCATAAAACATGACAGAAGAAAATACCTTGTTTAAATATGACTAAGATATTTCATCATTTGCATGAGATGTTTAATGAAGTACCACAGCCAAATATGCATTTTTTCTTAAAATAGACTTTTTTGATACATATGAAGACATTGAACTGAAAAGCTTCTTTTTTCTCCACATGAGAATGTCACCGGGAATCTTCTAATAAATCCCATCATAACTCATCACATTATAACTAATAAAAGGTAAGCTACTATTTAGCAGTTCCAAGGTCAGCATTAAAAACAAGCCAATTTTTCCCCAGCTCTGCAGAAAAAGCTTTCTCAGCGTTTAATAATGCCAAGTGAGAGCTACTAATATGTTTTCCTAATCTCTTTTGTTAACAGTACAGAAAGACAGGGCTATAATTCTGTCTGGCTCTGTCCTTCACCACAAGGTTGGGATCAACAGTTTTACAGAAGACAGATGTCATCACCTCGGCGATCTTCAAGATGTCATCACTGTACACAGAAAGGCTGTAGATGCCAGCCTTTCTCATGGTAAATACTAATGCAAGATGTATCTAAAGACAAAAACATTCCCAAAAAATTTTTTTAAGCTTTCAAGTATTTCACATTTCTGTGTTGATCTACTTAACAAAATGATATTTTCACTGAAACTTCAAATCAAAAGACTGACAACAATGCCACCTGAGAGTTTCTCATAGTACTTTGCCAGGGCCTTGTTTAGGACAGGCAATAGGTATCAGCAGCTTCTGCTGATGAACCATACAGGGCTACAAACAGCTCTTGCATGCGCCTGCCTGCCTGAGTGAAGTTAGCATTACTACAAGAGTAAAATACTCAGCAAAAGACAAGCCCTTCAGAAGAGAAAACATCGTCTCTTCTTACCCTGGAAAGTTTTATAACACCAGTACTGTTTGCAGGGACTCTGTTTGGACAGTACTTGAGGGAAAAGACAGAAGCAACTGACTTCTTAGAGAAGAAATAGGAGCAAACAACTCCAACAGGAATTTCAGAGTGGCTTGCCTGAAAAATACAGCCTCTCTGATCTTGCAAATGAATGGCAAAGTTCTTCAGTACTTCAAAAGAAGCAGTATCAGCTTTTCAGGGCTGTTTGCTTGGTGTATAAGTAAATGGGCTGCTTATTTTGGCAAGGGCACATGCTGCCAAGTGAGGTCAGAAGAGGTGAGGAGTTACTCACATCAAAACTGCACAGCTTGACGCACAGCCGAGGAGTTGGGCACTGCACATTTCCCACTTTCGTTTATAATCCTTCGAGGAGGTCAGCCAGGGCTGTATCTGCTGGGAGGAAAACACAGACCATCACTGTTCACAGAAGCACAGAAAGTGAGCTTTCAAAACGCTGTCAGCCAATCCCCGGGCCACTTTACTGATGCAAACTGGAAAAATAAAGCCTAAAATTTGAATAGCACTTATCGCCATTAGGGTGCCAAGGCATTCCACAAAGGCTATTTTATTTGCCCAGGCAAACCTAACAGATCCCTGACAAGCTCAGGGCTTGGTCACACATCACCTGAGTGGTCCGAGCCTCCTTTGCACCTGTGGAGAGTTTAAGAGAGATCTTTTCTGATACTAGGTCAAAAGTATTTGCTTCCTCATAACATTTTCAGTCATGTTCTGTATTCTGAGAAGGAGAATTGTAAGGCTCAGGGCTGTTGAGGGTTTTCTCTAAAAGCCTACAATGGAGAAAAAAAAAGAACCTTTATAAGCCTCCTGGAAAGAGGAGCTGGTAAAACTATCCATACTGCGGCAATGCTACCCCTTTTCTTCTCCCAAACGTTAACTGAGAGCTTTTATCCCTTAAATTAAAGACATGCAACCCTTTCCATCTTTCCACAGCTTTTCATAGCTGTCCCGCCACCATACCTCTTCGAAACACATCTGCATGCACTGCTCAGTGTGTGAGAAGGGCACTCCCGAGCCTGAAACCTGCTTCCTGCCCATGTCCTAGGGACGCTCAAAAGGCGAGCAGCTGTCTCTGGGCACACCACCTGCACATGGGTGTCTCGGGCCGCGTTACAGGCACCAGTCTGCAAAGGGGGTGCACGGGCTCTTAGGGAATTCTGAGACACCACATTCCTCCTGTCTGGACCAGAAGTGATGAGCTTTCCTGTACGCGCACATTTTCCCAATACTTTAGCGTAGCTTGCTCCATTTTGAGCCTAGCCAGCATATCACGTACAAATAGGGCAGGATACCCGATAGGGCTGAAGGAAGGCGTGAACAAGAACACAGACTCAGACTACAGAGTTGTTCCCATCGGTCCAGTCCTTGCAGTCAGGGCAATGGGACAGAGATGATATTGCAGCTGCTAAAGATACTCCTATCACCTATCTAACTCTCTTGAATTCTCTACTACTTACCAACAAAATTCTGGGATGCATGGGAGACGTTCACTTGCAAAGCCCTCAAGCAATCTTGTCAAAGCAGGGATGCTTTCTTTGCAGAGAAGCTAGAGAAGAAAGTATTTTGAAAGTACCGTTTTCAGCCCTGACTGAATCCATGGTGAAGGTCAGTCTCTTTCCTTCCTGCCCTACTCACCCTCTCCCAAAGTGACCTGTAGGTGTTTCCAAGACTAAATTCTCCAGCCTGAAGTACTTGTGATGTAAAAAGCAGTAAAAGTCAAGCAGCCCACTGGTCTATCAAAGAGAGGCATCTAGCTTCCCTTTCCAACCCCAAATCTCCTGCCACACGCAGATTTTCGCTCCTGTGTCTCTGAACAGACCATGCGAGAAAACAGGAGCAACCCTGTCTTGAGCCTCAGAAGCCTCCAACCCAGTAACATCATTTGTCCTTCTGCTTCTCCTAGCTGGACAGTTCCACCATGAATTTGTGCTGCAAGCGTAATTCCCAGGGAAAAACACTCTCCTCTCAAGTTGCAGAGAGAAGTGCATCAGTTGCTCTAGAGTCTGAACACAAAAGCCTGCAATGTCTGCTTGGGAGCAGACTTTCATAATCAATGCCATTTTTTAAGGTGGATTCATTTCAATCTTTCTTTCTACTCTTACCCAGAACTCAGAAGTGTTGCAAAGCTGAATCTTGGTTCCTTAGGCTTTTCTCATCAGCATTTTCATTCTCAACACAGACCTGAGAAAAAAAGAAAAACCATTAGCAGTCACACGGCACAGATGCCAAGAGAATTTAAACATATCTAGAAGTTGCAAAATGCAGACAGCCAGATATGTCCCATTGCTATGCTCCCCAGAAAGAGCATGTTGGAATTCACTGCTCTCAGGGCATGCATTAGATATGTCAAAGTCGTCTTCAAGCAAACAGTTACCCACGATTCAGGACAGTATTTGAGAGATATAAACTAAATTATAAAAGTTGCGTCTTTACATGTCTATACTGCCCCTGTATTTGAGGGGCCAAGGTTACAAGAGCTACAAGGCTACAAGAGCTGTCTCAGGATGGCAAAATCCTCGCTGTCTATAGGATAGGACTGAGGAATTTATTACACCTTCCCTCACCATAAAGAAAATATTAAGTTTTGCCTTTGCCTTTTTGTCATGCCATCACACTATGGCTACACACAAAGCATATTCTGGATTTTAGCTGAATTAGTTATAAAAAGAAAATGCAGCAGCACAGGGAATCCTTTAAAAAGTTGGCCAAATGCTTTTCCTCATAGCAGAATTCTTGATTTGAGAACACAGTTGAAAAAGTAACATTCATTTCCACTTAGAACAAGACAAAGCCACACTGAAAGATATCAAGGTTATTCCAAATGACAGAGACAAACTCACAAAAATGAGAGCAACTGGTCATAGATGGAAGGTCATGCCTCCTTTCTCCGAGAGGTTCCTTCTCTCCCCGCAACAAAACCGCCAGCCAAATCATTCACAGCATGGCAGCTGAGATGGCTCTCTGTAGAAATGCTGCATTTTTCACCCTATTTGGAATTTCTGGGAAAAAAATCACTTCCAGCAGGAGACTGAGCATGCATGAATAGAAAGACCGGAACCAGCTGTCAGCCAAGAATGAAGAACTTCTGACCTGTGTGAACAGCAGAGGGGAAACATCTTTCAGATGCTTTCTCGGCCCCATCCCCACGATGCAGCAAGCCGCTCAGGAGTTTGCATGGGCACAGTAGGATGGAAGAGTGGAAAGCTCTCACTGAACAAGCCTAATTCAGAATCATCCTCTTAAGTCTGTAGATCTGTAGGCATCTGTAGACACCTAAATCTGTGTCCCGTACAAGATGACACAGACCTTGCCAATGGCTCAATTGTTCCCTCTCCTTCCGTACATTTGCTAAAAGCTCAGGGATAAGGAGGTATGCTTTGTTAAACAGGTCCTTGATCCCACCTCTGTTCTGATGCCTTAAATGATGGTTGAGCTGGGCTGAGCATCATCTCTTTCCCCCAGGAGTCTGCACATGCGGTTTTGCTTTTGGATGCCACGCACCTCCACACCAGTCACCAGAGAGCAGACCTCTCTCACTTTAGACGTGGATGTGCCCCAGCCTGCCCCCATCACACACTGCTGACACTGGGAAGGAGTCTGTCTTCCACACCATGGTAAAAAGAGTTCTGCAGTAAAGAAGAGCAGAAGAGCTTCTTCTCTAAGCGCTATTTCTGGCACAGCCTCAGATTATCCACCTCTGTGATACATGGGTGTTATCCTAGTATTACACTATCTCAGACTATTTTCCTTCAAATACTGAAAAGGACTTCTCAGAGTCCAAAGGGTCATGATGTCAAACAGCTGGGGAAAGACACTCGGAACGCTCTCCATCACCAATACACGGAAAAGAATGGACAAAAACAAGCATAACTTTTGGCAGACATCTCCAAAACAGCAATTAACACATTGTTATATAGGCCGGTAGAGGAAGCCAGGAAAGTCTACCTGCTGCAGTGCTATTAACAGCTTTGAGAGTCTCACGCCTTGTCTGGTACTAGGCTCTGCAATACTGAGTCATAACAGCTTATTGTGTGAGCAAGGTGCTTGAAATTTATAGCACCCTTTCTTGCTTATTGTGAGGCTGAGATTTTCCTTCATGTTACTCTTCTAGTGAATATCTGCATTTCAGATTAGCTCCTAATCTCAACATATAAGTCTTCTATTTCCCAGTTTGAAATTTCCCCCCTCCCTTTTTTTTTTTTTTAATTGCTCTAAATTTGCTTTCATTTGCTTGCCTTAGCAGTGATTTAAAGAAATTGTGTTTCATATAACTCCAGGCCCAGCTCTGTCCTCAGCCTTCATGGTTCACTCAGAATATCTTCCATGGGCAGAGGTGATTCACTGTGCCCTCCACCCTGCTGTGCCCAGCAGCTCCTCGCTGCCCGAAGCAGACCTGAATGCCACGTGCAAGCAGATAGCATCCACGCTTAGGACTTGCCTCGCGCTAGACTGGCACAAGTGCAAATCTCCAGCCAAATTGCAGAAGTCAGATGAACACAGAACTAAGAAAGTCACTGCAGCGAAACTGTTGCTCTGAGTAATAGATGAACTGCTTCTGCTGAAATCAGAGGAGGAAAAGTCATGCTAAGGAAAAAAAGTATCCTATGCAGTAAAGAACCTGGCAGTCTTTGCTACCACTGCCACTGTGAAGCTGAGCATAATCCTGGGGAATACAAACATTGGTAGACAAGGAACAGAGGTTTCTGTCTAAATGAGCAACCTGGAACTAGCTAACAGTGTTGATACTGAGATGTTCAATCTCATGGAAATTGTTACTACTAATGGTCCAGACCAGAAATCTACCTGGTTGCAAACTCTGTCTCTGTCAGGAGCTCACAGCCAAAGTCCAGGAAACACAGTAACAACAAACATCTGTATTTTCCAGTCAAACCTCCTTTCCCACCTCACCTCAGAAATCCCAGCTGTTTTCTCTGCTTGAGATCACAGACGTGTGTATAATCCATCTGTTGCAAGCTCAGTACGGAAAGGGTCTGGGTCATAGACACTAAATACTATAGAGAAAAAAATACAGGCCAAGCCAAATCAGATTACTTCCTTTTGTCAGTGTACCTCACTGCGTTGGGTATTGCAGCAAGGAGCTGGGTATCTGCTGAGGTCAAAAGGGAATGAAAAACAACGTCACTAACATTACAAGACACCTGCAAATGGAAACTAAAAGCATCAACACTTCTGTTCTCATAAGGACAGAGTGAAAAGCAGTAGTGGTGTTAATATTTACCATTTCATCTTCTGACTGATGCGTCAAAAAATCACTAAGAAAAGTTTCTAGGATATGAAATGCAGGTCTCTGGCACCACTCTTCAAAAATAAAAACAAGAAATTCTCATCATCACAGACCACCAGCAAATGTTCCTCTGTCTTGGCCAATTGTGTAAGTACTGAGATAAGGTCCCACATTTCAGCAACGTACCCAGGTATGACAGGGTAGGAGGAAGAGAAAGCGTCACTTAGCTTTCAGCATCAATTCAAAATTAGTTTTGATTTCATCCGGAAAATTGCTTTGCATCCTCTCTACAAAAACTGTAGTGAAAGTTTAGACAGAGGGTGCCAAATTTTGCTTGAATGTTTCTGTTTCTCCCTGACATTGCCCAGTTTGCTCCCTTCTTCTTGCAGCTCCTTGCCTGGTCGCTTGGTACCGCCAGCTCCTGCAGGAGAGACCCCTGTCACCCACAGCTGGTCCTACCAGATCTGGGCAGTCAGATCCTCCACCATGAGCTCCACCTGGGTCACGGTCACAGACATTCCGGGCTGGTTGCTCCAGTGGGGACAGAAGATTGTATTTTGTGGTGGATCACCACCATCATTGTGGGAGTCTCGAGCACGACCTTCATGTGCACAACCTCCTTCACACCAGCCACCATGCTGAGGGCCTCACCCCTGTTTTTATGCCCTGTTGGCAGAGTTTCCAGTGCTCCAGGTAAGGTGCCAGGTAAGCCTTCTCCACTTCAGAGGATGTCTCTCACTGTTTTGTGGTTCCTACCTGTGGCTTGCTCACCTCATGAGTGCTGTATGTGCTGCACGCTCCTGCGTCACATGCTGTGCACCAAACAGAAAGCTCTCTGCCCCACCACAACGATTCCTGCACTTCTGACTGCGCACGGAGGCACTCGCATGAGGGACCTGCCAAATATTCCAAGTTAAAGAAAAAAGAAAAATAGTGCAAGAGTGAGACTCACAAGGACATGTAGCCACCAAAAGACTTAACCTGTGACTCCCAGTGCAGTTAGCTGGCAGGAAGCTGGGCTGAAGCTGTGGCTGTTTCCCCCACTGGTTCTGCAAGCTGCCCAAACACTGTCCATAGCAGCACCATCCTGATCAGAACAGCTTACCTCTGTAAACCTTACTAGTCTTGCACTGCAGAACTGGGGCACGCACCTGCAGCGGTGGAGATGGAGATCCCTGGCTGGAGGCAGCAGGAGATGCTGTCTGTGCCAGGGCAGAGAGCTGGCTGGTTAGGAATCCTGTCACCCCTCTGCACCTTTTTTTTTTTTTTTTCATTTTTAAAATTTTATTTTCTAAACAAAAAGGCTCAGCTTCCATAGAGCAGGACTTCCAAAAACCAATGTCATTTCACTAAAATCTTTAACAGGAATAAGGCTATAAATCCCCTTCAGCTTCCACATATCTTACTGAATACAGTGCTTTTACCATTTAGTGCTGGGGCAGGTTGTTTTGGTCACAGCTGACTGATTACACTGGTCACAGAATGAACCAGGGACCAGTACAAGCAACTTAAATGAACCCTGTATGTAAAAATTAATTTACAGTATTGTTACAGATGAGATGACAGCAAACTAGCTGTAAGCAAATGTACATAAATGCTAATATGCTAACGACTGGCTAAAGACACCGAATTCCAGGGAAATCGAAGGTATATCTCAGCAGGGCATCACATTGCTGTGACGGGATCGTTTAGCTGACCCTAAGGCACTGGAAACCCAAGTCTAAAGGTGGTAAGAATTCTGGTAAGAATGAAATAGGTACTCACTGGGGGGCATTAAGAAGAGATTACATTTCTCACTCTTGGTATTTAATCCCCCGCCCCCCAAATGAATTCCCATACAATGAACTATATGATACGTTTCTCAGAGCTCACCCCCAGGCAAGCTTTTGTAGCTAAGCAAATTATTATATTGTAATAAATTTCGTAAAGCATGGTTTTCATTAATAATGGATAAAAATACACAATGTATTTTGTATTTGTCATATCAGAGTGACCTAGCTCGACCTTTATCTTTCATCTTGAAATGCAATCCTAGAACCGAGAGACGATGCTTCAAACGTGGCCGATTGCTGCCATCCTGTGGCAGGCACATGTATTTCAGCTCGACACCAGAGAAAATAGTGTCATTTTACAAAGCTCTGTTATCGGCTCATGCTCTCAAATGCCTCAGAAGGAATGATGGTTGTTTGTAAACGGTATTTTTAAAATCTTAAAAAGCCATGGGTCATTACAGCGATTGCAGCAGAGATGGTTCTCCTAAGCAGAAAATAAGGATCAGATGACGGCGGCTCATATCCCTCTTTTAAACTGAGAGGCACTGTAGATTTCAGTGGTCTAATAAAAGCATCTAATAAAGGCCATAAAGGATGCTAATGCTAACTCACCTCTAACCCTGTCCACATCAGACTGCCAATTCCAGAATGCATAGGAGGGTCCCCCCGTTCTGATGGGAATTCTGGTGGTGCCTTCAATTGGAAAAGCCAACAGATGGCTGCATCCAAATACAACAGGATAGCACCGTTCCCAAGTCAGCAGGCAGAATCCTGCCTGAACTGCATGACCCCCAGCTCGGAGAAGGAGATTTGGTGACCAGAAGCACAAGGGTGGCATCACACAGTGCCATCATTCCCCAAGAAGGATCAGGGTGGGCCAGAACTTCCTTCAGTGCAGCGTTACGCCCTTCAGGGAGCACGCGTCCCTCACTGGCTGCCAGAGCACCGCCTTTCCCTGCTCCAGCACAGAATTCGCAAGCGTCGTCTGCATCACCCAGAATCTCACTGCCTGGTCCTTACTGGGGAGCGAGCCACCAGTTTCAGGCCAACAGGAGTGATGTGTGTAGGCAGGATTTTGGTGGAGGTTGCAACACCACTGCCCAGTTCACCTACTCACAATCAGTTCACGTTGGCGGTGTTGAAGAAGCCATGAAGCAACACGCAGCTTAGCAACCTTTGCAGGACTCCCGCTCTCACAACACAAGCCCTCGGACACTACCAGGAACAACTCACCAGCACCAGGTAACCTGCACCCGTCCTGCCTTTGATGCCAAGGTTCAAATGCTCCACCTTCCAGGAGTAAGGCCAGAGTCTCTTCCATCCCAAAGAGAGCAGATTCCGTGGGAGTCCAAGTGCCAATCCACAGCCGAGTAAACATCACTTACCTGCTGCTAACTTCACCTGGTGCTGCCCAAGACCTCAGTGGAAAAGGCATTCAGCCAGATCATTAAACCTAAAGCAGAGGCAGACACCAAAGTCTGCGCAAAGATGATAAGCCATTCTAGACCACAGGACTGCGCCCACAGATGCACGTGCAGCCCAGACTTTTATTTTCCTCTTTGCACATGATGACAGAGAAGGCAGAAAAACACCCGGGTCTCTCTGCATCCAGCCGAGAACTAGGTAACAGCCTCCACAAACCAACTCACTGCAGCACAGACAAAATGGGAATTTCTGTCCCCCAGCACCCTCTCTTCTACTCTCTGACTCATGCACAACCTCCTCTCTTTAACGCAGATCCCTCCTTCTCAACAGAGCCTTCCCTTCTGTGCTCAGTACTCAGCAGCTTGCAGCAGCCGCGCAGACCGTGTTTCTTCCCGTCAGCCTCCCACCCGCTGCACCAGCGGCTGCCTCAAGCTCTGCCACTGCTCCTCTGTGCCAGCAGCCCACCGCAGGCTGGTTTGCTCGCTGTGGCAGCACCCCCACCACATACTCTGTCTCTGAGACTCTTCCTTGCTTATTCAGACACAATTTACCCAACATCCAGCTCCTTCATGCATTTCCCTTCTTCAAAGACACGAGTCTTACCTACTTATGTTCTATGGGATATTTAAAACGGAGAAGGGGCTTACAGCTTGCAAAGTAACTGAAAAGCCACCCGGGTAGCGGAAGGGGGAAAGGAAAAAAGATCGGTTTGGGAACATTGGCAAGTGAAGATGAGTGGGCCCACCACGTTCCTCTTACTGAGGCACCGAGCAAGCATTACCACTGAAGTAGCCTCGGGCACAGGAAGGAGCACAGACAAGGGAAGGGCAGGAGGGGCCACATGGAAAGAAACGCAGGCAAAGGGAAGGAAAGTGGGCTACTGTGGGACTTAGCCCGGGAAACAGGCTGAAAAGAGGTATAGGCCAGAACAAGAAAATGAAGACCTTTTTGTTGGTCCTGCCACTTCATCTGCTGAATCAGTAAGTCACTGCGGTGGGTAACGCTGAGGACCTAATCTTACCTTCCGTCCTCCCGCAGCTGATCTCCACGTGGTCCTGGCTGAGCACCTTCACAGCAGCAAAGAACACAGCTATCTTCCAACATGCTGTGATGTCTAGACTCTCAGCTGTGAGAAGGGGACTGTTTCTCATTTCCAGGGAATAGCGTTTTTACAGGAGAATGACTACCCGTTCCAGAGTGGTGTGTTCTCATCTCATGTTCCTGATACTGCTGCGACTACTGAACTATGCTCTTGAATTGTTTAGGGAGAATCCTAATGGAAACCGCACTGAAATCCATTCTGTATTCTTCAGACACTTGTTTTTTAAACAGGCTTTTCAAATCTGAGCTTTTCTTTGAAAAAAATCTGGCCACATAGGTAAACTTAGTTCTGTGAGCCATTTGTAAGAGAACGCAGAATTGTCTGTAGGCAGCCAGCAGAGCTTTTGGTCAACACTTCAGAAGAAAGCGTCACTATCAATAACTATTTTTGGTGTCGATGGGTGCATGACAGAGAAGAACGATCATTAAGTTTGCTAACCCAAGCATGCAGGGTTAGATACAGGGCTTGTACAATTACACTGGATATTATAGGATTTTACTCAATTTTTACCCCAAATTTTAACACTTAACTGTTCTAAGGCAGCAAAGTAATACTTAACTCTAACTTCTGAAGCCAGCTCAGAGCAATGCAAAAACTTAACAGGACATCAGAACAACAGTGACCACAGAAACAGGAAAAAGACTTCCCTGCCCATCCTTCATGGCTGAAATGCCCGACAAAAATCTTCACAGCCCTGTACTACTAAAGCTGTCAGCACTGTGGTTCTGCAAGACCTTCCTTCAGTACCACGTGCTCGTGCAGCAGAGCTCTCTGGACCTGTCAGGTGCAACGGGCAACTGCAGCACCACAGTGGGCTCCAATACCCAGAGTCTTCACAGGAGAATCACTCACTGCACCCAGCACAGTGACACCTTCTAGTGCTGGATCTTTTATAATCTCAGATACGCAATTAGAGAAAGCAGTTGTGCAATTTTAAGCTGTTCTGGTGACAATGAGGTTTAGATCACGCTGGTATAACTGCTCCCTTCACACGTCAATGACAGCAGCCAGACACACGTAAAAGGAAACAGCTCTATACTCAATGGTTTTCATGCTATCGCTGGCAGACAGCACCAACTTCTTCTGGAACTGAAAGTGACAGAGGGTCTGCATTTGTTTTGTTTTTCAAATTTATCTCAAAGACAATTTTTATTCCTCAGGTTATAAGGAAGTGAATGTAGGTAATACTACAGAGATGTTTTCTGATGATGAAACAGCTGCAAGGTGTTTTGAAGGACTTACATGCCAACTTAGGAATCTTCCAACCTTAGTTTCCAAAATACACAGACAATCAGCATGATCTACATGGGGCTTACTTCACACAAGTAATCTTCCTGTGAGTGTAGTACAAACAGAAGGAGAAACATTCCTGAGAGCAGTCAGTGATTTGTCTATGGAGAAAAAAAATGAACTGATATTTTAACAGCAACAATGCCATTCCACCAAAAAGATTTCCTGTACTCCAGCCTGCTTGAGTTGTGCAATGGAACATTCCCGAAGGTCAAGAAGACAGTCACTTGGAAAATCTGGATTTTCTTTGACTTCCTCAATGCCCTGAATATTACCAAGCCATAGACTTGTGTGTCTGCCTATCACAAGAAATGGATATAGGATCAGAATTTGCTTTCCCTATTTTTGAAAAGATGTGGCCATTCTCCAGACATTTTCCTAATTAAGAAAACCTAAACTTTTTAGTCTTCTTTGCAGTTTTTCACCCTATTGTGTTCAGTTACAACATACTGTTTCCAAGAAATATATACTTGAATTTAGAAACTTGCATACAACACTACAGAAAATTAGAATTAATGTTTTATTCCATAGTTAGTATAAAACCCAAATGCAAAGACTGGTTTAAAAATGAACAACACAATAACTACGAGCTCTGTTTGAATTAGCATTCAGTGCAATGAGAGGATTCTATTCAACTTCTGAAGAGTGTAAGGGGAAGAAAAACAAAACTTAGTGACAAAATTCCGTAGCTAGTTCTTCCAATTTGTAAAGCTTCTTCACCAGTTATTGTTAGGACTGCACACTGATCAGCTGATAGAATCATCATTGATCAATATATATAAACAAAAAAGTCCTGAGTTAGATCCTGGTCAAAGGAACAAGAGCAAAGGAACAATATACTTCGTTTGACCAGCAAGAACAAAGTACTTTAAAACAAACAAACAAACAAACAAAAAACAAAAAACAAACAAAAAAACAAACAAAAAAAATCCAACCCCAAAAAACCCCACCAAAAAATACCAAAACCACCACCCAAAAGCATTCGTTATAATTCTTCAGTGGTTAAGAAATTCTCTGCAAAGTAGGTATTTAACACTTCTCCATCATTAGATGTGCCCTGTATAATCTTCCAAAAAGTCACTGCTATCTGCAAAATTGTGGACACCTTGAAAATCAGTTGCATTATCTTGGTATTATAACAGGTAGATTTCCTTTATGACAATCAGAGTTTCTCTTTAGGCTTAAAATAAACAATACTGTGCTCTGAAGAGAGGCAGAAAACAAAATTCACCCAATATGATTCAAAATCTATGTTGTACTGAGATTTCATTTTCTACTCGACGAGAGTTTTTATGGTTTTTGTAGTGACTTCATATCAACAACTTGCAGGCAAATGTGAAATACTAAGAATGAATATCGCTACCAAAATGAGAAAGTAGTACCAAACCCATAGAGATTGCTATTATTACAATACAGCCCCATCACCCACAGGAAGGACACACTTCACAGAATGATGGGACAAGTCAATGAATTGAGGCTTGGGTACATCAGAGCTGAGAGTACTTCACTAGAAAGCTTTGCTTCTAGACCCTTCCTGATCGAACAGGGCTGATGCTGCTACAAGTGAGGCTGCTGACCTCCAGTGCCCATTACTGCCCCAGCTGGAGAGGCAGGCTGCGTAGTACAAGGGCTCTGTACCATTTAGAATTTCAGGAATTAAAACCTGCATCTTAAATTGTCCCTTTGGACATGAGGAGGCAGCTGCTGCAAACAATGCTGTGCACAAGTATCAATGCACTTACCAGCACTGTTGGCAAGCACGCATAGTGCCCTTTTCTGCGCTACCTGCAGTTTCCAAGCAACATGCATGCAGAAAGAATACCCAAGGTAATCCAGTCTGGAAGCAACAAAGACGCGAACTACCGCTATAAAATCCAAGATTAAGGATACAATTACCCGGCATGGTCAACAGCAGATATTCTTTACCACCAGTTACCTATACAGCTAGATCATTATCTTTCAGCGTAATGGAACCAATATCGAAGTTGTTGCCAAGTTTCTTTCCTTAACCAAGAAAACATACTTCTAGGATTCTTCACTATCTTGGACATGCCACCCAGACAGCCCTTCACTCAAAATGTGATTCTAGCAGCAAGTGAATAATCTTATCAAATGAAATAGCTGAGTCCCATAAAAAAGGCTGGATTTAAGGAAGGCTATTAAAGGATATCATACAAATACCTATCTTTCAGTAACTTATAATTCATTAATCTTAAAGAGACTTTGCTTCTCAGACTCTTCATATTAAAAATTGAACAGACTTTGGTAAAAACGCATTTTCATCAAATCTCTTCTCAGGTATTTGCCAGCAACTACTCTTGGGTGGCCATCTTACAGCTATCACACACAGACTAGAAGGAATAATGAAGCCCAGCTCCCTGAAAGAATGCAAGATTCAATAATGGATCTGGAAAAAGGATACATAATAGAGGATCTGAAGTAAATAGAACTCAGCAGAAAAGCACACTTGCACATTTCTTTTTACTCATACGTTTTGAGATTTACTTTTATATATATATACACATATGTATCTATAAAATATTCACCACCTTTGGCAACTACTGTTTACTGCCAGGATTCTACACAGAGGGTAAACAGGTACTTTTCACAATCTGAACAGGTACTTTTTATAAATCCGATGAAGGGCATAACATATACAAGCAGATGTTTGGTGCACTAAAGCTGGTGTTGGCTTTCAGTGTTTGGTTTTCATTCGAGTTTTATTACGTTTAGTATTTGTGACTAAGTCATACAACATTTGCCACAACTAAGACCACAAACTTTGTCAATACTTATGGTAATTCTTCCCTTGATTTTTATTTCTTTTTTTCATTCCATTTTAAGTCACCTCATGCCTCAGAAGTAGATTAAAATTTTTTTTGAATAGATCTCATTTGGACACTAAGTGCGTTTCACAACATATAGGCCATTTAAAAAAAAAAAAGATGAAAAAATAGGCTCATCTCCCTTAGTCAATTTCCAGGTATCAGTAGGCAAAAGCAAGCATTTCTACAGAAAAGCAAGCCATAATAAGCTTCTAACACATTAGCTAAAGAAATAAACGGCCTCTTTCTTGTTACAGAAACCACTAATGAAGTGCAATAACACAACAAAAAGAATGTTCCTCATGTATGACACACTTATGCAGAAGGTCCATTATTCCTGATGAGGCTGGCAAGTACCTGATGGCCATCAGGTGAGGTGAGAGGGAAGATGAAAATTCTAAGCTCTGAAAATCTTTGCAACAGAAAGAGGCACAAAAGAAAAAATTCTGAGGTCTTTAGAAAAAAAAAAAAAAGCAAAATCACTATGAGAACTGTTTTCAAACCAAATGTGTTTTACTGATCAAAATGAATCAGCTTAAAGAACAAAGCCTGATGATTTTACATGGAAACAACTGTTTGAAGAAAAGACCTTTATCTCTTTAGAATCTTATCTACCAGTGTTTTCACATACACAGTACTAAAATCTGGTATAGAATTAACAGGAATTCAGCCTAGAAAATAGCTCCTTTGTTTTTACTAGTCGTCCTTATATTTCAGTCTATACTTTAAGACTGGCAAAATGATTTGTGACAAATATTTAATATTGAGAATACGGGGTACGTTTCTTCTACAGCATTTGCAAAATACATTCTCATCTGTTTGAATGTAGATACATCATCACAGAGGAGACAGTGCATACAAGAGAGATTTGTAGTAAAGTTTAGAGATACACAATGACCGAAGTCTCAATATAATACTAACTTGGAACACAGGTGCAAGTTTTTTTTTTCAAACTGTGCATGTATTTTTAAAAAGATATAGGCTTTCAAAATGTTTATATAGCGAAGCATATTCATTAAGATCAAACACTTACTAAAACCAGTAAAATTATAGCAGCAATATGGAAGAATATCTGAGCCACATGAACACTAATAATTAAAATAAAAACAATTAAATATGAAATATTACAATACTCTGATGTTTCTGTTAAGTAACAAGGATAGGTAACACATAAATTACTTATGCCGAACCATTAAAGAACATGGATTCGTTCACTATGTGAACAATACTGTTGTATATTTCAATCTAAGTTACTGTTTAAAAAGAAGAGTTGAAAATGAACTTCCACCAACTCTGTTCTGGAGCGCTTCTTGAAGAACTCATCCGAACCATTTTGTCAGGTTTGGACTACGATCCTTTTTGCATTTTTGCTATAGAAACTAAGGATGTTTTTAAATATGGATTCCTAAAACTAGGCTTATTTTATTTACACTATTCAAAGTTTACTTTTCCTTCCAACAACAAAATGTGCAGGAGGATTTACTACATGCTATACAATGTAAAAATAGACTTTAAAAAGCCAGAACAACGTGAATAAAACTGTACAGTGTTTGTTCCCTGCTCCAGTTCATTGCACTATTAAGTTAAAATGGATGAGTTGTCATGCCCAGAGGACTTACTGTAGGATCAGAAAATCCACACACACACAGAGGAAGTAAATGCCTACTGGTTTAGGTATAGTACCAAATGAAAAAAATACTATAAGTTATATCCATGGAAAGCTTCTCATCACAGGAAGGAGCATGGTTAATTCTGAAAGGCAGCCCTCTTCATGTAGGACACAGAACTGTAAAAGACCACAAATACATCTGGATAAACATCAGTGAAGTTAGTCGGTATAGAAATGTATTGCATATATTAAAAATAATTAAATGTTGAATTCTACCCTATCAGTAACACAGTAAAATCTAGAAATCAGTTGAAACTTGCAATTAAGATACTATCCTCTTCTCAATCGAGAATTAAATGACAAAACCCACTATCTTTAACTATTATTATTCAGAAATGAGGTAACTAAAGGTCATGTCTTAAACTGCTTTTTGTGGTGTTCTATTAGAGAACAGAACATTAAATAAAAGATGACACATGCAGTTATGTTTTAAAATATGCACTGATAATTTGGCATTCTAATTCTACTTTCTAAATCTGGTGCATGTACTTGAATCACACGGTGGGAAGACAAGACATGTCCTTCATGTGTTTCTCATTCCTGTTTCACATACAGGACAAACCTCAGAGCAATCCAGCTTTCAAACCAATGCTAGCACAACACAAAAGCAAATAAAGAAGGTGTAACAAACAGAAACTTCAAAGACAAGAAAATAAATATTCTTGTTATATGAAATACTTGCATACAAGGGTTAAGTTCTTGCTGTTTTTTTGTGTTGTTTGTTTAACCTTTACTAGAAACCTAAAAGATCAGACAATAGGAAAACAAGCTGCAAGATGAAAAATGATTCTACTTTTATAACATCTACGTTCAGAGAAAAGCCCAACAAAATAACATTACACATTTCATCTATTTTACTCAAAGATAATGTATAACATTATTTTTAGCACTACTTTTTTATGTTGCAATTACTGTTTAAGGACAACTGGACAAGAACACATAGCTTAGTTATATTTATATCTTAAAGCAGCTTACTGTCAGAATACATCTGATTTCAAAGGCATTTATTTCAGCTATAAGTACATACATACATATATATACACATACACACATGCACACAATAATTATGCTTTAAGAATGTCACAATTATTTACGCTTCACATTTACACTTGAATTAAGGAAAAAAAACAATCCTGCAGAGATACCGTGAATGATTTATGCAGTTTGTGTATTGTACTGGTAATATCAAAAAATTATCCCACTAAATGAAGTTAGATCTCCAAATTCTGTAAAAACAAAGTAAAAACTAATAATCCTGAAATAACATGTCTAGAGGTGATACCAGACAACCTATCCCTAAAATTTTGATTGTGTATATGAAATGTATTGATTTGCTTCTTAAGTAGCTGAATTAAGGAACCCTGGCTTCCTGCACATTTCCTCAGATATTCCTCCTTATCTCCATAACAATAAAACTAGCTAATTCCCCTTCCTACCATGCCATTTTCAGCTTCTACTTTAAATTTGCTGTGAACTTCCCCTGCAGTAGGTCACTGCCCTATTGTTTGTTCCTGCCATCATGCCCCCAAATCAATAGAAGCTACTGTAAATGTATTTACTGGTATGCAAACACGTAAAAACTAACTGGCCAGCTGGATGTTAAATACCAGTAGCCTTTAGCCCAAAGAGAAACAGTAACTTCAGTCCTCCTCCTACATAGATGCAGCTCCATACAGTATTTGTGAAATGCAGTTTATTCCTGCAACCCTTCTTTTTGTCACGTGAGGTTAAAATTGGCAAACATTATTCATGAGACCAAAGAGACAGTCAACACGACTGCATAGGGCATTTTCTTCAGAAAACGACCTAAACTTGTGTACTCCAAGGACTACAGAAGTTACTATCTGTTGCATTATTATACTTGACAAATAAATCATAATGAGCAAAGGGACTACACTGTACATGCAAGAAGAAAGACTGAAAGCTTCTGGAAAAAAAAAAATCAATGGATATAGTCAATAAAAACATGCTTTCATCTAAGGATACGGCAACTATTCTTGCTGTGACACCTAAAAATAAAGCAGCTACAAGATAAAACAAAAATATCTCCAGCTGTGCTCCCCATTCTACAGTTAATTTGTGCACAAGTTTGCTACTTACTTGCTTGCATAGGCCTTTAATGGAAACAGATGCAATGTTTTCAAAGCACATTATATTTGCTAAACCATCAAAAAAGATCAGTAGAAAGATGAGCATAAGCAGCATGTAAATACACTCAGCTCACTAAGCTGCCAGCTTCAGTCTGAAAGTGTGCTTTCTAAGATCAAGAATTTCACAAAGCTGGTTTAATATCTCATTCATTGCCAGCAAACACACCCCACCCTGTTTCAGATCTCATAGTTTCTACTTCATGGTTCCTAGTGATAAAATATTGTAATAATATTAAGGAATTAAAAGAATTATATTCAGAAAAGTGCAAGGACAATTGCAAATGCTTATCGATTTTACATTAATACCTAGTTCCATTCTAAATCTGTAAAATACAGTATGAACCATATCCTGGTGTTAGAACTACTACATACCTGCAAAGCAAATCACTAAGTTCTTTACGTTATTACTAACTTCAGAATGAAAATGTTCACTGGAAAGAAAAAATAAACAAAAACACCTAAACCAACCAAGAAAACCTCAAAAAAATTTAAGTTGCATGAAGAATAACATGAACAAGAGAAGGTAAGTTTCTGCACTGTACAATACTCTACACTGAATACGTACATCCTCCAGCTTTGGGAAACTTACCTCTGAAGAGGTACTCCCTTTGGAATAGATCCAGGGGAGAGCTAACTGATCACTGGAAAGAAGGGCTTGTATATGAGGAAAAAATGAAGTGATGAGATATATATACGTTTTTAACATTTTGGGGGACAAGAGGGCAGCAGAAATTGGGGAAAAGAGGATGCTTAAAAATAGAAAATAATAAAGATATCAAACACCAGAAATCATTTGAAAACTAATAATCCTGTTCAGAAATACATATGGAGATTTCTTTTCTCCTATAATAAAAAGGGTAATGCCTCTGTGTAAACAGCTCTGAGTCGCATTGGTCTTTTTAATTTCTTTATCATACTTCATTTGCACAGCCAACGTTCTCAGGATTTCTCCTTCCAGTGTTTCAGATGCATTAGCTGACACTTTTACATACTACAAGTTATGAAAAAAATAGCTAGAATGATCCACGGTAACTCAGAAGGTCAAGAGCAGATGTAGTTGCAGAACTCTTCCAAGTTCCAGCCCCATGCCCCAGCTCTTGACCAAACTGCCTTGCCAAAACAACATTACTCAGTCATCATTAAATGAAGATATCAAGTATTAGATTACACATATGGTGGGGTTGGTGGTGTCTTCCCACATGATCTAAATTTAGACTTACACAAACTTTAGAATTATTTTGGCATTTAGTTGAAGATATTCAAGATGGTGACACTTCTACAAAATATTATGAAATTCAGAGAAGACAGAAAGAAAAAGAGTGAAATAAGTTTGTATCAGAACAGCAGTGGCAGGATTTCTTGTAAAATAAACACATACTGCTTACTGTTATGGTTCCATTCACTTTCCAGGTTCACAGCATTCTTCTTTTATTTGTCCCATTACATTATGCCAACAATACTACAGAAATTGATAGAATCACTTTTTCACTGATATTTTTTCTTCAGCTCTTGATTCTAAATAATCACAGTAGGTTTTCAATGGTAACTGACATTATGCAGGCAAGTTTATTACTAATTCTGCAGACAGCCACAGCACTCACCTAAGACTAGCATATTCTCATTTTTTTTAAAAAAAATAATAGAATAAAGAGCGCTGCTTTAAGAAAATCATTAAGGATTTGTAAATTTTGTTTTGTTTGCTGTGTAAAATGTAATATAGAGCTAGAAAGGTCTTAACTTTCTGACAAATTCCACTCTAACTGAACTTCCCATAAAGCTACACATATCCTATTGTCACATATAATTTGTCACATATAATTTACTGTCTGCTTTTTGTTGGAAGATGGGGAAAAACAATCCTCACGTAAAAAAAAGTTAATAGATTTTAACTATGTATCTTTGGTGATATAACTCACAAGTTTCAAAAATTTATTTCTTGATTAAAGCTTAATAAAATAGATGAAATCCATTCAGTGTAAGACAATAGCTGGACCACAGAATAAACAAATGTAAAATGAATACCATTATCACTACACTATACAGATGATGATCACTGGGTCCAGAACTTATCTTCCCATTTCTTTTGGGAAACAAATTTAAACCCCTAAATCCTCAGTCATTTTCACCTTGCCAATATATTTTTAATCTTTCCAGTGAAAGAAGCAGACTCTTCAAAAAGCAGGTCACTCCTTTTATCTTCAAAATCAGAGGATAGGCTGGAATTTCAGTTACAGAAGCTGAGCTGAAAGATGCTTCAAATGATTCTTTAGAATCATCTGATCTCCCTTTAATAAGCTTTAAACATAACTTTCGGACAATAGGCAGGTGTCGGGAAGTACTTTTCCACGAAGTCTCACTGAGGCTTCAGGCCAGAAGTTTTAGTGGCAGTAAAAGATGAGGACTACAACTTCAGAAATAATTGGAAGATTTTACCTTTTCTACAGGATACATCTACATTACAATTTAATGCTGCCAGGTGAGCTATAAATATTTAACGCAATCTAAACATAGCAATGTGAAGCTCAGTTAAAGCTACATTGATAGGAAGAGTAAAATTCTGTGCTCAGTAGCTTGTGCAACTCTGCTGGTCATTGTGCAAACAAGAGACTCACAGAAGCATGAGAAAGCCTTAATTCATGATTGCTTAGTTCAGTAATCATGATAGCTGAAGGGAAATGATCCTTCCTTTCAGTATGAGTGATGTGAGTGAGAGCTTACTTTTCAAACCGCCAGCATTTGATTTACAATTCAGAGGCAACAATGCTTCCTAAAAGTATACAAAGAACTGTTTCATCAAACACATTTAATGTGAGCATGATGTTTTTTGTAATTGGTGCAGTTAGCTGGTAGAACATCATCCCTGGTGACAGAAGCTATGAGCATGCAGAAGCAGAGGTAGGAGGGAACCTCAGTATCAAGCTTCTTAGATCATCCTGTCATATGTTCAGCTAATCTGTTTTTGTAAGTGTTCTATGCAGAAGATTCCTAGGCAGCCAGTTCCTTCTCAGTATCCAAGTAATCTAAAAGCTTTTCTGGATAGCTATGTCTAAAAATAAGAGACATTGTAAAGACCACTATCCATTCAGTTTCTACCAGATGTATTATGATGAAAAGCAAATAGATTTAATTATTGACAACAGTTCATCCTCTTGGATCAAAAATTCTGCTTCACATAACTAAAGTTTAGTGCCATCACCATTAAAAAGCCTTGATCTTAAGCCTAAGTGGCTGTCAGCTCATAAGCAAATACATGTCTAACATAAGACGGATTTTCAGAAGAGGTAAGTAAACAATGAAGCAATCAAAGGAATCAACTGAAAGGACATCCACATTCGTATTGTACGTGGTAGTTCTGCAACACTACATGAAAACTAGAAATGAGCCTCTTTCAACAGAAAGTCTGTTGAAGCTTCTAGAGTACTGTGTGGCTCTCCTTTCCACTCCTCTGAAGCAACAGCACTCTAAATTTCATCCACAACTTTAGCTTGAAAGTATTTTCAAATCTCTGTGAGATGAGTGGTTACAATTTATGTAATAAATACAAAAACCTTTAAAAAAATCACATGGAAGAAGTTAATTCAATTCATTGTATTTGGAAAAAATAGCAAGACTTGGAAAACATGATACCAAAAGAGAAGAAAAACTTTGTGGCATATGAACTTGAAACAGAACACAATACATGTTTGGGTGGCAAATAAAATGGCATCCATCATTCCTTCAGAACACCTGTTTATTCAGATCTTGGGAGTCTGATGCATATTTAAACACTAAAGAAGATGGAAACATGTATACGCCAGGAATTAAGCAAGAATGTAAACATTTCTAAGATCTTGGCAAAAATGAAGTCAGAAGAAAAGTGTTTAACAACCTGGAAACTACCCGGAACAACTCCTTAAAGCTAAAGCAAGCGGTGATTTTCAATGTCTGGCATTCTGTTAATAAAAATCAATGCATAAGACTGGAAAATAAACAACTAGTACGCAAACTTTAATAAACTTTAAATAAAAGGTAAAGAAGTTATAACATGTAAAATACGTAAGTAATATTGATCAGAAGGTAACACTTTTTTAAAACAAAGCTATAAGCACTTCATTTAGCAAATGCATAACCATAAGTAGTTTGAGTTCTCATTCTGAAAAACTTGCACCACACAAGTTTTTAACTGCATCCATTTAATTTAAGCCAGACTGCTCTGCTCTTGCTGATGTCATTCAGCTATCTGATTATACATCACATACTTCACTATATTGTATTATCAGAAACAAAAGAAACATGTTTTATTTATGAACCGTGTGTTCACAAGCACCTAACAGAACGAGAGCCTTGTGTGACAAAAGGGCAACATAATTCATAAATGCTGCATAACTACTCTTTTCAAACACATCTTGTATGTACAAGTAAGCTAATTTAAAATAAAATATATATATATATATCCTTGCTAGGAAACATACTCACCCTTTAAAATATAGTCTGTTAACAAGCCTGGCACTTTCTCGCTATCCTCTTTCATGGCATGAAGGACTAAAGTATGAAAACAAAACAAACAAACAAAACCAATTCAGATACTTTGTCATAAATTAAAGACAACACTTGAAAAAAATAGTGAAGCTGTTTCTACTACTCATAAGGATATCACATATTACTAAGAAGAAAACTCTTAACTGGAGTATGAGAAGATTCAGTGAGACACATAGTATCTCCACCTTTCAATTGTGTAATTCTCACTGAACTTCACAGTAGATTGATGCAATATTACAAGTTGATTAATTTACTCTCTCAAATAGCTGTTTATCAGCTACAAACAGTAACTTGCAAGGAATTACTGTAAAAACTACACTGAAGAGTAAGTAGCCCTTGCATATCTAGACATCTACTCTTAAAGAAGAGTACACTAAACAGCTTCCTGGTAGACAACAGAAATTCAGTGTAACTGCCTGTCGTAGATTTTAAGGCTCAGGGAGCGATCTCATCAATGTATAGAAATACCTGAGGGGAGGGTGCAGAGAGGACGGAGCCGGGCTCTTTTCAGTGGTGCCCAGTGACAGAACATGAGGCAATGGGCACAAACTGGAACACAGGAGGTGCCATCTAAACACCAGGAAACACTCCTGTACTGTGCAGGCGACTGAGCACTGGCTCAGGTTGCCCAGGGAGGTTGTGTAGTCTCCCTCCTTGGAGATCTTCAAAAGCCACCTGGACGTGATCCTGGGCAACCTGCTCTAGGTGGCCCTGCTTGAGCAAGGGGTCTAGGCGTCCCTCCCAACCTCATCCATTCTGTGATTTCTCATATTTGAAGTTTAAGACTAATCATTAAGAAGAAGATTCAAATTTTATGTACAACATCTCATGTTTTGAGAGAAGTATGTAAGCATGCATGCTACAGAATGTCAGGAATTATTTTTACCGCTGGTTTATGGAACACCATTTTTTAAAGTTAAAATGGTACAAAATTAAGCAACTTGACGTATATAAGCTTGTCTATTACTCCATAATCAAAAATAATGATTATTCCTTACATAGTGCTCTTGACACGATTAAAAAAAACAAAAGTACAGAATTATTCTGAGTAGCAGTTTTTCATAAGCTTCAAATTCCTCACGTGAGACTGTGTTCCAAATACAACAACTGTTTTATTCCAACTGTTATGTTGAAGTAAGACATGAGTGTTCGTAACTATAAAATAATACAAAGCTGGGGGCGTGCGGGGGACCAACGCTTGCTTTAATGTCTACCTTAACAAGAGCACAAAGAACAAGTCAGGAATCTGCAACTGAGTTACGGGATCAAGTTCCAACCAGCCCACAGAAGGCAATACACTTAATACTCTTTAGAGTGCATTTGTATAAGACATTTTGTTAATAAACCATCAAACAACATAAACTATTTTCAGGGTATTTTATATCTCTCTGCTTAATATCGAATTTCTGTTAATATTTTCAAGTGAAATTTAAATATGGTAAGAGGGTAAAATTTCTCTGAAGGAGTAAATAAAAAATGAAAAATGTATTTGTCACCAAGTATGAACTACTAGCTAGGTAGTTTCTTACTGCAGAAAAACCATAGGTAATCTAATTCCTGCTTAAACATTTCATTTACTTCAGAATTTGTCCAATATTTATTTTCTCTTTCCAGGACAAAATCAACCAGCCTCTCACTATCCTTCAGCCACCTGTGGAATAACAGACCTGTGCAGCTGGAAAGTACCCTAAAACATCATTAGATTCAAAGCCCTGCACTGTGATCTGATCAACCTTTGGGCAACCTACAATCTAGTGAAAGATGTCCCTGCCCAGGGGGTTGGACTAGCTGATCTTTACACTCCCTTCCAACCCAAACCATTCTATGATTCTATCAAACACATCGACGCTTTTTACCATCTATTTCTAAACTGCTCCTATAAATCTCAAATTAAGGAGATGTCATTGATTCTCAGAGATGCTCTGCTGTATTTAATCACCTCAATAATTATTATTATTTTTTTAAAGATACAACCTTAATTTTCATGCAAATTAGAATAAAGCATAGACGACTTGTAACTTATAAATAATTTTGAGGGTCTGGCCTAAAACAATGGGAAGGGGACTTTAGAACACTGTCAAAACTCAAGTTTAGTTTGCACTCCCTAATTACTAAAATTTATTAACAAAGAAAATAACCAACAGAGAGAAGCAGGCTATTTTAAAAGTAATCAAGTACAATCAGACAATTAATTGCAAGTGTTCCAGCATTCATTCCAATTTTTGAAAGTCATTACAATAACCTCAATAAGGCACAACAAGTTTAAAAAAAAAGGGGTATTTCTGGTACTATAAGGTAGCAGAGAGACATCATGGATAATTCCATGACATACAGTATTTCCATTAGGCTCCACCTGTGGAAATAATACAAAAACCTTTGCTTTCTGATACATGCAATTTTTTAGGTCTCAGGGTTTTAGACAACAGCTAGAAAACAAATATTCTGCAAAAGCTCAGAAAACCTCAGAAGAGGAGGAAACATGGGCAAAAATGCATGGTTAAAAATCATGCAAATTTACATAAATGCCATAGGGTGAAAGGGAAAGATAACTGTATGATTCATTGGTCTGAGCAACCAAAATTGGAAATACAGGGAGGACAGGATCAGTGAGAGGAACTTTATATGCTCACTTTTGGTTAATGTTTGAAGATCTTCAACAGATGGGGGTCCATTTTTCTTCTCATAAGGAATGACGGTCGTTAAATACTGTCAAATGAAAAAAAGAGTTAACTGAAAGTCCTTTAATGCTATTTACGTTACTTGAACTTTCTTTTGTGAATAATGTAGCTATTAAAATTGCTAGCCACAAATAAAAGCTTTTCAAAAGATTGGATTTCACAAATGATTCTACCTCTCATATCCCAAAGCTATTATCACAGAATCCAAACCCTATCTTTTTTTCCAAACTACATAAACATCACTCACGCAACTAAACACTAAACAAGCAAAAAAACCCAACAAAAATAAACAAAAAAGCTATATATAGTCCCCACTGGGTTTCTTCCTCAGAGCCTAAGCACAGCAGTAGTAAAATCTAATAGTAAAATCTCTTTTCTCCTCTTTCCAGATGTCAACCACAAGTCCTTCATATATTTAAAGTACTTCTTACTTGGAAGTAAAAGCTGGAAGAACAACCATCTCACCATCTCCCCTCAAACAACGCTACAAAATGCAGATGGACAATTTTCGCATGGCTCCTAAAACACATATATAAATATAATGCAAGTGACACCAGTTGTACCAAAAATCAGAAAGTAATTCTTTCCAGTAAGTACGTTAAAAAAAAATCTTTCCAGGTAAATACTTCTTATTTATGCTGCCTTCAAATCACTTGGGAAACCGATGGCTGTCAGCTTTTTAAAGGATTCTAGAGCACAACCAATGCGGGCTGCGGGGGGTGTGTGAAATAAGTTGTTCAGGTATGTACAAGTGTAATAACAAGTATTTGAAAAACTCTTCAAACCCGGTATATGCTGTGTTTGAACAGTCTAAGAACAGCCACGGGATTTTCCCAGTGACTGCTTAACTCTTACTAAGTAGATGAAACATTCCAAAGATTTTGATAGATCAAAAACCATTGCCCATTCCCAGCTCTGAAGGTGATCTATAGTCCTCTGTACAAAGAAAATCAGGCTGCCCTATGGTTAAGTGAATATGACAACACTTGCCTTCTGACCCTATATACTTCCAACCAAAAGGAACAAAGCAAGCCTAACTAAACATGAGAACCCATAATTTCTATTTTGATTTCAATTCTCAGTTTTAATAGTCAAGTATGCTAGCAGATGGTTTCAAACCAACTCCACTTTTGTTCTGTTTACTCTTTACCGAAATCTTTCATTCTCATCAGCTTTTAAAAAAAATCATATTTTTTTCAGGATTTTTGTATCTGGAGTGCAATCAAGATTGCTTTCAATTTCCTGAAGCAACATTGTTGCTCTAAGACTTTTATTAAATGAAATTAGACTACATCCTACTAAGTAGCCTATGCATATGTATATATTCTTAAAGAGGTCAGCATTTAAAAAGTACTGAAATCGCTAGAATTTTTCCTAATGAAAAACTTTCCTGAAATCTCTCCGAATTCAATTTTTAAGAATTTAATTGGAAACTTTTTTGGGGGTTAACAGATACATAGCAGTACACAAAGCAATCTTCTATCTCTCATTCAACTTGAGAGATGTGGTTCTCCATGTAACGGTGACAAAATACATTATATACCAGGTCTCCTTCGGTTACAGCGAGAGCACTTCAGCAAGAGTCAAGTGTAACTCAGGCTCTGGTGAAGAGGTTGACTTTACAGGAGAGTTAATGTTGCCAAACCTGGCTATAACCGTTGCCATGTTTAGAATGGGATCACACACCTCATGTCCAAGCACATCCTTTGCCTAAAAGCCAGACACTCACTTCTGTATAGCTTAAGGGAACACATTGTATGGGCTGTACCTCACTAAAACCTTATGCAAACACAGGGCACTTTACTCTTTCCCTATTACTTTAGCTTTTTCTCACATCCACTTTGCACGGCACAGGAAAGTATGCAATGCTTCCAAGGAAACCATCCAAGAGGCAGTTTTCAGCTTCTTTTCCAGCAGATGCAACCAGCAGGTATAATAGAGATTTGCATTATTGCCAAAAATTACTAAATCAATAGCTAGATACAAGGCTGTTTAGTCTGTATGTGTCAGGGATGAAAGCAGATCTATTAACTCAGAAATCAGATTTCAGGATGTCATTTCCAGCTGTCAGAATTAAGCAGCATTCTACCCTTTACGTACACGATAAATTACTGGGATGTGTCTCACTGGACCAAATACATATTCCCTATTTTCCTTCCTCTGTAAACTCTACCTACCAATTTTCCTTTACAACAGAAAAAAGAAGAAAAAAAGGATCATGTAATTTGTTTCTTATTTTCCAAAAATCACCTTGTTTTTCTCATCAATACTTTGCTGCTGTAAGTTTCTACAATAGCACTATTAAAACTGATTCCCTGAATTACTACTGTGTGAAGGATGACATGTTATGAAAAGGAAAAAATAATGATTCAAGTATAGCTTACCGACATGCCCAAGTGTTAAATCTACTGTGGCCTGTACATTTTTGACGCAGATTTGACAATATGATAAGCAGCAATCCCCACTGTAATTTGTAATCACATATAACAAATATTCACTATGCCTAAAGAGTAAAATGAAGATGACTATCTTGAAATTCCTTCTGGAGATACGATCACAGAAAGAAGTGCCAATATTCTGATGCTTTTTATGCAGTTCCCTGCCCCTCCCACCCCCACTGCACTACCAGTTGGGAACTCGTGGTTCCCACTGGAAGTTTCTCTTTAAACTTTACCATCAGTGAAGATGCTAAAAATTCTAAGTCACTTAAACTAATGTCTCAAAAGACTAAAAAAAGGACTAAAGTTTTAAAAAGGAAAGTACCTACCCATCTATCAGAGTAGTACTACCCAGAAAATAGTAAAGGTGGCAAATACAATTGAAATTAATGACTGAAAAGAGTTCTGAAATAACTGAACATGTCAGAAATTTTACACTGTGATTGAATGGGTATGAACTTCTACCTTGTAAGGCATACAAAAAAAATTGTCTGCCCT
>VXAL01010007.1:320475-334891 GCA_013399475.1 Chauna torquata
AAAAAAAAAAAAAAAAAAAAATCTAACTTGCCCCTCTTACACAATGACATAAACTACAATGAGTGGGGCATGTGTTAAATAATGCAGAATACCAGTATTTTGCAATGTGTGCCAAATACACAAATATTACAGTTCTGAAACAAACAGTTAAGTGTTATTATGGAATAAAGAATAAGAATCTTGATACTTAGAGATATGTAACATCTACAGTGACACCCACTGAAGCTGGGTCTCTGTGCTGTACATTTCAACACTTAAATAGCCAAGGAAAAGACACAAACTTGCTTTTGGCTTATATGTTTTTACATCAGTAATCTGTATTGCACACATTTGGCTGCTTTTAACATCATGCAGTTTTCAATGGCAAAAGGACATACAATACAGCTCAAGCATTTTGCAGATGTTACTCAGTTTTTAAACATATCAGCTCTGACCATCAGAAGAAAAAAGAAAAAAAAGATTTTTTTCCATTGTAGACATTACCCAAGTCCTCAGTGCTGAAGGCTGAAATGGTTACATCTAACCTGGTATATATTCTTCTATTGGATATTAGATTTTTACAGACAAGCAATACAGCTGAAGCATGCATTATGCCAAAACAGACTTTTAGTCTGGGGTAACAAATAAGAGTTATTATTTCAGTGCACCAGGATATCAAGTCCTGACTGTCTCAAGCTGTTGAGGAAATAAGGAGAGACTGTAGGCTGATCAGTCCTAAGGCAGGAAAAAACTACAATGACAACATTTTTGCCCTATTTCTTCTGCCTTGGCATTTATCTTCAACTACCTGCAATTTTCAAGATCTCAGCTCCTACCAAAAGTGTAGGCAAAGAATGAGGAAAACACAGAGAGGATAGCCCAGCACCTGTTTCTCTCCACCCGAGTTTCCAAACGTGTGGCGGAAGCCATTCTGTATGACATTTGAGATCCCTTCCATGCTGAAGCGCTAAAGGTAGTGAAAACATAGCAGAGAGAAAAAAAAAGGGACAGAGAATTTCAGAAGACTATTAATAAGCATTTACCAAGACTATAACAGTAAGATAAATGACAAAGACAAGCTCTAAGATGTATTTCAGCACATTTCTAATTTTTCATTCATCCATTAAGTTCTTATTAATAAAACCCAAACCTTATAGTAACAGCTAAACAGTATATCTACATCAAAAAATAATGAAACAAAATCGTCACACTGCAGACCAAAAAATTTTTTTTTTTTTGAGACTTGTGTTTTAAGGGTCACTGCTTCATTTTTAAATGTACAAAAAAACATTTGTTGAAGTTCAGTTCACAGTACAATCTCCTTTAAAGTTTGTGTTTGAGCAATACCCTTTTAGAGACACTGCTGATACCAGTTTTTCAGATTTTAAGTACCTATTAAATATATTGTTTAGAGGCAGTCATTTTAATTTCTACCTCTTTAAAACATTATGCTTTCATGCTTCCTTTCCCACAACTGAAGCAACAATCTGTATTCCCCAATTTTTTTTGTCATATAGTAAAATACACAAAATTGCTTAATAAAGCATCCATATTAATTTCAAGCTCCATTACACGGAATCCAAGTGAAGGAAAATTAATATACAATCCAACTAGTTTTCCTCTTGCACTTTGTAACAGTTTTTGCTTGCAGGAAGAGACAAGTAAAAAAACGTCAGAACAATTTTTAATGTTTAAAATTAAATATAAAATTCAGCAACTGGCAAGAACATAAAAAGAAGAAACTGCCATGCTGTTGACACAGGGCAGTATGATGTGCACACCTCGGCACACTTATCTAAACATATCTATTTATGGAGAGGGGGAATAAAATGTGCTGGAATACAGTATTCATTTGCTTTCTAAAGCACAATGAGGTCAGTAAATAAAGGCAGATGTTACCGAAGCCATCTTAACTCTTCTAGAATATCCTGCTTAAAGTAACTGGTATCTTCAAGACCTGAGTATTTTTGATTACTTCCCAGTTTGCCCTTGTGAAATAAGTGAAAGTTCTGAAAGTGTGAGAAGCCAATTTACCCAAAGCCTGTATCAAAGACAAAGAATTAAAACCTGTATTTATTAAAATTCAAATACAGTATCTACAGAAGAACTGATTTTCTCAGAATATAATTTAAGCCCACCTCCAAGTTTTGTATTTAAATGAGACTTCATTATAGTTTTAGTTATTATTATTAATTTTATTAACAAAAACCTCACTCTTCACAAAGTAATCTTAACATATTATTTGTATGCGCATTCTTTGTGCTTCCTTAAAAAAATAAGGAAATAAAAATGTTGAAGGAAGGAACCTTGCACCTTTGTTTCTGGATGAAGGTTCCCAAATCTGTACTTAATAATAGTAGAAGCCACTTTCAAAGGAACCACACATACTAAGCCTACAATCTTATCTGTGAGCTAGTTTGTTCAGTCCATCTCAGGGAGCAATCTGACATGTACATCTTGAAGCAACCAAACTTGAAAATATCTTATATCAGAACCACATACATTTATACTTGAAAGCATCATTCAAGCCTCTAAACTTGAAGTTAACCAGAATAGGTAATGGAATCACTTGACTTAAGTTTCAAAACCAAGTAATTACTTTTCTTTCTAGTTAAAATACTGCTTTTTAGTTCTTCCATGACTGAGAACCAAAAAGGAATACACTTGAACTTTTCAATTTGCTCTTGCAAAAGGATGAAAATTCTGTATCATTTTCCAGACGTACACTTTCCTTCTTAGAGTTCCATCAAAACTTAGCTGTATACACAAAGGATGACTTTTCATTAGGGTTGGTAAAGATTTTCTAGTTTAGGTAAAATGCTCTTAATATAAGTGATAAAGATTAGCACAATTCCATGTGCAGATGCAAGTGTATCAATTAAATAATTTAGTAAACATTGCCTAGATCTTAACACAATACTTAATAAACTTTGTCCACATTGTTTTTCCCTTTCCACAAGTGAAAAATCTGAGATACAAAAAGAGATCTATCAGTCCAAGACCAGCCAGGAAGTCAGAACTGCTTTCTGTCAGGACCTGCCTTTCGGACAAGGAGAACAAGATCAGAACTACATTTGGGTTATATCACAGTTATCCTATTCTCATAAGTTTAGAAACAGATTCTGAAGAATTAATGTTTCATTAATTNAAGCAATCTGACACGTACATCTTCAAGCAACCAAACTTGAAAAGATCTTATATCAGAACCACATACATTTATACTTGAAAGCATCATTCAAGCCTCTAAACTTGAAGTTAACTAGAATAGGTAATGGAATCACTTGACTTAAGTTTCAAAACCAAGTAATTACTTTTCTTTCTAGTTAAAATACTGCTTTTTAGTTCTTCCATGACTGAGAACCAAAAAGGAATACACTTGAACTTTTCAATTTGCTCTTGCAAAAGGATGAAAATTCTGTATCATTTTCCAGACGTACACTTTCCTTCTTAGAGTTCCATCAAAACTTAGCTGTATACACAAAGGATGACTTTTCATTAGGGTTGGTAAAGATTTTCTAGTTTAGGTAAAATGCTCTTAATATAAGTGATAAAGATTAGCACAATTCCATGTGCAGATGCAAGTGTATCAATTAAATAATTTAGTAAACATTGCCTAGATCTTAACACAATACTTAATAAACTTTGTCCACATTGTTTTTCCCTTTCCACAAGTGAAAAATCTGAGATACAAAAAGAGATCTATCAGTCCAAGACCAGCCAGGAAGTCAGAACTGCTTTCTGTCAGGACCTGCCTTTCGGACAAGGAGAACAAGATCAGAACTACATTTGGGTTATATCACAGTTATCCTATTCTCATAAGTTTAGAAACAGATTCTGAAGAATTAATGTTTCATTAATTAAATGAATGAATTAATGAATTAAATTGTTTATCACTTTTGTTTGAAAAACAAACTTCGGAAGCAAAACTGAAGCATTCTTTCTGGGCCTTAGCCAAGACCCGCAATACATTACGCATATTTTCCGCATCCTACAGGAGATGCTTAGAAATTCTAACAATAATATCCCATTTAAAATTGCACTGGACAGGTAAGAAAGACAAAATTGCATTGACAAGATAATGACCTAATTTCTCTCATTCTCTACCTCCTACTATTCAAACTCAATTTGAAAGACTTTTTTCCTCTTGTTACGTTCTGCAAAGAATAAAACAAATTATTTCCTCCCTGTACATCTGCATTTAAACATTGGTGTCACTCCTGTCTCTCACTGGAGGTAACAATTTTGCCACAGGTTTCAAAGATACAGGGTAAGACTTTTTTCTAGCCCCAGATCAACATGATTAATAAATACCTGAACAGCTGCATTAATAATACGACTGAATTTCCTACAAGACTAATAGTGGTACACATACTAAAATTCACACTCTAAAACCAAATGGATGAGTTTGCCTAGTCTGATAATAGAACACACAGCATTACATTAAAAGAAAATATCGTTTGCAAGAAAGGTATTCTGATTCCAGGCAAATTTGCAAATGTTGAAATTCCTTATTTGAGTATGAGAAGAGTAGAGCATTATATGAACTTGTGGGAAGAAAAAAAATCATTAAGACTCTAAGCCTTGTCTGTGAATGAAGGCATGGAAGAAGGTGTACCAGCTATCTTGGTCTAATCTAGGACTATTACTTTTCCACATGGAAAAACAAAAATTTTGAATGTATAAATAGGTATAAAAATATTCTTACTGTTCCAGGCATATGACCTCTTTCTGGTTTCCCATTCTGAGGGCTACCATTTTTCAGCTTCTTCTTCTTCTTGCTGTTTCTTTGTGTTCTCTCTGTTTATTTTGTACTTCGATGAGGACAGAAATGAAGCTGTTTTTCACTTCCTTCTCGAACTCCAACTCATCTCGTAATGCCAACTGCTGTACCAGTTCCTCAGAATAATCCTTAATAGCGGTTTCAATTTCTTCTAGCAGTTCATTTAATTCACCAGCAGACAATCTTTTTACTCCTATAAATAGTTCATACAAAAAGCAATCTGTCAAGATTTTAAGCATGAGAATATGTGCAGGATTGCATGAAAAAAGTACTCTGAAATTTTTCAAAACTAAAAATTCAATTCTAAAACTACATAGAATGAGACAATATTCCTAAAGGAATAAACTCATCACTGAGGAAACTAGATTAGCAATAAGAAGATTTTTAAACTTTCTGCTTATTTCTGAGAAACTTGAGATAATCTGCAAATATGAAGTGCATGCTGTAGTTAAGGAAGCTGAAGTAAGCACTAAATTTATAATATTGACACCTGTGTTAATTATTACTTTCCATCTGCACTCACTGTTCAAAATAAAGGGTCTCCATATTTTCTTACAAAATAATCAACACTTTGGCATTGCTTGAACCCTTAGATTTTTCACCTACAGTAATACAAAAACTGTATACACTCTGTGAGGGAACCTTCTTTGGCATTCTTTTCGTTGACATTTGAAAAACAGATAGTCCTGGTTACACTGAAGAGTACAATCCATTTAAAGACACTGCATAGATATTTGCAATTATTTATGTTCAAATTTTATATCTAAAAAAACTGTTATAAGGGAAAGTTCTCACGGACAAGTGTTGAAAAAAACAGATAAGCCCAAAACCTCCAACAAAATATAGCTTTCAGAAAAAAGCATCAAAAAAGTAGGTGAAATGTGATTTTCTCTCTTAAACTACAGCAAGGAAAACAGATTGGAGAAAGCTCCCTCTCCCTCACCAAAGAAGAAGCAATGAAACCTGTAGGGGCAATTCTCTGGCAATGAGCCACAGTTTTTTTGGAATAGCTTTGGCCTTAAACCCTGCTAGAACACTGTGACAGTGCGGCATGCTAAAGGCTCTAAATTTCAAGTAGTTTGAACACCTACACTGTTGCTTAAACTATTCTAAGTATGCAGCATGCGGGTGATAGCCTCTGTGTGTAACACAGCATCTCGGCTGTGTTCACAATCATTGCATACCACAATACGTCTTACCACAGCACTAACTCTTTGCAAAGTCAAGTATAATTGTCAATGCTAGCAAATAGCAACATCAACTCAAACGTACGCAGGAGGAAAAAGTTAAATACAAGAAAATCTGGTGTATGTGGGTGCAAGGCACAGAATAGGCCCTATAGTCTATGAAACTGCGTATACAATGTGGTAAAAATTAATTAGACTAAGTGAAATATGCATTCAGTACCGAGCATAGACTTAAAAACATCGGTTAAACCACTGTTTTATTTAATGAAAAAAGAACAGAGAGCACCAGTGAGTCCCAACACTAAAGAACCAGCTTCACAGCCTAAAAACCAATTGTTCAAAAAAAAAAAAAAAAAAACAGAAAAAACAAAACAAAACAAACAAAAAAACCAGGGCAGATTACCCATCTGCAATCCTACTTGTTTATGATAGATCAGTTGTCATGATCAAAGGCTACAAAAGGGCTACACAGAAACCACTCACCTCATGCAGGCAAGTGAAAACAGAATAATTCAAATGCAGAAGACTACCTGGATTAAATCTTAGATTTGTACACTAAGGGACTAATCTGTGTAACCAGAATTGTAACTTTCTATTTTTGGACTGTCTTAATACATGTCTTTTCCCATCCAAGAGAAGAGCAAATACAAGCTTGGATGTCTTGCTTTCAATCCTGAAGATTAACACCTCTGACTTGTCCTACAAAAGACAGACTCAGTTTCCATGAAAACACAAAAAAGGTAGCAAGAGCTTCCCATAAAACAGTGACCTGAAAGATGCGAAAACACTTTCTGAGGAACTGGTGAAGCTAAGTTAAATTATCTGCCAAAGTAACTCAAGGAATTATTTGGTCAAGGCTGACCTTTAATCCATAAAGATGCAACAGAGAAGATGACATCCTGAGGCAAAGCAAAATAAATATGATATGAAATACAAAGCAAGTTTGATTAGCTTCAAACCTAAGGACATATGGAACTGTCAGAAAAGCAGGAAGCCCTGCTGAGCAGGATACACTTTGCTTTCACATTCCTGAAATTTATGTGTTAAGACAGCTATGGGTCCAACCATGAAAATGGAATCTCCTCCATAAATCTGAAATGTAGGAGAAACTGTAAGTCACGTCACAAAAGGTCAGACAGTTTTCTGAATCATCTACAGAATTTATATTGCTGACCCAGACTACAGAAATGAAAGCACCGAACTTTTAAAAGGGAGCAAAGTAATAGTATGTGCTAGCAGATACTCATTGCATTCCTATCATATTCTAGAATAGATTTTGACAAAATAAGCAGATGAAAAAAATTTCCATCATGAAATTGATTAATAACAGGTTTCTTTTACAAAAGAAATCGAAACATTACACTTAAACTACACATGTAATTTCTCCTTTATATAGGGAAGAGCAGATTATTTCCTTTGAGTAGAAGACAACACAAAGTTTTTTTTAACTCTTAAGCTTTCTGAAGAGAAATGGAAGGGGTGGAGCAAGAAATAGTCACAGTCCTTATGTAGAAAAAAGCAATGGTTTCCTTATTTCTGTGTTACTATGTATCAAGATAAGTTGCAGTGACTGAAACAGTACAAAAGAAACATCATTTTCTTTATCTACTGCATGGCTTTCAAGAGCTTTAGCTAATCTCAAACACCAACAGCACAGTGGCTTCAAGAAAACATCTCTCTTTAGAATATATCATTTAATAAATTGTAATAAAAATAAGTCTTCTCACATTATCTATGAAAGGACCTCATTCCAGAGAATCAAGCTTCAGCACATTATAAATTCTGTAAAGTTTTATTTTTATTTCAAGTTATGAAAGCTGTCAAAGGTAAGTCTTCTATTTATGTTCTAATTCTAGTTTCACCTTTTGGAAGAATTTAAATATTTTAAAAATATTTTTGGATGGAGATATTTCAAAAGAAGGAGTCACTATAAATCAAGTACATGACAAGCTTACCCATTAAACTACCTTCATTAAACATAAGAACAAAATCCTAAATAAATATCACCTACTCTCTTCATAGCTGTTATTTGTACTGGATCTCTTGAGTGTCTGAATTTCCTGGGAAAGTATGGAGAGACGATCAGATTGAGTGGGTGTTTCATCATCTTCTGGATCAGGTGATTCCTGCATCATTTCCTCTATTTCTTCAATCACCTTCAAAAAAGAAAATCCTTATGAAAACCCTCACTGCAAGAAGAGAAACAGCCTGCAATTTGAAGCAAATCTATTAAGAGCTTAAGTTTTTTTTTTTACTTTCAATTAGTGCAGATGTTACTGGACAAAACTAATACTGAGACTGGATTCAGAAGAACAAACAAAATCATATTGATATTTCCTCCCCATCCTCACTCTCTCAGAAGAAGAGTATCTTTTCAAGGTACATTGGTGATCTCACTACAAGCAGTGTGTTGAAACCACACAGCTATTTCCATATGAAGGTACACAAGGTTCTGCTCAAGAGAACTGAACTAAAGAGTAAGCTGGAATATCTTTCCAGAGTATTCAGTTGAATGAAAACAAAACAACAATGTCAACTAAACTTTCTAATACCCCCCCAATTCCACTACACTTCTCTCAAGCAAAATTATTGTGTACTTGTAAGAAAGCCTCTTTTAGAGAAAATTCAGTACATATGGAAAAAAGATGACATTAAAAACTTCATTCAAAGTCATCTACTGTAAATGGAATTCTGTGTTCTGAGCTCTTTAAAGTCTGAGTATTTTTCTCTGCATCTCCTCCAATGTGGCAAAATCTTCCTGTTAACCTGGCACTCAGATCAGAATGGAAGAGTCCCGTGATGTGGTTATCAGAAGAAATAGTACTAGTATTTCCTCAGAGCCATCCAAACTACATCCCCTTTTTATTATTATTTTTTCCACTATATGGAATATTATTTATTCATTCAGATCTGTATTAGTTTATTGTTGTCTTATAATTCTTTTATCATCAGCATGAAATTGCTTACAGACAACACGAGAATGTTAGCTAAAAAAAAGCTCTGAATAACCTGATAATCTGCTGTGCTTATGTGAAGTTTTATGAACTGATCCATCATAACCTGAAGTTGATTCTCTTCCCTGGGCGTAGGATCTGAGCCAGACAGAAAGTATAAAAACAGAAATCCTGTGCATAAAGGACTTACGTTAACTTCTATACTGAAAAGCACGTCTACAGGCTAAATTATTAACTGAACAGTTGAATAAATAACAATCAACTTCTGCAAGTTTAAAGGCTGTAGACATTGCTCGGATCCACCTCTCAGTAAAAAAAGAGCAGAGGCAGTTCAAGCAATCCTTTCTCTTGTACTCTCAATAACCATGCTCATGAGAATTCAAAGATAACCAGTTAAACAACAAGAAAATACACTCTTGCATTTGCTTACAAAAGCAGGATCTTAGTGGACAGACGTTAACCTTACTCAGAAGAACAATTCTTAAGAGAGCTCAAATCCATGGATTTGGAACAGAAGCCTTTAGTCATCAAGTAATTTGAATGCTCAGTAGCAGAGCTGTTGACCTGCTCTCCTATTAGGCAAAAACTCCAGAGAATTCTCACCAACCACAAACCTATACGCAGATACAAATGTCCGTGCTGTCACACCGGACAACTACAAACATTATAATAATATAAACATTTTGAAAATATTTTGGCTTCTTAACCCATATATTTAATTTAGTAGTATTTCCGACTAATGCATGATAAGAAGGATATAAAGATTTCAAAGTCCCTGACTACCAACCTCACCTGAAGAAATGGAATACTTTTTCAAATCTGAATGACGTAGTAATATCTCACACACTATTACGACTCTAAAAAAAGAACAATCAAGAAGCTTAGCTATTGTAAACAGCAAGGAAGAAGAACAAAAAATAATTGCAGATGAAAAGAAAATACTACAACAACAACACTGTCTTTGCTGACCACTTTACCTGTTCTGCTGTGAATAGTGGTTCATCACTGACACAGGAAACAATGATAGAATGCATATCCAGCTGTTCTCTCAGTTCTTCGTCATCTGACAGGTCAAGGTTTAAGTTATCATTTACCTAGAAAGCATGGAAATGTATATTTTTATATAAATATACCACACACATTATATAAATAAAAAAGGTGAACCAATACTGAGTTTCACAAATTAAACATATTCCTTGACCATAATAATGGAATCAATGATTCTTACCGCCAAGTACCTGGAAACTGAAACACCTTAACAACTGAAATCAAAACTGTAAACGTAGAAAGTTAAAATAGCTGCCACTCTTGAAAGATAAAAAAACCCTCAGTATTTAAAGACCACGTACACAGTGACATGCAGATATCTGCGGGGAAAGCAGTCAATCCAATGTAAATTTTTAAATCAGGCAATTGTCTTAAACGAAGACAGATGTGTCAATGTGGGGTGGAAACCTACATATAATATCTAATATTACACAAATCTGCTATTTTATGTACTTTTATAGTTCTACTTTTTCATATAATGAAAGGAACAAGAGTTGTTTTAAAAAATAGATCATGTTTACTTAAGTCCCCTCCTTAATCAGTCAGGTATACCTTACTCTCGCACACTGACATATTATAGCTTATTTACAAAGTTGCTCGCTTTTTCTGCATTTTGTCTGTTACCAGATTCCAGCCAAGCCAACCTAGAAAAGCTAAAATCATCTCAAAACACACAATTTGTATTTCTCCAGACATAAGAAGGAAGTCACATGTCCACTTTTTTCCAGAATCTGGAATAACCATACAGTGACAGGGCTCCTCTAAGAATATCTGTTCAGCCACCACACAGGTACATCTCAGTTTTGACACTCTTTAATGCCTGCAGTCCTGAAATGGTCAACATCTATGAGACAGTAAGCAAGGATAACAGCATATTTAGAAGGACATCAGTTCCCCCTTCCTGACATTCCCAGAAACAGTATTTTGAGAGACTATCAGAATATATTCTGATAATACAGGCTAGTAAACCACCCGAAACAGCCCAAGCTACAGCTGATGCCAAAAGGACCACCTGGCCTTTCACCCAGCCACTCTCCATGCCTGTTTCTGTCCTCACACTCCTACTCGAGCTGGCAGTAAGGGCTTCTGCAGCCGCCTAACAGATCAATTCAGGCAATGACCTGTCTAAAAGTAATCTAACAAAAACATAATAAACAAGCAATTATGCAATCCTGTTCCTTGTTACATTGTACAAGACTTCCACCCAGCTGCTCCTTGCACCATCAGAGCCTTATAAAAGTATTCACAGATCCGTGATGTAAAGCAACAAAGATTTGATGAATCAACCTCGTTCACCTGACATTTTTTCCTCCTAGAACAGGAAGAGAAATATCTCAAGCACAAGTCCAGTGGCATATTATTAGTTTCAAATGCATCAAGGAAGTGTTGCTTAGCTGTTAGTATTCATTGTAAGAAAGTTAAAATAAGCTACTAGCTGGTCCATATGTGCTGTCACATACCCAGAAATACTGCTGAAACAGAGAAGTAGAAAAAAAGTGTGTCAAATGCTTCCAAACAGATGGGTTTTACACATCAAAAGACATGCCAGGTGGAGTGAAAGTTGAAAAAACTTGAGCTATATTTAACTCATAAACTAATTTTCCCTCTACTGGCAGCATACCTAAGATTCTTTCTAATCCAGCAACATAACCTTACACTTACATAGTTCCTTCATAATTTCTGCAAAAAACTTACAAAAACTATATTGAATATTTTTATATTGTAACTAGTTCCTTATCAAGAAACCCATCAGTCTTCCAGTCCGTCTTTTCAGTCACATAAGATGATCACAGCACGGAGGGCTGTAATTGTTTTTAACTTTGTGTAAGTGATTTTAGAGTAATTAAATCCTTACATTTAATCTGAACACTCTATTAATAAAAACTATAATAAACGTAAGTCAAAATCAAGAGATAATCATCAGACTCAAACAGAGAAAGACAGTTCCACATTATCATCTTCCCCTGCAGAACCCCAAAATGTTAGTTTTCTTCCGATTTCCTTTTCACCAGAACAATCACTGCTCCTGTGATAGTAAAAAGCAGCTGTGGATTTCTAATGGATGGCAGAAGTAAAAAGCATTAATCTATTCTCAGGTTACACATCCTTACAACATAATTCAACTTCACCATGTTTAAAGATAAACAACTTGTTTCCTCAGAAGACCTGATGAGAATTCTTCCTAGCTTTTCTTCCCGAAGTGTTTTAATCCACTTATAAGAAGATCAGAGGACAAACCCTTCCATAAACCTCACTGAAGCTCTTCCTTCTCTAGAAAACTTTTTCACTGGTTAAATAACAAAAACAAAAGACAAAGTGTTCCACATCAGTGTCTCCTGGGTCGCCTTTCCTGTTGAAGAATCTTCTTCAGTCTCCACTTGACTGCAGAACGAGATCAACTTTGAAAGAGTCCACACTGGATTTACCAAATCAGAATACTCCCTCTGTTTTTCCTCCCTTACCCAGAAAATTGTTCAAGGTGAAACTGACAAGAGAAAGGTGAAACACTTTCTTATTGTACAATTTTATCTATCATGCTCTCGTCTAATTAACATTGGCCTCTAATAAACATCCATCTAACCCTGTATTACTCAACCCAAGCAGAAGCAAATGCACATCAACAACTGCTTTTATTATTTTTAAAAACATCGTGTCTAATATTAAGCAAAATATTTTAAGCTATTTAATAGCAACACTCCTTTATACAAATGCAAATTGCTTTATTTCCCTGCTGAGTATAAAAGATCCAAGAAGGGGTATTTCTGCTGATCAGAACTTACCCCTTTTTCTGAAAGATTCAGTGTCGGCAAGTGCAAAGCTCTGGTGTGGGAAGATTTCCAGTCAACTGGCATTACGTTACCATAATTATCAGTCAAAGCATTCCAAATCCTGGAGAGAGGAATAAAGGAATGAAAATGCAGACCTTAAAACAAATAGCAACTGATCAGCAGTAAGCATATCTGTAATGATAATATATTTCTATCAATGACTATTTTTTTCCTCCCTAAATATTCATCTGCAAGTTTCTAACAATATTTTTATTACAGTCTGAAGTCCAGAGACAATGGTTTTTAATAAACATTTATTTCTCATTCTATATCCAAAATTTATGCACAGCAGTAAAATAAAGCAAGGTAACAAAGAGACAGCCGCATTGCTAATTATATAACCATACCCAAAATCTTCCTGGGGAGTGGGCAAGCCCTCTCCCTAATGAAATGTGAGCTCAGCTATAAGTTCTTTTCCTAGTGCTGTGCCTTTTGCAATTTAAAATCAGTAAGTAGCAGAGGCTGAGTAGCAACATGTGAGCCAAACTTCTTTTACGGCTTGCTCTAGCTTCTTTTGTAATGCTTCCCCCCCCGCCCGCTGTTTATCACAGAATGAACATGCACAAATTATACTAAAATTTTACAAGAATTTTGTTCTGTCCAGAAGTACTCTTGCTGACATCAGTCCACCGCTTTTGTTTACAGCTGATCTTAATCATGCCTACAGTGTACAACTGCAGTCCTATTCTGATATACCAGTTCAGATTTTGAAACTGAGCAGCCCTGTCAGCAGCTTGTCTCAAGTCAGCCAACAAACCCTGCCTTTAAGCAGCATGCTGTTGATGCGTGTTTGGAGTGGTTGCCTAGCTAGGCTCAGAGGAGGTCAGAGGAACGGCTGAGCCAAAGACAGAAAGGCAGACAGAGCCTCACCACTGTACAACAGCTCTGATTCACAGCTCTGTGTACTTACCTCACTGTTTATACCAGATACCCAGTCATTTGCTGAGTGGCTGTTTTTTCCTTTTCTTAGAACAAGACATACAATTTAGTTACCTCAAAGTAAAAGAAAAGATTGCAGTGTTTCTAATGAAGATAAGCTAACAGTGAAATTTACTATACAATAAAACACAAATACTTGCAAAATAACGTTAAAAATAAAAACAGGAAGGCAGCATAGGCCAGAAATGGTCTGTCGCTGAGGGGAGAAAACAATTACCACAGTTGCAACTCAGAGATACTGTTCTCCATCTGCTTTCCGTACTTCTCACGTTTAATTCCAAACACTGAAACAGCGGACACTTGGCAAGAAGCTGAACGAGTATTACCCTCAGTCACTCCGCATTTCGGAGCAGTCACCTTTCCTCACCCCAAAGGCAAGGGACACTGGGACGCACGCACGTTTCTCTGACCGTTATAGGAAAAAAAGCCGAACGGCTCGAGCCGAGCCGCCCCGCGCCCGGCCCCGGAGCCAGGCCCGCCGGCTCCCCGCTGCAGTCCCGCGGCGGGGACAGGTTTCAGCCCCCGCTGCCCACACGCCCTGCTGGGGCTCGGCGAAAGAACGGGCGGCGGGAAGGCCCAGGCCAGGAGCCCGGAGGCGAGGCTGCCGCGCGGCAGGGGCTAACGAGCCACGAGACCGCGCTGCCCCGCCGGCCCCACACTCTGCCCCCGCCGTCCCGTCAGGCCGGGCCGGGCCCCGCCCGC
>VXAL01010007.1:335170-354151 GCA_013399475.1 Chauna torquata
GCGGCCGTCAGCGGCATCTCGCTGAGGGGCGGGCGCTTGCGCCGGCGGCGCCGAGTCGGGGACGGGACGGGACGGGGCACGGCCTGGAGCGCCAGAGCGGCCTGCACCCGCCCGTCGTACACTCCGTCTCCTCCGGTGCGTTACCCGGCCCCTCCAGCCTTGCTCAGTTAAAGGCACAAACCGCCCCTCGCAGCCTCCCCTGAGGTGGCGACTCCTCGCCCATTAGATGCGGTGGATGCAGAGGCGTTTTAAAGGACGCTACCAGGCTTTTGCAAAAACTAGCTAGTCACTGTTTGATTTCAACATGTGTCTTTGGGTAAGTGAGGATCGCTTCTGGTGACCTCGCTGGGGTTCCTGCTGTGCAAGCAAAGTGACAGCCACGGGCCTGAGGCTGAAGTAGGTCCAGCAAGTAGGGGCAGTGCCCTGGGGAGGGGGAAGCCGGAGTATTCGCAGTAATTTCATTGTAACCTGGTAACCGAGGCGTAGGTGGCTTTTTGATTATTTTTCACCCGATTCAGCCACCTATCCATTATAAAACTAAGTTTTGGGGATACTTGGGTTGTGTTAGCAGAGCCACTCCAGTACCCATCCTTTGCTATCTTTATGTTTTTATGTTGTGTCTTTATGAGAGATAGCTTATGATTTTTTTTTTTTTTTAAATCTAGTACTTCTTTGATCCTTTGTAAACTTTTGATATTCTAAAGTGCATTGTGTTCAGTTTTGGGCCTCCTCACTGCAAGAAGGATATTGAGTGGCTTGAGCAAAGAGCAACCAAGCTGGTGAAGGGACCAGAAAACAAGACTTGAGGAGCAGCTGAGGGAACTGAGGCTGTTCAGTGTGGAGAGGAGGTGGAGACCTCATTGCTCTCTACACCTGCCTGAAAGGAGCTTGCAGCCATAAAAGGGTATTGGTCTCTTTTCTCAGGTGACAAGTGATAGGACACAAGGAAGCAGCTTGAACACTGACTCATTTGCCAGTAGCAATCAAAACAGTAAGTACGATGTTAGTTCCAGTGTGTACCACTTCCAACAATGAGAACTTCTTCAGTTCCTTTGGCCTTGATGTTAAAAGGATATAATAGAATGGGAAGTACAAAGAATGGCAAGGTTGTCCAAAAGGTATGGAACAGCTCTTGGGCTTTTCAGATCAGAAAAAAAAATGAAGATACTTGTCTCTAAATTAACAGGTGGTATATAAACGCTGATCCACTGCCTCTTTGAGTGCAGAAGGTAAGGTTACCAAATGAAACCATCAAGGGGGTAGGTTCAAAGAAAGAAAAAGAGGCCATTTTTTCCATACAGTAAGTAGTTAAACTGAAAACCTCCTTGCCTCAGAAAGTTACATACCAGAACTTTACATCAATTCCATTAACTTACAAATTAATAGAAGAAAAAAAAATCACAGGCTAATAAGTAAATGAATGATCTGTGGCTCAGGAAGTCCTTAAAATGCCAATTATCATTCCACAGACCTATAGGACCTCATATCACAGCCCTGTAGGATTGACTGTGGCTCTTTGTGACAGGTACGACTAGAGCAGATGGACTCAGTATTAGGGCAGACGCCTAACTTTGTGTTTGAGAGATTGCGCTTTACTGAATGCTGAAACTATTTGGAATTCCACAAATCCCTCCAACGTGAAAATTCTTTAGTGTAAAACCCAGAACTTTCTGTAACTGCAAACTGTTCGTTACCCACAGTATTTTTTTGAACTGTTCTGATCTAAGGTCAGCATGACAATAATATGACTTCCTACTCAAAGGGAAAAAAACCTCACATAATGTAAAGATATAAACTAATGTCTCAAGGACTAGTGTGTGGAAGGAATAAATAGGAAGATTTAAGAAAATATACATCAGTAGGTTTAAAATTTTTTTTATTGTGCTGCCAAGAGCCAAATTACAAGAAACCGCCTTACAATTAAAAAAGTAAACAAGCAATCTGCTGAACTGAAGTGCACTCCGAGTGCCACATATGCATCTATTTTTCAGAAAATTATATCTGCATTTCTCTTACAAGAGCACAACAGGAACCAAAGTAAAAGAGTGTAATGGATACAGCACATAGGATAAATCATATCTTTAAAATAATAATAATAAAATAATAATAAAAAACATTTTACACCATGTCCTATATCCTGCTAATATTTTCAGAATATGGCCTTGATTGTAAAACAAAAGCAAGCATTTACAATTTCTGGATAAAGACTGCTTACTCTTATGCAAGGAATGGATGTCTTGTCTTGACAAAATCTTTGTAGTAACTGGACAGAAACATCTCTGTTTCAATATCAGATTGAGTGCTAAAGACTGGGGAGAATACATTTTTTCTTATTGGTGGTTGGAAACTGAAGTTATATAAGCAGAAAAAATGTTGACCCTTAATGATACACCTATTTTTTTTCTTTGATGCAAACAGCTAGAACACCTTTTTGATATTCTAAAACAAAAAAATTGTTAATCTTCAGATTAATAAATTAGGTCATTATAATAATAAATTAGGTTTTTTTTTTCAGTTTTAAAGTTCAGCAACCTCTGACCAAGTATTTACAACAATACTTGAGAGTTCCTTTACAAAAAATACATTTTCTTTTCACATTAAGCATACTGGGTATCTGTGTCTCTTATGACAAGCATTTGTAAAAGAAAAAAGGCAATGCACAAATGGGTAATTAGTATAAAAGTGCCAAGACCTGTTTGGAAAGTTAACATTGTATTATACAGTCAGAGTTATAAATGAGGCAAGCTACAACAAACTTCCAGCTTAATGTGGACAATTTTCCAGTAGTTGTTTCAAACAATTGTTTGAAAAAAAAAAAAAGAAAAAAGAAAGAAAAAAAAGAAAATCCAGGAGCTGATGGTGTTATTCTATGGAGCTGATTAGTGCTGCATGTATATTGTCATCAGTGTCTCTAGCCAATGCATTCATTAAAAAGCCTTTTTAAGGCTAAGCAGGAAAAGAAAAATAAGAAACACCCTGAAATGTAGCAAGTAGCAAGAGCAACGCTTACTGCTATAATCGTGCACGTACTGTACACACGCAAACACAAGAGTGCACACACACACGCGCACACAAACACTTTCAAATCAAATCAAACTGCAGGTAGAATGAGATGCTCTTTTCTTGTCTTTTCTAAAGTCACAAGCGATTAAGCACTGATATGGAATGCCTGTTTATCTGTTTCTGCTCTGGGTAAAATCTCTCTCAGATAAAAATACATTCAACAAGAAAAAAAATAGAAAAAATATATACTGTATACATAGTATTTTATATATACAGTATATATATGTATAGTGTATATACACATGCATGTATATATACATATGTATAACTACATGCATTTGTATATACATATATATACACAAACATACAAATACTTTGTTGTTGTTTTTAGCATAATTATATTTACATAAATATTCCTATAATGCTAAAGTTTAAAGAAGCATGATCTCCTTTTTTTTTTTTCTGAGCTTCAAAAAAGGTGCTTGAGTAATATACAATTAAAATTAAGCAGCTTCCTAGCATGGAAGTAGTTTCTAAATCTGCATACCTGTAAATAAGAACATCAACAGGAAAAAAAAACAACCTTAAAACAGTCTCTTTTTTACTCTCTTTTAAGCAAGAGCTTTGTCCAACAAAAAATATTTTTCCTTCTCCTGTATGAACAACCAGAGATTGATATAAAATAACAAAACAAAACCACAACAGACAAAACAAACAAACAAAAGCCCCTGGAACTGCATGGTGTTCTTGACTTTTCCTTCCTTCCTTCAATACTGCTGTCAAAAGATCCAGTGCTCATATCAGGAATTACTTAGGCCTCAGTCATTTGCTAACTCTGCCAAAGTCTGGCTAATCTAGCCAATCAGCTTTGAAGAAAACAAAAATAAAACAAAAACAAAAAGCAGCACAAGGTATAATTTTGTACATCCTTAATAAACCCACCCTTTATTTTCTGCTGTAACCTTTTCCTTGCTATTTCATTAACTACTGCAGCTTCTCATCATATAGAAAAATATTTGCAGCTACACCACACCTGTGATGTGACAAGTTCTGTTCTATGAGTATATTATTGTAGCAACAGCTGGAAAAAAAACATCAGACCTTTTCATTTTTTTTTTTCACCTGGGGTTAGGATTTGCTGCAACAGATGCAATTTCAGAGCAACAAGAAAAGCCACTATCCTGCTGCTCGGCAGTATTCTTTTTTCCTTTTCTTCTCCAGCCAAGCATGACCAGCTTTTCTTCTCTGAAGCTTCCTTTTACTTTATTGCCTACCCCTAGCCCCTGATTCCCCCTCCCAAAAAAACCTCTATAGCTATGTTACAAGCAAATACACCTTAACAAGTTTTAAAACTTTGGTTCTAAGAAAACACTTGGTCAGTTATCTCAAGGAAAAGTGGGAATGCTTTTTCTGGCACATTGCAGGAGTCAGAGCTCATCCCAGTAAGGTCTTAGAGCTGTACATGTAGTCACAAATCCAATACAATCCACTAAGCAAGTGCACAATTCTAGTTTTATTTTAATAGCAGACTTAGTCTCTCTTTCTCTTTCTTTCTTAAATCCTCGGTAAGGATGCAATTCTTCAAACTGTTTGATAGAAATTATCTGCCTGGAGGTTGTTCTGTTTCTGCATGCTGTAAAATCCACTGTATCTTGAATCTGGGTCTGCAATTCTTAGCATCCTCTGAGAACTGTCCACCTGGACCATGGTACCTTTCTTGCAGTCCACATATACCAGTTGATTGTTTAGGCAAGAAGGCTGTTAAAACAGAAAGGGAAGATTGAATGAGTTAAAAAATTTTTGTATTCGGACCATAATTAACAAATGTTTGCAGTCCAACTCCATAAACGCAAAGCAAAATCAAATTGGCAATGAAACAGTCTGGACTCTTGCTAAGCTTGGTAAAGGTTTATACCAGGCACAATAACATACCAACACCCTCTTACAAGTCACCATTTTTCATCTTCTCAGTGAAGTTCTGGTATTCTCATATCCCAGACAGACAGGTTAAACTGTTGTCTGTTAGTCTACCACCACGTAAGTGCTTAAATTTGTTGCCTTGGACATGCAGGATTTTGTTTCCAAGACTTTAACAGCCACTTTATTGCTGCTCATTGTTCAAGAATCTTTTGTTCCTGGTTACAACTCCACAAGATAATGGGAGATATGTTTTTATTCATGCAATTGAAGTCAGATAGTCTCCCATGCTAAATGTGAGATTCTGATATCCTAAGGAGCAGTTACATGGAAAGCAGTTAACTCACAGGTGAGAAAACAGTTTACAACAAATCCAGAATAAAAACACAAAATGAAGCCACATTTTACAATATTAAAGGGCTATTTTATGTGACATGAGGGATCAGGAACTGCAGTAGACATGATCTCCCATTTACTTTCTAGACTAAATTTGAGAATGTGTAGCAGAAGTGCAAAATCTCTCAGGTAATTGCGGAAAAACCTGTCATTCCTGATACAGAAGACTGGGCTCCAGCAGTATGCTCTCTTCAACAACGTACCTGTTTTCTACTATTTCTTATGTATCATCCTTTAAAGACCACTTCTTCTAAAACCTTTCAATACAAATTATCCAATGTTGTAGGCTATTATGTATCTCAGTATCTATATGTTGATTTTTAGATTAACATCAAATGTATATTTATCTTTTTTTTTTTTTGCATTTTCTTAGCATATTTAAACATCTGCAAGCTTTAAAACTTCTCTCCTACAGTCGTCACACAGAAAGCAGAAAGAAAAACTGATGACAATAGAGTCAACTATGGAAGAGAACATGCATCTATAAGAGCACAACGTAGCATGCTCCCCTCTGAAGAAAGGCAGTTCCAACCCCAAAATTCCTGGGGACCACTGACTGTGGAAATATATTTGCCTAAAAAGCTAAATTATTTTATTCCATTAGCATCAGGGGGATGAAAGGAATGGAAAGCTAAACAGTAATGGTTGATGATTTCTCTAACATTTCTGGAGAAAGTGAAAGATATCATCTGAAATAGTACGTTTGGCAAAAAAGGTACAGCTTCATGGGAGGGACTGTTATCATTGGATAGGCTAAACAACAGTGTTCAGTCTGTGATATTTCTAGTATAAAAAAATAGCTGTAATAAAAACCTTTATAGGTTTCAACTTCATTAAACTTTTTGCAACCAGTCATGAACATTACATTAAAATTGTCCTTGAGGGCTTGTGTGTTTCTGCCTGGTGTAAGGAATTAAAATTTTTCATCATATGCAAAAACAATATTTTTCCCCCTCCACCCCTATAAGAAGTACTTTTAAAAGTTCCTCTCAGTGTCATTCCAGTCAAGTGGATCAGTTCTTTTATTCACATGCTGAGGTAACAAGTAGAAGTGGAAACACCAACCAAAATGGAGAATTACTGATTATAGTTCCACAGTTAATAAGTTGTGATTTTCACTTCAGCTTCAATCACTTTGTCACATAGCACCGTCGGCTGGAGAGCAGCCTTTCTGAGAGTAAATCCATTAGAGTTAGAAACGAATTTTAAATGGATTCCTTAAGAAATTCAGAAACTAGTATCATTTACTTGTCTGAAAAGACTGGAAGTGGAATAAAGTTGATTTTTCATGCTTTCCGTTTAACTTAAATTGAATTCAACTTTATGCTCTGACTATATTTGCCATCTTTTTGGAAATGATTTTTTTTTTTTTAAAGAATCTTCTTCAGCAGTGACAGAAAGAATATGGACAATTCATTTTTAAAATTACTGTATTCTAGGTGAAACTGAAGAAAAGATGCCTCCAAAAAAGACACTGCTCTCAAATCGTGTTCCAAATGAGAAATAGTAATATATTAGATGAATGGACAAAGTCTGTCGGATTAGAACTATGACGTGTAAACGGGATAAACTGGGGAACAGATACAAATGGAATTTGAATATGGAGTGAGGGCTTTGTCTGCTGATGGAACTATTACTCAAAACAAAACAATACAATGCTTTTTTTCACTGTTCATTTCCAAGCTACTCGCTTCTTCCGTTTTTTACTTGTAATTTCAGAACACTTAGTAGCTCGTTATTTCGCAAGATCTCTCTTAAAATACTAATCCCAGAACCATACGATGCAGTTATTACACTACTAGTACATAGAATACATGATGTTGGATGATACTTTTAAAGTGGATAAAAGTTTAGAAAGCAAAAATACTCTCTCAATAGATGATGGCAGATGAGAATTGCATGCACTTATGTACACACATACAGAGTTGGGTACTTTTTTGGATTTTTTTTCTTTTTTCTGAACTTGATTTCGATCTAGTGACCACCCATTACTGTATGGAGCAAGAAATTACTGGTTGTCATTTGATAATGAGATTAATCATTCAGGAGACTAAATAAATACCAACAGCCTGACTGGTATAAAATAGTTTCACGCATTAGGAGAAAATAATTTAAGAGAGTTCACACTATGTGAATTCAATTGCATCTCACAGAATATTCTAGTTAATCTGGTTTTTCAGAAAGGTGAAAACCTGAAAATAGGCACGAACATGGCACCTTTGTTGGAGCTTTGTAGCAGGACACTGGAATCCACTGCTTTTTCTGATTGACGAGCAGAAGGACAATGATCAGTAACAGCGCTATCGTGATTGGAATTGTCACCAAGGCAACAGAGCTAACTGACGTGTCCTCACTGGGGTGTGGTCCACTTCCACTTCTGTACTCTCCCTGGAGATGATTCATGTCTGCAAGGCAAATGTGAGCATTTGTTAGTAATGATAAATGGGCCCTGACCATAAAGAAGAATATAATCATGAAAGTCCCAGTCACAAATCTCGTCATTCACATGAATTTATTCTTTATCTCCTGAAATGTCACCTTATTTATACAAATCAGAACAACTGGAAGCTAGTACTTAGTAATAGTGACTATATTAGCCAGGAAAAGGTCCTCAAAAAGAGAGGAAATTGGATGGAATCTAAAGGAGCAATAATAAGCAACTGACTCTTAGCTCAGTTGCATTCACTTCATCTTATCTGATCACAACCAAATCTCCATTCATAAAAAAATCAGTCAGTGTTTCTATGCTGCAGAAAACCTGGAAGTCTTGGAATGAAAGTTTTTTTTTTTTTTAAAGCTGGTAAGACATTTCAGACATGTATGCTCTCTCATTTGTTGACAACATATTACAATACTTCCACCACTCAGCCTGTGAAAAAAGACCACTGGCAGTCTACTAGACACTATTTTTTCATGCAGTTGCAAAGCATGATCATTTTCAGTGACAAATAAAGCATTCCCACATAGTTTTCAGTGTGCATTTACAATTTCTCAGCCAGGATAGATGCAAGCCAGCTACCAATGCCTGTGAGAAATGAAAATGTTGCAATTATAAAAAGTGTAAGCATACAATTTTGTAAAACAGTTACATTTCATGATCCTTTCTCCTAGCCACTTAACAATAGTATGCTATGAGATGATCCTTGGATATAGAAAAATACATACAAGTTTAGGCAGTCCTTCAATTAGAAAAAGTTAACAAGGTGACATAGAGTGTTTTCCCCTACCCTGGAATAATGATTTCAGCATAGTTTTAAACAAGAGATGGATTTACATCATTAGACAACTTTATGAGTTGTGCCATTATACCTGAAGTGGTTTTTTTTTTCCTCAGTCATTTTTCAATCATATATATTAACTTGTGGTACATTTTCCTGTTTTTACTTTTCAATACAAGAATGTCAGATGGACCAAATCAAGGTCCATTGACTCCAATGGCATGATAACAGCCTGCTTCCTAGCTTTTGTATCAAAAAAGACACTGCAGAATCACTCCTCATTCATCATTTTATCGTATTCTTAGTTTTAAAGAACTCCATCATACCAACACAGATGTCTCTTCCAAGCTGAAGATGTAATGATAATGAGATCAAATTGCATAAATATAGTTTAATAGACTGACTCATCTTAACTCAAAACAAATGCATGTAACAGTTACTGCACTGAAGAATATTCTCTGATAACTATCTTTTTCGAAGCATTAGACAGATGCTGCCAGAATTGAAAAAGTGAGTGCATTAAAACACAGGGAATAAGCACAGACCTAACTTAGCCCTGGTTTTATCAGTTCTTACCTCTGTGAATGTGGATGATGTCATTTTCACTCGGTGTTGGCCAGTTTGGTACTTCCAGTTCAATGTCTCCGCGATGATTTGTCTTCTCGATGGGGATGTTAGTAGGTTCAGGCACATACATCTCTGCGAAATGAGATACATGTCTCTCACAAATTACAGGCTTCTTTACTTTCTATTGCTGCTCTTTATTCAGAAGCTATGTCTGGCCATCTGCAGTGCTTTGTTTTAGAATTTTCACCATTACAACTATGGGATTTTGTTTTAGTTTGACATAATATCCTTATTTTGTGTTACAAATTTTTCAGTACTATCCTGTATACAGGATACATGCCTGCTGCCATAATCATTATCCTAATGTGAATGGAATGACATAATTCTGTAGACTAATTTTTGCTTTTGAAAATACCATTTCAGAATACATACTTCACTACAGCCTTGCTTCTTTGTGATACTAATCAACAAAAGTGCCAAGGGAGTGCTACATCATCCCAGCTGATATGTAACTGACAATTGCTGGTTTCTTTGCTTCCCCCCCGTCTTTTTTTTTTTTTTTTAAATAATCCCCAGAGTAGGAGAATTGCAAGAGGTGCTACTGCTGAAGCTCCCCAATTGTCCTGCCAGAAGTAGTTAACAGCAGACTCGATAAGAAGGGCAAACACCTGCAGAAATATTTCAGGGCTAGCATTAAAAAGTAGTTACAATTCTTATGTTGTGTCCACAGATAAGAAAATTTCCTATTACATATGTGCCAACGTAAAATGATAAATTAGCAATGTAATATTTAAAAGTAATAAGGGACTTAGAAGGGACAGAAATGTTAATCACTGACAGAATCTGCAGAGGTGCAAAAAAAATTATTTTTCCTACTTATTTATTTTCGTAAACTTGTAAACCAACAGAGAGCAGGGGCAAACAACTAATTTTTGAGTCTGCAGTTCGTAGAATAAGTAAAATTCAAACTATACATTTGCACAATATGCCTATCTGTCATTCATTTTCCTGAAGTCTAAACGTCTGTTGTCTCCTTGACATCATTCAATATGGACTGATGTTCAAAAACCAATAAAATACCTGATTATCAGTGCTGGAAAATAGCATTACAATAACCTGGGTCGTCCCACCACATTACCTGGACACATGGGACAGCAGCTTCCCTCCACGTTGATGGGTTCAGCACAAGGGAGGGGTGGGCAGCTGACAGTGGAGCAGAGAGTCTGACCCTGCAGGCAGTAGCAGTGTGTGCAGCTGTCAATGTCCCAGCGCTCCTCATCTGCGTATGTTTTGCCATTGAAGTGGCAGACCACTTTCTTTGGTACGGTATCTTCTGTTGAAGGAAAACAGAACATTGTGGTGACTTGGTGATGGCCAATGGCACACAGCTCTGATCTTTTCTCCAAATACAAAAGTGAAGCAATAGCTATGAAGAAATCCCAGCTAGAATTAAAAGATCCTCTCCATATCTTTCAACAAAGATTTTTCAGAAGGAGTATAATTTCTGCTTCCTTATGAAGTACATAATTAGCCTGAGCTGCTGCTTCTCATTTTCCTCATGCAAAAGACTAGAAGATGGATGACTGGGAGACATGATGATATCAAAAGTGCTGTGAAAATTAAGAGAAACTTTTGTTGTTGTTGTTGTTTTGTTTGACTGTTTGAGACTCCCAACTCCTCCTCCTCCACCTCTTTTCCTAGTAAATCCTATTTAACTAAGAAAAAGCAAACTACCTACAGTTCTAATTACCAAGGTTCAAGACAGGCAAACTCCAGAATGCTTGAGGAAATGACTAGGCAGGATGCTGAAGAGGACGAAGCAACTCTCAGGTGAAATAACTAGAAGAGCTTAGACTATTTATTATGATAAACCAGATATGAAGAGGATTTGATTACTCTCTGTAACCACATCAGTGGAAAACCCCAGGAAAAGGGCAATAACCAAACTCAGTACGTTTTTTCATGGTTAGTATTATATAAATTGGAAATTGGTGTGATCTTAATCCTAAAAAGTGATGTTCCAGAACACCTTTTCCAAAGATTGAGAGCTATAAAACTAACAACTTTTCAGATAGATTTTGACACATTATATAATAGGGACCTGGACATTATGAAGCAAGTAGGTCTTGGGGAAACACTTAAAGGAGCATTCATTTTCTGCCTAAGCATCCAATACACCTTTATTTTAATGCTGTATCCTATGCAAGCCTTTCAGGTGGTCTACAGTATATCTTCTGTTTCACTAAGAAGACAATCATGAATTGCTTAGCCTAGGACACTTTTTGCTGCTACAGCATTTTATAGATTATTAAAAAAAAAAAAAAAAATCAGTACATAATAGAACCTCCAAAAGCCAAACAGCACCTCATTTTCTTGTTAGCTTCTCACTATCTTTTTCTGCTCGAGGCAGAAATTATTACAAAGAAATATGGTGATGATACTGAATTTGCAGGTTAAGCAGAAGCAAATAGTGAAGTAGCTTATTAAGCTGTCAGAGAAATGCTAGTTTAATATTCATACAGATTACCTATGTAAATAAGTCAGTTAGAATTACCTCCCAAATATAAATAAAAAGCCTTATCAAATATTTTGTCCATCATTACAGATTTTAATTAGTGACAACATAATATACTGACATCATCCAGAATAACAAGGTTAGCAGTCAGCAGACCAGTGTGACAGATCTGGACACAGTAAATTCAAATGCAAAAGGAGATCCAGCAAGAAATACTGTTGAGAAAATACTAATGAAAATATCTGAAAAGCTTAAATGTCCCAGAGGGCCTTGGTATGAGCATCCAGTGGCTTCCACGGCAGTAAGTATAGGTTCCAACCTCTCCAAGTAGATTTCTATGTGAATAAGGGATAGACACAGGAAAGGAGGAGTGGGAGGAGAAGGTGGACAAAAGCTGCAAAAAGCACATAAAATTTCCTTCCATAGATGACTTTTGTGTTGAAAATGCTCATAAAAAGCCAGTGGAGCCCTGTGTTGGCTAGAATGTAGATACGGCTGGGGAGAGGGTGAGAAGCATAGCCTGAGCAGTCCTCTACTTCTTACTATGTATGCAGAACTAAAGCTGAGCACTCCCTCAAGAGGAAAGTCCTTTAAGTCCTAAGAAAATATTATCCTGTGCATCTCTCCTGCTTGGTGTCCATTTCCACGAGAGTATAAACAGAGGATAAAGATGAAGGCTACAACATCAACAAGTGCTCAAGGACAGTGGAAACAAAGGAGAAGTACACTGAGAAACCCACGTACAAAAATGCAGTTCAAAAGATAGTGTGTAGGTCTACGTGTCTTTTCTCGAATTTCCTCTTCAACAGGAAATCAAATACATCTGGTAAACATACAGTCAGTGCTGCATAAGACTAATCTCTCTTATTAAATGGATAACCCTTTATCCTCTCTAAAGCAGAATGTTATCTTTCCAAATTATTCTTTCTTTGCACAAGAAAAATGTTGAACACACAGGTTCAATTTGAGGATTCAGAAAAACAACAAAGCATCCAAGGCCTGCAAGATTTTGAATTTAAATCTATACTAACTTGTTAGACATAAACAAAATTTGGATCCAGAAGGAAGCAGAAAAAAATACTGTGCTAAAACCCAGCATCATTTTTGAAATTCCAAAAAATGAAGAAGGCCTGTTACTGCAGTTTGCGTAGTAAATACTTGATCAACTATTACATGAAAATAGGAAGGAAGAATCTCTACCAAGATGTGCTTCACAGTTCCCAATAAATGAAGAGCAGAACAATGAGAAACATGAAGACAAAAATTAAGTGCATGAGCTTACTCATCTTACAGTCAAAAGTTCATTGAAATTCAAGGGAATGTACTTTCTTAATTTCTGTTATTTAGACCACAACTTGAATTAATGAAATGTATCATCATTGAAAGCCTTCATACCTGAGCACTAAAATCTTCCTTCTTTATTAAATATTGCTGAGCACTTGCTACTAAAAAAATCATTGAATTTTCATAACTCACACATTTAAGTATTTGCCATATTGTGCAACTATACGGGATTCAAAGTAAATCAATTAGAACCATATACATGATGTGCACATATATTTGCAGATCTGACATGTATGCTGTATGCATGAAGTTCTAGAGGTTTTATTTTGTTAGCTGTAGTTCATCGCACTAGTTCCTGCAATGCCTTCCTCCCTCAGCCTAAAGAATTCTTCAGTACAATACTAAGGCTCACGTTCTGACTACTGGTTTCATTGCCACACCCTTGTATATGCTCTATACCTTTTTACACTAAAACATATTCTGCATTAAAATGATCTTTATGGTTGCAAAGGCTATCACTGGAAGAAAATCCTGCAGACAGACAGTTGTCAAAGGAATTTTAAATCCCCTTCCTTTTGTATGCAAAGCATAATGAGAAAGTAGTAATAGGATAACATAATCCTTTCTCCTCAAAACGCCCTCATCAGGAGTCCAAGTAGGGTTGCAACGGCAATTGCAATATTGATACTTCCCAACTTTTCCAAGCATTTCTTTGATGGAACTCCTTGCACATCCTATAGAATTGTATCACCTATTGTTAAAGATAATTTTTCTGCAGCAAATTAAAGATTTTGAGAGTTGTATCAATGGTACATATCTGAAAGAACTTCACAACCTTTCTGACACCTTTCTGATGAAGAACTGTATTGTTTATAGATGGGCAAGCTGAGTCAAATGTTCAATTAACAATACCAAGCCCATCAATTTTATTATATTCTTTTCTACTGAATTATTTTCCACTTTATCTACCCCCACTACTCTTGGAAATGTAGGTTACAGTACGTTCTGAAAGCGTTCCAGCAATGCTACAAAAACTTGATTTCAGTAAGTTCATTCTACAATTCTTCTCTAGCAGCAGCTTCCATTCTACAGCCACTGTACTTACTGCAAAGTAAAGTTTACTAAAAAGCCACCTGTAAATAAATACTCTTATTCAAAATAAAATTAAAAAGTGATCAATAATCTCAAATTCTGCTAGTTTAAAAATGTCTGACTATTTTCACTATCTACAGCATCCACCATTTACTTCAACTTCTAATACAAAACTAGTGCATGGCCCCTATTTTTTTTTTTACACATTTTTAGTATTTCAAAATCTTATTTTCCCTAAATTTTTCTTAAACATATTATTTTGCCTCTTCTATAATTCTCATTAACAAAACAGAGAAAAAAAACAGGGCATTCAATTTAGATGCCTTATTAACACTTCTGCATTCTGTGAAATTTCATAATGCTTCAGCTTAATATCTTCTGCAGTCATAATTAATGTTTTATTCATATTATTGCATATCTTGATATAAAATATGCTATCTGGCAGATGTTCCTTTAAATTAAAAATTTTTGTGCAATGTTTTCATCCAGTAAGGTAAATTACCAACTAAGCTTTCAGGAGGATGTCCTCTTAACTTTGTAAACAAAATACATTTTTATCTTCCTGCACTTGCACCTCAAAACTGCAAATAATGATCCTCAAAGCTCCCTATGCAGATTTCACTCTTCAGTTCAACAGAAGGCACAAACTGCTTTTCCCCAAAATGGGGAAATATATTTCAATTTGGAAATAAATCTTCTTTCTTATTCCCAAGAAGGGAATAGCAAGTTATCAACTATTTTTATTTGCTCACCAATACAATAAGGACAACATTGTCCCTTTCTCAAAACAGGTCTCTCACAGGATACTGGTGGGCAAGACTCAGAGTAGCATCTAATCACACCATCCATGCAAATGCAGCTAGTGCAGACATTGGGCTTCCAGGACTCAGCTGTCAGAAAAATATCTCCTTCATCATTTTTGCAGTAACTGGGCATGCTCTCATTGCTTGATGAAGAGGGTTGAAGAGGCTCATCTGTAAATATAAACAGATTAAGTTATTTAACTTACAGTAGCTAACTTTGATATTTCTTCTACATAGAGTTCACTCTTGACGTGCATGCCTATTCAGTTCCTACCCTTGATAAGGATCTCATGACTTGCTCTAGAATAAAGCTGATGTAAACCTTTATTGAGTTTACTCAATAAATAAATAAATAAATAAATAAAGACAAAAAGGGATAGCAAAGTCATCTAACTATCATATCAGAAGCAGCCTCTCAGAAAGAGACTCTGAATGTTCTAAACTGAATGGCATATATGAATTCATCTTAAATTAGACAGACTTAATTTTAAATCTAAAACTTGAATCCCAGATCTGCCACGTCAGTTCAATGCCTTGAATGATGCAAAGTCAAAAGCTGTTAAGCTGCTGCCATCTTCACCAGACATACAGAAGCTGATTACAAGCTGTGGAGAAACAGATGGAGCTTGATCAGGCTTCATCTTGAAGCCAATGGGTTTAATTCTCATGCACTCACATGGAGGAGATATTTCTGCAATGAAGCTGTATCTTAGCAGACTTTATAGATCAAGAAATACGATTGTAGCTGCAGAGAACATGTAAGAATGAAGGAAAAAAGACTCACAAGGGGACTCAGATCAGGTTCTCAATCTAACTATCTAAGATAGAAGACTAAGGTCCTTATGTAGCCAGTGAGGACAGATCAACTTCTCCAAGCAGTAGTTTGAAGTTACACAAAATGAATGTTCACCGTTAGTAACAGTAAGAAAAATGGAAGTCAGGAGAACTGGCTAGCTTTTCACTGAAAACATGTTGTCAGGGAAAAACGTATTCCCCAAACCAACAAACACCTTGTGTAAGAAATGGCAAGACTTAACTTTTTAAAGTAAAATGTTTAGATTTTGTTTTTAATAAAGACAAATATTTTCTCAATTAGTTTACACACAGATCCTGGGTTTGCACTGAATTTCCACTGCAATAAACTCCCCCATTTGCTATGTAAATCTTTCCTAAAGGAAAAGCATATCCTGTTACCTTCTTGACACTGTGAGGCAGTCTACTGCTGGGCTGGAATGCTTTGATATTAGTCAGTTGCCTTCAAGGCGCTCTCAAATCGTATCAGGTGAAGATAAAAGCAAACAGAAGTAATTTGGCGACCAAATCCCAAATATCTAACCCTTACATTATTAGATTGCCCTCAGAGAAGATGTCCAAACTTCAGGACCACAACTCCCTTAACCTATAAGGTAACTCTTGCACACCATCATATTTTGCAGTTGAAACAGAGGACTGCAGGCTTGCACTTCAAAATTCTAAAGAAGACACAGCAAAACAACTGTGTACAACAACAACCGTGTACACACTGAAGCATTTAATATTCATATAATAAATTCTAAGATCAAGAAAGGACTCTGATGAAAGCTGGTTGACAATATATACCTGGGCACTGAGGACAGCAGGAGTCCTGTGTGCGGGTGGGGTTTTGACAAAGAAGAGGAGGGCAGACTTCAGTCTCACACAGGACTCGTCCACTGTGGCATGTGCATTGTGTGCAAGAATCAATATTCCATGTCTCTCCTTCTACAAAGTATTCCCCACCAGGAGCATGACAGATTGATGGACTGGTGAGCTCTGGCTTCTGCACAATTATTTCATCTGGAAAAAACAGAATTGGAAGACCAGCAAAATCAACTGTGACTCCAATGATTAAAAAATGTACCCAACCTTTATTTTTCTCACTGTTATTATTGAAAATATTAGGATTAACAAAACCAGCTATAAATACACTATTAATGAAGCCCTTTTGACTTTTTGTCACTTATACATATCTCATGGAAAATGTAAAAAAGATGAACAAGAAAAAAATGAACAATTTAGGAATCAGTCTGAATAAATGCTAGTTAACATAAATCAGAGATAACTAAGTATTCTTCGCATTTCAGAAAGAAATCAAACTAATCTATAACATAGGAATTCCAAGAGACAGTTGTCATTTTCTGAAAATTTATACTGATTGGACAATTTCTTAGCTGCTAAATGTTAGCATAACTACAGTTCCTGAAAGGATGGATAAGTAGGCATTCAGTCTGGGATTTGGCAATATTCAGCTGTCTGCCTTAAACTTCCTATGTGATTTGTGTCAGTAACATTTGGTGCCAGATTAAAAACAAAACAAAGAATCCTAAAAACTTAAAAGTACTTAACACAGGTGGAAGTACTTCATCAAATGATTGTTCCATAAAAAAAAAAAAAATCTGCAGTAGTAACTGCAGTAAAAACTGAACCCAAGGCAACTCCAGTGTGTAGACTCTTATTTTCAGTGACTANTGTGCCCAAAAAAAAAAAAAATCTGCAGTAGTAACTGCAGTAAAAACTGAACCCAAGGCAACTCCAGTGTGTAGACTCTTATTTTCAGTGACTATCTCACCAAATTCATCTTAACTCCTTTTCATGCAATTAATTACATTAAGTCTACAGCCTTGGCTAAAGACTCACCCAGCCTCTAATCCAGGCAGTTAGAGAATGGATCTGACCTCCTTCATGTTGAGAAAGGAACTGGAGCTGTTTCCCTTAATCAGCATGAGTGTCCTCCAACCACTGGAGTATTAAAAAAATGGTGGAGCTCTCTCTTCACTGTTGTGTGTTTTAACAATAAAAAATAGACCCGTCCTGCACTTTGACAGTGTTTAAGCAATTACCAACAATAAAATTCTGCCACGGACTACATCTGCACAGCCTGGTTAAAAAGCTTCTGTCCCACGTTAAGGCGTGAGCTTCAAAACAATGCAACTTTGCAATCTCCTTTTCTAATAACTTCAAATAGTTGCCAGCTTAGCACGCTGGTTGCTTCGGACTTGGGGTGAGTCAACTAGCTTTTTCCACCCGTTGTGTATAGTAATCAAGTTGCCTCACTTTGCATATTTTATTCAGCTACAGGAGCCATGGGTTTGACTGCTATATGCTGCAATGTGAAGCTTCAGGTTTATAAGTGCATGTTGTCCTTTGGTCTGAATTCAACCCATCTAACATTGGACAATTACATTAAGAACTGAGCTGCCTCAGGCTTCCTGTGCTATGAAGGGAGGGGAAGAGAACGTGACCTCCAGATAATGACTCGGCATCTCTAAACCACTTTCTGTAGGTCCCTCTCTCCTACTTAACCATACAGAAGCCTAATACGAACATCGTTCTAATCCAAGTATCTTGGTTAAGGACAGAAGAGTTAAATGGATAGCAGCTCCTCTAGTCATTTGGACAGCCCAAAGCTACCAATGTACACGTGCTTCTCTCTGCATTCTTAGTACCGCTGTACTTGTCCAGTGAACGAAGTTTGCGCGCTTTGCTCCATGACGTTACTGCGCAGAAGACACCCAGATCCATTACTTGCTTTCTCTTCTGGAGAATGACAGATAGAAGTCAAGGAAATAGACTCAGGCTGATCTCACCCTGTTCACAAAGTACTTGTGCGTTTCTTCTTTCAGGGAATTAACTGATCTATTGGTGATTTGTTTACGCCACTCTTTTCCCATTGCTTACATTTATGAACAGCATATGTGATTCAGTAGCATTTAGCACACCTGAAGTGAGATGGCTGGTCTGCTCTCTTGTCACTGTATCACTTTTATTTCAGATGGAACAGTATATTACATTTTATGCAATGACATCCAAAGTCATCATGGCAAAGGCAATACTAATTATTTTCTGGAAATTTTCTCAGTTATCTCCTTTGCATTTAGTTCTTTGCAAAGTCATAGATTATATACTGCTCATAATCAGATATGCATAACCAGATAGTATTGCGGTATGTATGGTACCGCTTACTGCTCCCTTACCGGCATTGGTATTGATATATTATTGCAACTGAATTGCTGCAAAGGTACAGCTATTATACCCCTGAGGGAGTAACTAGCCAGGCAAGCTCACAGTCTTTCTGGGAAGCATGGTTCTGCAAAACACTGGAAGTTAATGGCTTTCTAAATTTTACGGGAAACTTGGAGCTTTCAATAAGCATTGCGACATCCACTTA